>JAOWBW010000111.1:914892-1406137 GCA_026119855.1 Campanula takesimana
CGCCTGCTTCTCCGCCCAGAAGTTCTCCTCCGATTTGAACTCCTTCTTGATCTCACCAACTCCCACGACTTAAACTCCTTTTCTTCCTTGTAGTTTAGGATCCAATCCCAACAATCTCCCACCTGGAGACTAAACTCATAAGCATAGAAACAACCATCAACTCCCACCACAGAATGAACACCTTTGAACACATTTTACCCCCCCCCCCTATTGGCTTGACATTACCGAGCCTCCCGCTCAAGTACTAAGGCGAGTTGAAACCAAGCGACGTTTCAACCCCTCCGTGTTAGATAGTTCTTGCCTCCCCAAATCAGCTTCTACCTTGATTTCTCCCCGCAAGTCTAACTTCGCCTTCTCCCTCCAGACCCACCTTCCTCGCAATGCTTCCCCTTGAAACTTGGACACACCTTGTTTCTTGCATCGTCTTCTCTTGGTCTGAACACGCTCTCTGTTAAGGCACTTGGACTTCCACACCGCGTTGATCAACTTTGTGTCCTTCTCCCCCCTAACATACCGTTTTTTGATGTCTCTCCTTTCTACACCAATAGGCCGGTTCTTTTGCCTCTTGCTCCCACCCGAGCGAATGTCGACATTGTAGGTAGAGTACAACATCTTCTCCTTAACCTCATGAGCTATCACCTTAGCTCCTTTTGTGATTTCCCAAGACCCACCCATGAAGGGTACACCATACCCTTCATCATCAAGTTGTCCCACATAAATCACCCTCCTTCTCAAGTCCGGAACATGCATCACATCGTGCAATTGTAAAACAGCCCTGTTAGGTGTCTTCATCAACACATCCCCCTTACCTTTGATCTTCAAGGGTTGATCATCACCAAGATAGACAACCCCAAAATCTCCAATTTTATACCGCTCCATTGTTTCTGCATCCCCACTAGCATGACAAGAAGCTCCAGAATCCAACACCCAATCTTCACCTGACTGCTCCTCTCCTAGGATTAATACGTCTCCATCATCCACCACGTGTGAATCACCATCCTTATCCGGACAGTCATAACTGATATGACCCATCGCGCCACAATTGTAGCACTTGACCGGCTTTTTCCCCTTTTTCGGTCCTCCCCTTCCCCTATTTCTCTCCACCCTAAGTGCATCCCCATCTGCGGAAGATTCTCCCCTTTTCTCTTTCCTTCTCAACTCCTCTTGAAGGATGAGATCTCGAACTTCCGTATACACCAATGGTGCCTTCGACGTACTAATCGTTGTGACAGTAACCTCCCAACTGTCTAGCAACGATTTTAGAAGAAAGCAAGCTAGCACTTCATCGGAGAAAGTAATATCAACACTTTTCAATTGGTCCACCATACCTTTGAAACTACCGATATGCCTTGCTACTGTCTGCCCCTCTGACATCTTCGTATTCGCAAACCTCTTTATCAAATGCACCTTATTGATATTCGACGGCTTCTCATACATGTCTGACAGCATCTGTAGCAACCCCACCGTTGTCTTGGCCTCCATCGCGTTCTGTGCAACGTCGTCGGTTAGAGCGCTCCTCACCGCTCCTAATGCCTTCCGATCTAACGTCTCCCAATCCCCTTTTGACATGTCTTCGGGTTTCTCACCTAAGGGTTTGTGAAGATCCTTACAATAAAGGTAATCTTTAACCCTTGTCCTCCAAAACGTGAAATTCACACCGTTGAATTTCTCAATTGAGTTCTTCATCTTGATTGCTTCACAAAGTCCCCAAGAACGTGATTCAAAATTAATCAACTAATGAAACTTTGAATCCTCCTAACCAAAGCTCTGATACCAGTTGTTGGAAATTTAGTGGTACCCCGTTGCAATCTAGATAAAGAACAACAAACCCACAAGCACAATAATGGAAGAATCACACACACAAGAACACAAGAATTGTTTACCCGGTTCGTTCAACACATGAACTACGTCCGGGGGCAATTGCCAAGCCAATATATTATTAGACACCTTCTAATATGTTGCTACAATGTGTCCTAGGTCGTGACTATGCTTATATAGCAGTACAAGGAAGATCTAGGTCGATTTGGTAGAGATTGCATCAAAATAGGAAACAATTTATTCTGGCCGACATACCGAGCGCCCGCTCACCCCTTACCAGGCGCCCGCTCGAATTAAATATCCATGCGGACCAACCTTACTGCCTGGTTGAGCGCCCGCCTGGTCACCACCAGGCGCCCGCCTGCTTCTCCGCCCAGAAGTTCTCCTCCGGTTTGAACTCCTTCTTGATCTCACCAACTCCCACGACTTAGACTCCTTTTCTTCCTTGTAGTTTAGGATCCAATCCCAACACTCCTCATCTCCGACTCTCCACCGTCGTTTGATTTTGAATGTGAGTGTCTGCGTGTGTGGTGTTTTGGTTTTTGAATTTGATTTGTAAGATTTGTTTTTGGAATTCTAAATCCGATTCAGATCTGGTTTTGACCGTGTGCGGCTGTGTGTGTGCGCGCGCGTGCCCAGTGATTTAAACTCGGAATTGGGTTTTGAAAGCAATGTTAGTAGTTGTGTTGATGGTTGTGGTTCGGTGTGGGGGGTTGGTTTAGAGGTGGCGATGAGTGGTGGTTTAGATTCGTCACACAATCGTCTAGAAATGCCTTTAGATTGGAGCTTTTTTCGGAGTTTGCTTTTCTGGGTTTGATGTTTCGGGGGATTGGTTGATGGTGCTTTTGGTTGATTTTTCTGTTGATGTTTGTGTTTTGTATAGGTGGGTGTGGGTGGTGGATCATGGGTGGTGGTGGTGGTGGTGATGAGATATAGATGGAGATGAAGATGTAGATAGAGATGAAGATGGGTGTTGGAATAACAATCCTAAAACACTGGTACATTATAAACACGGTCATTTTGAAAAGTAAATATTAGCACATTATGAAAAAGCACTGGCACGTTCAATAAACAAACACCGGCAAATGATGTGATCTCGCCATGATTAGATTGAGTGCAGTGATTTTGGCTAATAATCAAATAACATGAGTGACAACCGTCGAATGAGTGTCAAAATGTTAAAATGAAACAATAATGATCAAATTTGACTTCAATGAAGATAGAAATCTAGTAAAAAATGCAAAAATTTGACCTAAAGTTTCGAAAACATACCTTTGTTCCCGACCTTGATGGTTTCTTTGCTTTGTTTGAGCATAATTTCGTCAGATAATAATCTGTCTAATCGGCGGAATCTATGACTAATCGACGGAATATATGAATAATTGGCAGAATTGCTGATCGGATTGAAGAATGAAAATCCCAAATTTTGACTGTACTGATAGATAATGAAAAACGAACCGGGTAGGAACTGGTTCAACCCGTGTGTTTTTGCATTAAACTAAACCGCGGCTGGAAAACTTGTTTTTTCTTAAGTTTAACTAAAAACGCGTTATTTAAAAGATTTTGGCGTAGATTTTAGATGATAATTGTTTTTGTAATAAACATCAAAGAATAGAAAAAAAGAATTACAAAACAAACTTTAGCTAATCCTTTATTAAGCTGTTAATCCTTCTGTCCCGCTTTAAGGTTCTAATTTTTCTATTTTGTCTGACTCAATTTAAAGTTTTTACTTTACTTTATTACCTAAAATAGACTAGAGGACCCACTTATCATTCTCACAACAAAAACTCCCTACCCACTTTCTCTCTCATTACAACATTTATTTTTACTTAAGCCACATGCAAAATCAAAGTAAAAACATTAAATCGAGAAGTGAAGGCAAACTTATTTTTGCCATCTAACTAAACCTGATTTTTATATGTGGTCGCTGATGAAAACTCATTCTAGATATGGACTGCTAGCGAATTAGAAGAGCCAGCCAAGGCTAATAAGCATCTTGGAATGTCCTCATTCAACTATCAATTTTTGCAATACCTTCATTTCGTTAGTGGAGCTGTCAAATACTCCCTCCCTCTTATAATTATGTGCACAAAATGAGTTGTGCACGAGAATTAAGGGATTAATAGTAGTGAGTAGTTATTGTGAGTGTGAAAAGTGAAGTAGGAGAGAGAAAATTTGGAAGGGAATAGTAGTTTTATTGATGTTATGAGTATAAAAATAAAATATGAGAGAGAATAAGTAGGAGGAATAGTAAAGTTTATTTGCCATTTTAGAAAAGTGTGATTTATCAATGAGACGCTCAAAAAGAAAATTTGTGCACATAGTTATAGAACGGAGGGAGTAATTAAATTAACAAATTTTTGTCACGTGTTATCACGTGACTAATGCTCATTAAAAAATTAACGTTTTCATCAATAAAGTTAAGTAAAATCTAACATGGGACAACACATGACCAAGCACATAAAATTTCGGCTACTAGATGACCAATAAACCCATCTCCTTCCTATCTACGTATTGTATACCAAAATGACGAATTCTTGGGTGCCCCGTAGGCCGAACCCGCACACCCACCTGACCCGCCCGCTCCAGCCTCCATCCTTTCTAGATCGCGACACGTGTCATTCTTTAAAAAAAACCAATAACTTTAAAATGCAATATCTTGAGATTTATAACTCGGGAAAAAAATTAAAAATAATGCCTTGTTCGTCTCGACGAGATGAATCAAACTAGATAGATCATGATATAGTTTGATTTTTCTTTAAAAAAAACAAAACATACTTTTTAACATACAAAAAATTTGAGCTGCTCGTCACGTGAGATGTAACACTCTGTTCTAACAAAAGTAACAGTTTCATCTTCAAAAAGTAACACTTTTTACTGTCAAATGTAACAGCAGTTTTGCATGAAAATTTAAATAGATTGATAGTTTTTTTTGTTAGAAAAAGTAATATTTGAAGTATAACAGAGTATATATTTGATTATAATTAATTGTTAGGAAGTAGGTTCCAAACTTGATTATCTTACATGGACTTGATTTCAGATTCCATGGCTCCAAGCCATTTATCCGAATCAGGAGCGGTCATCGCTTCTTGGTAGGAAGTAGGTTCATCATTATCAATGACTTCTACTTCATTGCTATCCGTCATGCAAAATCCATATCTCTCAGGTTCAGATCGCACCCTACCAGTTCTGCGAGGAACTTGTGCATTTTGAACGGGTTCCTCAACTCCTTGTGAACTTGTTCAGATCCAACGATCGGTTCTATATTATTTTCGGGTTCTCGAACCTCTTTGAGATTAATTTTACTCCCACTAATACCTTTGGGGAGAAACTCTTTATCTAGAAAGGTACCATGACGGGTAACAAACACTTTGTTTACCGCGCGGTTGTAAAAGTAATATCTCTTAGTTTCCTTAGGGTAACCTACGAAAATACATTTGTCATATTTTTGGTGCAAGTTTGTCAGAGACAAGTCTCTTAACATAAGCCTCACAACCTCAAATTCTCATGAAAGAAAGACAAGGTTTCTTTCCAGTCCATATCTCATATGGAGTCTTTTGAACCGATTTAGTTGGAATTCTATTTAGTGTAAGTGCAGCAGTTTCTAATGCATGTCCCTAAAAGGATAAAGGAAGATCAACTTGACTCATCATCGAGCGGACCATATCTAATAAAGTCCTATTTCTCCACTCAGACACACCATTCTATTGTGGTGTTTCAGGTAGAGTTAATTGTGAAATAATTCCACAATCTTTTAGATGATTGTCAAATTCTTGGCTTAAATATTCACCACCACGATCTGATCGAAGTGATTTAATAGTTTTGCCAAGTTGATTTTGTACTTCATTTTGAAATATTCTAAATATCTCAAAAGATTCACTTTTGTTTTTCATCAAGTAGACATAGCCATATCTACTAAAATCATCAGTGAATGTTATGAAGTATTGATATCCTCCCCTAGCATTGCTGCTTAATGGTCCACATACATCAGTATGTATGAGTCTCAATAAGTCCATTGCCCTTTCACTACTCTTAGTAAAAGGTGCCTTAGTCATATTTCCAAGTAAACAAGACTCACAAGTTTCATATGATTCAAAATCATGTGAATCTAAAAGTCCGTCTGCATGGAGTTTTGAGATACGCTTCTCATTAATATGAACAAGACGGAAATGCCACAAATAAGTGTGATTTACATCATTAAGTTTGGATTTCTTATTTACATTATAGATATTATCATTATTCAATTCTCAACATCAAGGACATAAATGTCATTAAATGAATATGCAGTACAATAAATCATATTGTTTAAATAAATAGAAAACTTCTTATTATCAATAAGAAACTTAAAACCTTCATTATCCAAATAAGAAATTGAAATAATATTCTTACTCAAATCCGGAACGTAGTAAAAATTGTTCAAAACAAGAATTAAATCACTAGGTAAAATGACATCATAGGTTCCTACGACTAATGCATCAACTCTTGCTCTATTCCCCACGCGTAGGTCTACTTCGCCATCTGTGAGTAGCCTCCTATTCTTTAGTGCCTGCACATTTAGACAAATGTGAGATCCACATCCGGTATCTTATACCCAGGAACTAGAAGTATAAAGGAGTATATCTATAACATAGATACCTGAAGTAGAAGCAATCGCATTGCCCTTCTTCTTCTTATTTTCTTCCATGTAAGCCTTGCAATTACCTTTCCAATGACCAATTTTATTGCAATGGAAAGAGATTGCATCCTTTGTGAGTTGGGTTTAGCCACCACAACATTGGCAACCTTTGCCTTGCTTATCTTGGGTATGACAACTTTTGCATTTCCCTTTCCTTTGGCCTTAGAGTCCTTTCCTTCTTTAGAAACCACTAGCGCACATGAGAGGCTTCCTTAATGATTTTCTTTTCTGCTGTCTTTAGCATCCCATGCAACTCAGACAGAGACTTAGTCATACCATGCATATTATAGTTCATGAAAATCTGATTATAGCTTTTAGGTAATGAGTTTAAAAGTATATCAGTTTCCAACTCAACATGGATGGCATAGCCGAGCCTCTCTAAATGCTCAAAATGGGCCTTCATCTTCAAAACATGAGGACCCACCGACTGTCCTTCACTCATCTTGCACGAGGTTAGAGCAGCCATGGTGTCAAACTTTTCTTGCCTTGCTTTCTCTTGAAACATATCTTTCAACTGAGCGCCTATATCATAAGCATCCAAGTGTTCAAGAGCCTTTTGAAGTTCAGAACACATGGTAGCAAGCATGAGACAATCAACGTCACGAGAATCACTTTTGTATTTCTTGTGAGCATCTTTGTCCACCCTAGGGGCATTGGCAGCAGGTTCCTCAAGAACGGGTTCATCAAGAATGTAAAGCTTCTCTTCTTTACTTAGAACAATTATTAGGCTTCGGATCCAATCCATGAAGTTAGCACCATTCTCTTGAAGTTTTTCCTTCTCCAGGATAGATCGCAATGATAGAGTTTGTGTGTTTTGTGCCATTATCTACAATTATGCAAACATGTAATCATACATAAGTACCAACTTAATTAAAGATATTGTTAATTAGTATTTCATAAATACTCCCACAAATTATATAACCTTCATAAGAAATTATGCATAATATAATTTAAATGGGCTAAGATCCATATTTCACTTAACTTTGAGTCGGCTTTGGCACGACTGCTCAAAATAAGTTATTTAGGTAGACAACACCTTGTCAATCATATCATATATGACTCTTAGATCCTTTATGAGATTTTAGACATCTTATGTCTAACATGTTTTAATCTCATCTGTGCTTTAGGCCCAAAACTGTTTTGATAGCCTAATTAAGTCAAACCAATTTAAACGTATAGGAATCACTGTTTCTCATCTTGCTCATAGATGAATAGAATTAATGCACCTCGCTTTGGCAGAGCCAACATAAAACTACACATGTACTCACAAGTGTTTTAATCATGGATCGGCACATGACTTAAATTTTCAAGAAGGTTCAAACACATAAAAGTTAATCAATTATCCGAATTAATTTTATATGACTTAGTTCCAGTAGTTACGGGATTTAATTCCAGAAATTGAATCAGCAGAGCATCTTTAAATTCAGAGCCCAAAACGTATTGCCGAAACTAAGCCAAAAGGCAACTACAATTCCGTACTAAGATCAAGAACCAAGTAATTATTCCACAAGGCCGATACTAAGCCAAAAGGCAACCACAATTCCGTGTAGAAAAGTAACTTGTCTCAAGATCCTTTATCGTCTCATCAATCTCACAGATTACAACAATCCTAAACTCTTTAGAATTCTGATCTCTGCGGTTTTTCTGGATTTCTTAATTGAAATTTGTTTCAGGAAACACGGTTTCAAAAACCAGCCGTCTGAAAGCAGTTTCAGTTTCCAGATTCGAATTCTGTAAACAATTAACAGAACAATCTGAACACCAGAAAACGAACCAGATTCTGGGAATTTGGGGACCGACCGTACGGCGCCATAGCAGCAGTATGGCACTGAAACAGCCGTACGGCTCCTTGGTCCAGATTCCCAGATTTCCAGTTTTTTCAGAAATTTTTCAAATTCGATCAATCCCAATATCGTGTTCATACATAATCAGATTAAAATAACACAAATTTACAGATTACGAATTTTAACCAATCTAATCTATATAATCAATAACAAAATTATTTCACATACAAATTAGATCTAGATAATCAATAAACATAATCCAATTACAACATGACAATCTAAGCATGCGATTATACATATGAAGCCAATTAATATTATAATCACATAATCCCATTAATAACTAGCATGCATATTTTATATCTCATATAAAATCCCATCACATAAATATTGGGTTTTGCACAATCATGTGCAGAGGAATAAAACCCAAAAGACTAGATTCGTTCAGGATGATTAAATTAATACAGGGTTGAATTTAGAATACTAACCGTGAGTGAGCTTGAAAATTTTCGGATCTTGAAACTTCGTTCTTCAAGATTTGATCTTCTCCAAGCTTTTCCTTCTCAAGTCTTGATCTGCAGGAACACGAACTCAAAGTTGATTAAGCAATCACCCTCTATGGATATGCACACGCGAATGAATATCAATAACTCATTCTTGATCCAGACTTCTAGATCCAAAATAGGCTATATGAATTTTGGGTTCTTGATCTTTGATTCTCAATCTTTGATCAAGAATATTGTTTCTCTAAACAAATAGGTTTCATATGTTTAATGGATGGTGAAAATATGTTTATATAGTCCCTAGTCCTTAACCCTTAAGAACCTAGGAAACCTAAATCCCGTCACCCAATTAAACCGGGAATTTTCGGCCCAGGCACCTTTGGCACGGTCATGCCCTATAACTGGCATGGTCGTGCCAATTGGTGCGCACGAGCATTCCCCGGCTGATGATTATTGGCACGATCGTGCTTTATAACTGGCACGGTTGTGCCATTTGGCATGGTCGTGCCAGACCAAAAATCACCCTTTTGCCTTTTTAACAATTCATTCTAATGTGTGTGACCCCATATGCTTATATAAAGTTAGCAATGAGCCTAAACACATTTGTTCTTATAAATCATGAGCGGACCCTAGCAGGTCATCATGATTACCCAATTGATACAACTTTGTCAAAGTTCGCTTATCCTTTATAGAACATATCATAATCCTTTTGTCTACGATGTCTTTGAGCGTAAGCCATGGTCAATGGTCAACTTACAATGCCCAATACTTTTCTCGATTCCAAATAAGACAAATGGCATTGATCATATCAATCCATTTGAGCACGGCCATGCATTTCATCAATACTATTCATCGAGGGACCCAAGCTTGACATCTCTCATGAAGGAGGACAAATTCCATCTTAACTTATTACACTTCCCTACATAGCTTTGATCATGCCAATCATATCCTTTATAATTACTTGGTTAATAGTAACGTTTGAATATGTCAAACATGATCTCCATTATGTGGAAGATCGTAATAATCTCAAGTCTAAGGATTCAATGATATGACTATTTAGAGGTTTAATTATGACATCATGACCATGACATAAACCTCATAGTTGGGTCATGTCCAGCATATGTTCCCCAACACAAACCCATAAGTTTAACTTGTATCCCATACACATGATCATCATCTGATCATCGAATCTAAACTTATACTGGTTTTTCATAAGTACTAGGGACATAGATTATTATAATAAAACATGTAACAACAAATAATAATCTAAAACATCTCTTGATATAAATGAAAAGGTGATAACAAACATTGTCAAACAACGCGCCAAATAACATGTCTAGGGCATATACACCAACAATAAATTCATCTTATCATGATCATAACAATAAAGTAATCTAATTAAATAATTATATCATTATAATATTAGAACTATTGATCATAAACGGGGCTCTGATACCACTGTTGGTTTTCATGTAATCATGCGTAGCGGAAGACGTTAAAGCCTAGATCCGCTACGATCAATAATTCATAATATGTAAGATGAAAGAAATTAACCATTGTAGATCGAAATATGAAGCCTTGGATTTAGATGCTAAGAAGAGCACCCTCTACCGGTGATCCACACGTCGAGCGAATTCAAGAACTCTTCTTGACTTGACTTCTAGGTCCTTCGGAATGAAAAACTTGATGAAGAATGATTCTTCGATTTCTCCCTTTGATTATTATGGTTTGATGATTGAGATTAATCAAACCTAATAACCCCTAGTATAATATGTGTATTCCCTCCCTCTAAGAAATATTTTATGATTTCACAAATCAATGTTACATGATTTGCGTAATATAGATGCCAAGATTGAGGATGAGGATGCTGCGTTGATGATGCGTTGATGCTTCTTGTGTCGATATGTCACGACCCGAAATCTAGGCTCTATTTTATTAGTAATAAATAATTATTATTTATTTATTTGCTTATCTATATATTTAAATTATTATTTATTTAAATAATTATGTGTGCAATTTATGTGTTATAATAATTATGCCTAGCATTTTATTTGGGTCATTTGTGCTAGTGCAGTATTGTTGGGTCTTAATTGTTAGTAGGGAGAGTAAGCATTCGTGTTAGTATTAGAGGAGGGGCCTTTGTGAAAGTTTTCAAATAATTCCTCATCTACTCCCTCCCTACTCCCCTCTCCTCCCTCACTCCTCACCATCATCTCCCAGCCAACTCCCTCTCTCTCCTCCATTTGTGGTAAGCTTTTTCTTCTCTTTCTTCTCTCTTCATTTTCTTCATCTTCTTCTTGTTATCTCTCATTTCTTAAAACATGAACCTTGTTTAGATCGTCGATAGGATCGCGTAGAACCAAAAAGAATAGAATTCCGTCAACTTTGAGATTTATCAAGTAAGTTGCTTTTTCCCCATTTTGATGCTAAAATGTTCATATCATGATTAGATAATGCTTGATGTGTTATATTTGAAGTTTGGTTGGGTTTTGAATTTGTTTGGAATTTATTTGAGTTTTTGGTTAAAAATGGTGAATTGATGAATGTTGGATTTGATTCTTGGTTTTGGGTTGATAAATGGTGTATTTGGATCCCTACCCTAGTTATAAGTGGTTTTGGTACATTTTGGAACGTGTAGAAAGAGTTGAAATGGAGTATTTTGTGTTTTGGTGAAATTTGGGTCGAAATGAAGAACCCAGCTCTGTTCTTCCCGGCCAAAACCCAGGCCGAGCGCCCGCCCGCCTTGAACCGAGCGCCCGCCTACATGTCCTTTTCTGATGACCAGACCTTCTGGTCATTCAGGCGCCCGCCTGCCCCATTCCAGGCGCCCGCCCGCCCCCTGTTCCAGGATTTTGCCCTTTTGCTTGGTTTAAGACTTAAGGCTTAACTAGTTTAGGTTTATTCCTTCTAATTAACTTAAGATAACACCGTGGAACACTTTATTAAGTGGAATTGATTCTTATATGAATAAATATGATATGGAATTTGATTAAGTATCATTTTTGGGAATGTGGTTCATCTTTGATGTGCGGTTTATATTGGTTTACCTTTGTGGTGATTTACTTGGATTTGTTCCCTACTTTGGAATCTTAAGTTGTTTATTTAAGCTAGTATTTATTACTTAGCATTTATTTGAAAGTCCAACTGGTATTTTGTGTGTGTTTGGGCGATGCGAAACATTATGATGGCACGGCCAAGTCCATTGTGATGTTGACCATTGTTTTGCCCCATTATTACCCTCCTCCAGATTGGCCTTGGATGTGAGAAGAGCTAGCTCCTTTGTGTGCATTTTAGCTTTACTTGGAGCATGACTTTGTGGCATGTCTCCCGTCCCTTGTGACACTTCATTTGGTTATTGGTTCCGGTACCGGGGGTTTTCTCTTCGGCTTTCATGCTATTATGAAGATGATGATTTGTTGATTATTGAAGCTGCGCAGCGATCCTTTATTTGGATGTATCGGTTTGGAAAACCTTGGCTATATCCTTTGTTATGTGTTTATTTCCGCTGCTATCTGTTATGTGATAAATGCTATGTGCTTTGTGATATTTATTATTGCTTATCGCTTCGTGCATCATAGCATGTCATGTAGTTGCATTAGTAACTTATTGTGATTTATCTCACCCCCTTTCTTTTATCTTTGTTTTTCCTTAACCCCCCCCCCAGGTGCTAAGTATTAGTCTCGCTGATCACGAGAAAGAGGACGTCGAGTGTGGATACATTCTTTTGGGGAAAGTTGTTATAGGTTGGTTTACATTATATAAATGTGTAACTTTTTTGGGATAGTTGTACCAAACAATGACGTCATTAAGAATTGTATATTTATATTTTGTTGGGCATAAACTTGTGGAAGTTTATGATAGTTGTAATTGGTTTTTATCAAACTTGGTTTTGTAAAACTTTGGATCATCACCTTTTGGTATCAAATGGAATTTTTAACTTCGGTATTTCACAGTTTTGGTTTTAGAGTCGACGTCCAAATCGCGGTCTCGGGCCCGCGGGGTCCGGGGTCGCGACAGTTGGTATCAGAGCTATGGCATTGGCTCTAAGTATAAGTCTAGGTGGATTAGTTTGACCTAGGAGGGTAGTAGTGTGCGGAGTGATTAACGGTTGATGTTTTATGCAGGTACTTATTTACAATGGTTCGTAGAAGGAGTGGTGAAGGTAGTACCGGTAATGCAAATCAGAATGATACAAGGGAAGAAGCCCGTGCCATGTTCCAAGGCATGTTCGAGGCGGCCATGAAGGCCATACATGATCAAGGTCCGAGGGTAGAACAAGCACCACCCCGCTATGGATTGGAACAATTTCTCAAACTGAAACCGGTTGAATTCAATGGGGAACCCGATGTAAGGAAATCTGAGTTGTGGATTGAGTCGATGGAGAAGATTTATGATGTGTTTGGGTGCACGGATGAGGACAAGGTCCGGTTCGCGGCTTACAAACTTGTGGGAGCCGCCGAGCATTGGTGGAAGGGTGTTAAAGCTAGTTGGGATGATACTCACACGGTGTATGCGTGGGAGTTGTTTGTGCGCAAATTCAAGGAGCATTTCATTCCGGTTGTTGATCAAAACCGAAAGGAGATCGAGCTACTCAACCTGGAGCAAGGTGTGTTGTCTATAGCACAATACTCGGCTAAGTTCATAGAATTAGCCCGGTATTGCGACTATTTGGTGAGGACCGAGGAACAAAAAGCTATGAGATTCATTCGGGGATTGAAGACCTCCATCCGTACTAAACTTATTGCCCAACGGATTGTGACTTTCCAAGATGCGGTGGACCGAGCCTACTTAATAGAGCAAGATATTGGGGAGCACAAAAGGAAAACCGAGGTTGTGGGTACGGGTAAACCGGGAAGCCATGCTAAATCTCAACCTCAACACCGTTCCGATAATCGAGGTAACTTTGGGGGACAATCTAAATTCCGAGGGCAACCGATCCCAAGGAACCCGGGTACCACTTCCGGGAACCAAGGGAGCCAAATTAGGAGGCTTTGTTCGTATTGTCAAAAGGAAGGTCATTCTGAGGACCGGTGTTGGAAGAAGCAAGGAAGGTGCACCAATTGTGGTCAAATGGGTCACTTTGTAAAAGATTGCCCGAGAGGTAGAGGACAAGCATCCGGGTCAGGAGTTGGTAATAATCAAGGTCAGAAAAGGGATGCCGCTGGGAAGCCCAAAGTCCAAGGAAGAGTATTTGCCATGAATCAACAACAAGCTAACGATGATCCATCCGTTATTGGAGGTATTGTTTCTGTGTCTAATGTGAGCGCACGAGCGTTAGTAGATCCAGGATCATCTCATTCATACATTTCTGTGCAATTTGCTTCCATGTTAAATGCTGCATTCGAGTCTTTACCGTACGTGCTAGAGGTGTCGACCCCTATAGGAGAATGCTTGATTTCTGATCGAGTCTTTCGTGCTTGTGATGTGGTTATTTGTGGTCGTGTCCTTTGTGCGGATTTGGTAGTTCTTCCTATCCAAGACTTTGATGTCATTTTGGGTATGGATTGGTTGAGCAAGTTTCATGCTTCTGTTGATTGCCGTAAGAAAACTGTTACTTTTTCTATTCCCGATGTGCCTAAATTTGTGTTTGAGGCTAGTCCTCTGAGTAGAAGGGTTCGCTTAATTTCTTGTTTGAAAGCGAGAAAAATATTGCATAGTGGTTGTGAGGGGTATTTGGCTAGTGTTCTTGATACTAGGAAGGAATCCCCTAGTTTGGATAGTGTTCGGGTAGTTCGAGAATTTCCCGATGTTTTCTCTACCGAGTATGATATGCCTCCCGATCGCGAGATTGAGTTTTGTATAGACCTTTTGCCAGGTACGGCTCCAATTTCGAAAGCACCTTATAGGTTAGCTCCCGCAGAGTTGAAGGAGTTGAAGGTTCAATTGCAAGAGTTACTGGATCGAGGGTTTATCCGCCCTAGTGTTTCCCCATGGGGAGCACCGGTTTTGTTTGTGCGGAAGAAAGATGGTTCGTTGAGATTGTGCATCGATTACCGGAAGTTGAATCAGGTTACGGTGAAGAACAAGTATCCTCTACCACACATTGATGATTTGTTTGATCAGCTTCAAGGGTCCGTGGTTTTCTCTAAACTTGATTTGAGGAGTGGGTACCATCAGTTGAAGGTTCGATCGGAGGATATTCCGAAGACTGCCTTTCGCACTCGTTATGGTCATTATGAGTTCTTGGTTATGCCGTTTGGGTTGACTAACGCGCCGGCCGTGTTTATGGATTTGATGAACCGGGTTTTCCATCCCTATCTTGATTCGTTCGTGGTAGTCTTCGTCGACGACATTCTTGTTTATTCAAAATCTCGAGAGGAGCATGAACAACATTTGAGGACAGTTTTATCCGTTCTTGCGAGGGAGAAATTATTTGCGAAGTTCAGTAAATGCGAATTTTGGCTCGAGAAGGTGTCATTTCTGGGTCATGTGATTTCTAAAGGTAGGATTTCGGTGGATCCTTCAAAGATTGAAGCCATAGTAGATTGGAAGAGACCCGAATCAGTGACAGAGATTAGAAGCTTTCTTGGTTTATCCGGGTATTACAGAATATTTATTGAGGGGTTTTCGAGGATCGCTACTCCGATGACTCAGTTGACCCGGAAGAATGTCCCGTTTGTGTGGACCGAGAAATGTGACAAGAGTTTCGAGGAATTGAAGAAGAGGTTGACTACCGCACCGATCTTGACTTTGCCTAATGGGAGCGATGGCCTAGTGATTTACAGTGATGCTTCGAAAGAGGGTTTGGGTTGTGTGTTGATGCAGAATGGGAAAGTAATTGCGTATGCTTCGAGGAAGTTGACCCCTAGTGAACAGAATTACCCCACTCATGATATGGAGTTGGCGGCGATAGTCTTTGCGTTGCACAAATGGAAACACTACCTTTATGGAGCGAAGTTTGAGATTTTTACCGATCACAAGAGTTTGAAGTACCTTTTCTCCCAGAAAGAGTTGAATAATAGACAGCGCCGATGGATGGAATTGTTGAAGGATTATGATTGCACGATTTCTTATCATCCGGGGAAGGCGAATGTGGTAGCCGATGCGATTAGTAGAAAGTCTTATGTGGCTTCGATGATGGTCCGTGAATGGAAAATGCTTGAGGATGTTCGAGATTGGTCTCCTCGTGAATCGAGACATGGGGATATTTTTGCGAATATTAGGGTGTCTCCGACCCTAATTCAGAGGATAAAGGAAGCTCAGAAAGAAGACCCCGAGTTGGTAAAGATAATGGGTAAATTGAAGGAAAAGAATTTCAAGGATTTTTCTGTTAGCCCGATTGGAGTGTTGACTTTCCGTGGTCGTTTGTGCGTACCCGATGTTGGTGGAATAGAGAAGCAAGTTTTAGATGAGGGCCACAAATCGAGGTATACTATTCATCCGGGTAGTACGAAGATGTATCAGGATTTGAGGCAACAATTTTGGTGGATTAATATGAAAAGGGAAATAGCCGAGTATGTATCGAGGTGTTTAACTTGTCAGCAGGTCAAAGCCGAGCATCAGAGACCCGCGGGATTACTTCAGCCGTTAGAGATTCCCGAGTGGAAATGGGAGCATGTGACTATGGATTTCGTTACGGGACTACCTCGTACCCATAGGAAGTATGACAGTGTTTGGGTAATAGTGGATAGATTGACCAAGAGTGCCCATTTCTTGCCTATTGACATCAGATATTCGATGGAAAAGCTTGCGACCCTTTATATCGACGAGATTGTGAGATTGCATGGGGTTCCGGTTAGCATTGTGTCAGATCGAGACCCGAGGTTTACTTCTAGGTTTTGGAAGGCGTTTCAGGAAGCTTTGGGTACAGATTTGCGATTCAGTACAGCTTTTCATCCTCAGACCGATGGTCAATCCGAGAGGACTATTCAGATTTTGGAGGATATGTTGCGAGCTTGTTCGATAGACTTTTCTGATTCTTGGGATTCGCACCTACCGTTAGTGGAGTTCTCTTACAACAACAGTTATCAGGCTAGTATCGAGATGGCACCGTTTGAGGCCTTGTATGGAAGGAAATGTAGAACGCCTATTTGTTGGGACGAGGTCGGTGAAGCGAAGATTGTGGGTATTGATTTGCTTCGGGATTCAGTTGAAAAGGTTAGAGTTATCCGGGATCGATTGAAGACAGCCCAGAGTCGACATAAGAGCTATGCAGATAACCGAAGGCGAGATCTTAGCTTTCAGACCGGTGATTTGGTATTCTTGAAAGTATCTCCGAAGGTGGGTATTCGTAGGTTTGGGAAGAAAGGCAAATTGGCTCCAAGGTTTATTGGCCCGTTTGAGATTTTGGGAAAGGTTGGACTTCTTGCGTATCGACTCGCGTTACCGTCATCCTTAGACCGGTTGCACAACGTATTTCACGTTTCTATGCTTCGGAAGTATGTTCATGATCCATCTCACGTGTTACCGAGGGTACCGGAGGATATTGAGCCCGATATGACTTATGAGGAACGACCGGTTCGGATCTTAGATTCTAAAGTCCAAGAGTTGAGGAACAAAAGCGTTGCGTTGGTTCGAGTTCTTTGGAGGAATCATAATATCGAGGAGTCGACGTGGGAGCTCCGAGATGAGATCGAGAGGAAAGTTCCGTGGCTTTTTGTTTAAGGTGAGTCTCGTTAAAATTCGGGTCGAATTTTCTTTAAGGGGGAGTGAATGTCACGACCCGAAATCTAGGCTCTATTTTATTAGTAATAAATAATTATTATTTATTTATTTGCTTATCAATATATTTAAATTATTATTTATTTAAATAATTATGTGTGCAATTTATGTGTTATAATAATTATGCCTAGCATTTTATTTGGGTCATTTGTGCTAGTGCAGTATTGTTGGGTCTTAATTGTTAGTAGGGAGAGTAAGCATTCGTGTTAGTATTAGAGGAGGGGCCTTTGTGAAAGTTTTCAAATAATTCCTCATCTACTCCCTCCCTACTCCCCTCTCCTCCCTCACTCCTCACCATCATCTCCCAGCCAACTCCCTCTCTCTCCTCCATTTGTGGTAAGCTTTTTCTTCTCTTTCTTCTCTCTTCATTTTCTTCATCTTCTTCTTGTTATCTCTCATTTCTTAAAACATGAACCTTGTTTAGATCGTCGATAGGATCGCGTAGAACCAAAAAGAATTGAATTCCGTCAACTTTGAGATTTATCAAGTAAGTTGCTTTTCCCCCCATTTTTGATGCTAAAATGTTCATATCATGATTAGATAATGCTTGATGTGTTATATTTGAAGTTTGGTTGGGTTTTGAATTTGTTTGGAATTTATTTGATTTTTTGGTTAAAAATGGTGAATTGATGAATGTTGGATTTGATTCTTGGTTTTGGGTTGATAAATGGTGTATTTGGATCCCCACCCTAGTTATAAGTGGTTTTGGTACATTTTGGAACGTGTAGAAAGAGTTGAAATGGAGTATTTTGTGTTTTGGTGAAATTTGGGTCGAAATGAAGAACCCAGCTCTGTTCTTCCCGGCCAAAACCCAGGCCGAGCGCCCGCCCGCCTTGACCCGAGCGCCCGCCTACATGTCATTTTCTGATGACCAGACCTTCTGGTCATTCAGGCGCCCGCCTGCCCCATTCCAGGCGCCCGCCCGCCCCCTGTTCCAGGATTTTGCCCTTTTGCTTGGTTTAAGACTTAAGGCTTAACTAGTTTAGGTTTATTCCTTCTAATTAACTTAAGATAACACCGTGGAACACTTTATTAAGTGGAATTGATTCTTATATGAATAAATATGATATGGAATTTGATTAAGTATCATTTTTGGGAATGTGGTTCATCTTTGATGTGCGGTTTATATTGGTTTACCTTTGTGGTGATTTACTTGGATTGGTTCCCTACTTTGGAATCTTAAGTTGTTTATTTAAGCTAGTATTTATTACTTAGCATTTATTTGAAAGTCCAGCTGGTATTTTGTGTGTGTTTGGGCGATGCGAAACATTATGATGGCACGGCCAAGTCCATTGTGATGTTGACCATTGTTTTGCCCCATTATTACCCTCCTCCAGATTGGCCTTGGATGTGAGAAGAGCTATCTCCATTGTGTGCATTTTAGCTTTACTTGGAGCATGACTTTGTGGCATGTCTCCCGTCCCTTGTGACACTTCATTTGGTTATTGGTTCCGATACCGGGGGTTTTCTCTTCGGCTTTCATGCTATTATGAAGATGATGATTTGTTGATTATTGAAGCTGCGCAGCGATCCTTTATTTGGATGTATCGGTTTGGAAAACCTTGGCTATATCCTTTGTTATGTGTTTATTTCCGCTGCTATCTGTTATGTGATAAATGCTATGTGCTTTGTGATATTTATTATTGCTTATCGCTTCGTGCATCATAGCATGTCATGTAGTTGCATTAGTAACTTATTGAGATTTATCTCACCCCCTTTCTTTTATCTTTGTTTTTCCTTAACCCCCCCAGGTGCTAAGGATTAGTCTCGCTGATCACGAGAAAGAGGACGTCGAGTGTGGATACATTCTTTTGGGGAAAGTTGTTATAGGTTGGTTTACATTATATAAATGTGTAACCTTTTTGGGATAGTTGTACCAAACAATGACGTCATTAAGAATTGTATATTTGTATTTTGTTGGGCATAAACTTGTGGAAGTTTATGATAGTTGTAATTGGTTTTTATCAAACTTGGTTTTGTAAAACTATGGATCATCACCTTTTGGTATCAAATGGAATTTTTAACTTCGGTATTTCACAGTTTTGGTTTTAGAGTCGACGTCCAGATCGCGGTCTCGGGCCCGCGGGGTCCGGGGTCGCGACACGATACCTTTATCATATGAGCACTTTGTGGATTCGTGTTTTCATGGTAAAGAAACAATCTCTTTTGAGGATGTGAAGGCTTTGCTCAAGACAAGAGAATTGCGACGAAATGTGAGCAGAAGTGAGACAAACAGTCAACATATAGGGTTAGTTGTGGAAGGAAAAAAGGGATCAAGCAAGAAGAAGAATGTTCACAAATCTTCTAGCAAGAGGGGTCCAAAACCTGAGGATGTTTGTAGGTTCTGCGGTAGGAAAGGGCATTGGAAGAATGAATGTCCAAGAAACAAGCAAGAAGAAGATCTTAGTCAAGATGAGGCGGATATTTCTGCGAGAGGTAGTGATAGTGATTATGATCTAATAGTGGAGGAAGGCTCATGGCGCGGTGATGAGTGGCTTCTAGATCAAAAGGTAGAGCATAGCGAGATAGTTGAGGAAAAGGTGGAGCCTATTTTTACTTAGGGCAGTAGATGGGCAGACGATCCTGAGCTACAAGATGACTATACACAGAAGAAGTTGATACAATTCATCTCGGTGGGCGAGTTCAAGTGCCGAATGAATTTGCCAAGCACAAAAAATTGTTATTCGCCCGGAAGTGCTCTAGATAGGCGGTCTAGAGGCACTAATGAATGCTAGGCTTAGCATATCGTCCGGTTGCTTGAGAAGAGCAAGGTTGTCCGGCGTGACATAGGGTGTTTGAGGTAAAGCACAAGATTACATTATGTTCGCCTTTAAATGAGTAGGTACTCGAAGCTTTCTGAACTAGTTCGAAGCTCATCACTAGATTGGGATTGAGAAAGTAATCGGGACAAAGTACAATCTGGGGATTTAAGGTGTAGTCTATTCGAAGTACTAAAAGTAGATACACAATGTTCAGTCGGCAATAAAAATGGGATACTTAAATTCTAAAGGTGTACATTCTCAAGTGTTCGGCGAAACACTATGTTGATAGTCTAGAAGGCTTTCTGAGATATCAAGGCTAGTTTTTTGGCTCTTATCGGCGTTATGGAGAGGTAAAAAAAAAGATAAGTAAGAGCACATGTTAGTGGAGTTTTGCAGCAGTTCGTGCAGACATCGCCAGTCGTGCAGTTCATGTGCAATTTCCATTTGTGCAGATGCTTATGGTGGTTAACGTTGTGGTGGAGGTTCTAAGTGGTTTAGAAATTCATTGCACAAGTTAAGAAGTTTCTTTGTTTGACTAAGTAAACATGGTTGTTCTTGGGTGAACAAAGATGGTCTTGATAAAGTCAAGGACGGTGGCGGAGGTAGAGGGATATATTTTGAACTGAGACAAATTGGAGATGGAGACAAAAATAAGAGCTTTGGCCAACGCCAAAAGCGAGGCCATAAGAGTTGCGTAGTCGCTAATGTTTAAGCCTTGGCCAGCAAGGCAACTAACAAATTTGGTTTTTGACTTGGAATGAAAAAGATGGATGTGACGTGCATAGCATGGATGGGTGACGAGCATGGTTGTTTTTTCTAGTTTCAAGGTCAAAGTAATTTAGGAGTCATTCTATCCCAAATTAATTAATCCTCTTATTTTGTGTAAAAGTATTATTTTAGAGTTAGGAAAATAGATTTTTAATGACAATTAGTTTACTTTGTATACAAGAAAATGACTCCTTTTTTCCCTTGAGTTTTTGGTATTTATGACTATAAATACAACCCTCTCCCCTAGAATAATTTTAGTTTGTTTATCTTTGAGAGTTACAAGTAGAGATCTAGGATTTAGGTGGACGGAATTATTTGCCTAAATAATTCGTGCAACTAAATTAGAGAAATTGTCTTTTGTAATCATTATTGAAAGTAACATATTCTCCCCCTCCACCCATAGACGTAGCCAAGTTGGTAAACCACGTTAATTCTTGTGTTGTGATTGATTATTTTTTTAATCATCGTTCTAGTATTTATTGGTCTAACACTCTCACTTGCCCAATAATGGGTTATCAAATCACCCACAACCACCCAATTTCAATAAATCTAATTTAATTTCAATAAACTTAAAATCAAACCACCCACCACCGCACCCAATTTCAATAACCATTAAATCTGTGAAATCAAACACTTGACCCTATTAGAAAATCAAACACATAATATGGCTTTGACTCCGACTCCTTCCCTCCTCGGCCCACGGACATAAACCGTCCTAACCTAACCATTACCTCTGCCATGAATCAAATCCTTTCAAAACTCAATTCAACCAAAGTAAACTAAGCGAAACCCATCCCAAAGGTTACACCAAGCACCGATAGTCCATGTTCTGTTAAAAACCCTAAAACTAATCTATAATGTCATGAATATCTTCGACACCAAATCAAAAAAGGAAGGATATTACGTGGGGGGAGCAATGGATGTTCAAACACCATACCAAAACCCTAGCCTGCAATTGCGACCCGTTAGCTGAGTTTGGTTAGTTTAGGGGCTTGCTGGAGATTTTGGTTAGTATTCTTAAAGGTCCGCACGTCCGTCAAAGCTTGAAACAGGAGGGATCGAATCAGATTATATTAAGAGTAGCGGAGTAAGAGTTGAATATGTCCTTCCTGAGAAAAGAACGACAAAAGTACTTATTCTTCTTTCTTCATGTTTTTTTTTTTTTTTTTTTTTTTGAAATTGGGTGGTGGTGGATGGTTTGATTTGAGGAATGAAAGAAATAAATTTGTTTTGTATTTTAAAAGAAAAAAAATGTTGTTGATGACTTAATGAAAGGAGAATAAATAGTGATGGGTGGAGGGATGACCATTGAAGTTGAAGAAGATAAAGTAGGAGGGAAGAAGACGAAGGAGTAAGGGTGGGGATCTTTTTACTATTCAAATAGATTTCCTATTTTACCCTTTAATAATAGATAGCACATGAACAAGCACATGCGTATTTAGCGTCTAAATAATGACGGTGTTAGCCATAGCGATATTGACAGCACAAAATGAGCATTTGAGGTACTATACCTTCAACAAAAATGACATTAAGTACAAAACTTGCACAAAGTGATCAATTGAGGTTTATTTTTATTTTGCATTTTTTCCTTCCATAAATGACATGGTATTAAGAGTGTTTTGGATATTTTTGTCTTCATAAAATTTAATAATCACAAAAAAAAAAAAAAAAAATACAGTTAACTTTTCTCACCCACTTACTTTATAAATATTGTTGTGGACAATTATATCCCAACTCACCACTACTGTGTAGTGTGTACCCATTTTTATTGGTTCATTAATAAGCGTACAAAATCAAACTATAAACTTTATATTGACACGGGAGGAGTACAATAGTAATGAAAAGTCAAACGAAATTCATAATATACACGTTCATCAATATTTTAAAAAAAGAATAATTAAAAAAAGACGAATTCTCATATGCATCGGCCGCATGGTGCGGCAACCCAAGGAATGTTCCGATGCTTCTCGCAGCTACTTGCTGCGCTACATCCGATCGTTGGATCCAGGCCTCCCACTTCCCAAATTGTGACACGTGTCCCCCCTAAAAAAACCCCAGTAACTTTAAAATGATATATCTTGAGATTTATAACTCAAAAAAAAAATTAAAAATACCGTTGTGGTCGATGAGACGAATAAAACTACATAGGTCATGATATGGTTTGATTTTTATTAAAAAAAACATATTTTTTTACACACAAAAATTGAGTTACTTTGTCAGCTGAGATGTAACACTCTGTTCTAATAAAAGTAACATTTTCATATTCAAAAAGGAGGCTTTGACCAATAAGTCCCTAGGTCAAATAAAAATTACCAATAAGGCCAGACATTTTGAAAACCTACCAAAAAGTCTTTGGCCCTTTTCTTGGACCAAAATACCCTTCGCTCCCACCCAGCCCCAACGTCTGTGATGATTGGCATATAGGGAAAGGCAGTTGGCGGTCTTGAGGAGGTGGGCATGGGCTTGTTGTGGGTGGAGTAAGGAGCTAAAATTAAGAACATACTCCTATTGTTTCTCTATTTCTCTCTTCCTGTTTGTCTCTCTTTCTTTCTTTTTTTTTTTCACCTAAAATTTTAAAATGACATATCTAAAAATCTATAAACTGAAAAAATGATCCGAAACCATTGTTTTAATCGTGTCGATAATACGAATCAAACAAGTACACTCAACACATAATTCAAATTTTATAAATAAAAAAAAATCATTTTTCACTTATAAAAATTTGAAAAAAAAAATCATTTTTAATTTCACAATCTTAAAAAATAAAATTTCCACTTTTCACTTGTAAAATCATTTTTCAACTGATTTCTCAGTTGTGTGATTTCACAGTTGTGTCATTTTTTCATTTTTCATTTTTAAAAACTGATAAATTCATCTCTCAATTTTTCACAATCATTATGATAACTGAGACATGCATTTCACAGTTGTTCACACATGAATTTGAATATAATAACTGAGACACTCATTTAACAGTTATTCATAATTGAATAAAAACTGATAAAATCACCTCTCATTTTTTCCAATTGATGACTCAATTTATCGGTTTAATTATATAATAAATGAGACATTCATTTCTCAGTTATTCACATATGAATTTGAGTACAAAGAACTGGTACATTCATTTCTCAGTTATCAATTTTTCTCTGTTGTTAATATAATAATAAATGAGACATTCATTTCTCAGTTATTCACATATGAATTTGAGTACAAAGAACTGGTACATTCATTTCTCAGTTATCAATTTTTCTCTGTTGTTAATATAATAATAAATGAGATATTCATTTCTCAGTTATTCACACACGAGTTTAATATAAGAACTGATAAATTTATTTCTCAGTTGTTAACACATGAGTTGAGTGTAACAACTAAGAAATTCATCGCACAGTTTTTACAAATGATACTCATTTTCAGAATTATGTGTTGTCAAATGCTCTTTAAACAATTGTGAAATAAATTTATCTCATTTTTTTTATTAAAAATGAGTAATTGTTCAATTGTGAAGAATTAATACTCCTAACCCGAAAAAAAAAATGTGAGATGTAATGTTAAATATATAATAATCTACTAGTTGAACAAGTAAGAAGCTTGGCATAGTGGTTAGGTGTCTAAGCCAAGACCAAGAGGTCTTGGGTTCAAACCCTTCCAAGAGCAAATAATTTTTATTTATAATATTTGGAGTTGAAGATGGTTGTGGCGGCAGTGGGTGAAGTCCGGCGGTTGGCCGGAGGCCCGGCGATGTCCGGCGGCGGTCAGTGGCTGCTCACCGGTGGTGGTGGCCGGCGGTCGGTGGCGGCTCGCCGGTGGTGGTGGCGGCGGTCGGTTGCGGATGGTGGAGGTGGCCGGCGGCGGTCAGCGGTGGTGGTCAAATGTAAAGGTGGCAGTCAAAATGGTTAAAGGTGTAGGAGGAATTTATTTGGGGTGGGGGTATTTTTGTCATTTAAAAGGTACAAGGGACTTATTGGTAAAATTGATTTGAACCTAAGGACCCTAATGTAGAATTTGAAATGTTTTGTTTTTATTGGTAAATACCACATTCCCCCAGGGACTTATTGGTAAAAATCCTTTCAAAAAGTAACACTTTTTACAATCAAATGTAACAGCAATTTTACAAAAAATAAAATAAAATATTATTTTGATAGTTTTTGTGGTTAAAAAAAATAATATTTGAAGTGTAACAAAGTGAATATATGATTATAATTTTTTATATAGATGAATGTAACATTTTTATTTAGTAAATGTTACTTTTCTTCTTTTAAAAAAAGAGAGTACAAATTCATATATATAATCGGGTTTGCATTTTAATTGTTACTTTCTCAATAAAAAATTATTACATTTTCAGATGTAATGTTAGATTTAAGAATATAATCTGTTACAATTGTGGAAAAAAAATATTACATTCATTTTTTATAAAATGTAACATTAGTTTAGTTTGTCAATCTTATGTTATTTTTGAAAAAAAAAAAGTGTTACATTTGAAAAAAAGAGTGTTACATTCTTTTATAAAAAGTGTGACATTAGTTTAGTTGTCAATCTTTATGTTATCTTTAATCTATTGCAGCAAAATTGTGGTACATTTTAAAAAAAAAGTGTTACATTTGAAAAGAAAAAAAATATTACATTTCGTTATAATAAGTGTTACTTTTGTTGGGAGGAAAAAAATATTAGGGGTGGCAAAAAAAATAAAAGAAGAAGGTAGGCTCCTGTCGCACGGTACAACCGTTGCACAGGAGACCTCCTCTTAAAAAAAAACACTCTCAATGAACACAGTATTCATAAAGATTGTCACATAAGACATTCATTTATATACTGCCGGGTGTAGACATTGATAAGCCACCAACAATTAACCGATGTAGTCTCCCATGAGAACAAGGGGATCCGTCTCATGTATGACACGGGTCGACCCATGACCTATGGGGCATGACCTGCCACGTGGCAGCCTCCCAAAGGTCTAATTTTTTTTTATATATTATTTTTTTCTGCTTTTCCGTCGTTTACCAAAAGTAATAGTTACCATAACTTAATGTAATGACTGTATACATATAAAGTAACATTGTTCACAAGTAAACGTAACACATGTTTTACAAAAACAAAAGCTCGTTTTACCCATTTTTTCAAATGTAATACTAACTATAATTACATGTAACCCAAACAATATCTAGATGTAATTATCATGTATACTGAAATGTAATAATGCTTTTGCAAAAATATAAAATATTGTGTATTTTGATTTAATTTTTTGAAAGAAAGTAACATTTGAAAAGTAACAACTCATATATATGAATGTAATTGTTTGTACAAGTAAATGTAAAACTTTAATAAAAGAAATTATAACATATTTCTATAGATAATGTAATACTTTTACATATAACACTAATCAAGTGTTTTTAGCTCTAAAAATGTAAATGGTTGAATTATTACTTTTTCTATACATATGTGTTACAATTATGTATAAACATTATTACATATAAGTAACACGTTCGTTACATTTTAGTTGTAATATGTATTACTTTTGGCAAACGAAGAAAACATAGAAAAAAACACTGTTACTTTTCTGTATATATGTATTACTTTTATGTATACAAACTGTTACTTTATACGTATACAGTCATTACATTATGTTAGAGTTGGTTTTGGGGGAAACTAGTTCCTCCATAAGTTATAAAAAGTCCTTTTTTTAACCCTTCTTAAACCTTAAAAAGCCTAAACCAACCCTAAACCCTAAACTTTAACCCCTATAAAAACAGGACTTTTTATAACTTATGGAGAAACTAGTTTCCCCCAAATTTTTCTCTTAAGTTATAGTAACTATTACTTTTGACAAACCGAAAAAAAATAATTAAAAAAAAGCAAAAATAAAAATAAAAAATGGGCCTATGAGAGGCTGCCACGTGGCAGGGTCGCCCCCTGGGTCATGGAGCTGGTTCAATGGGCTGGGTTATGAGTCAAAAATGACCCATCTCATCCATGAGACGGGTTATAGTGTTCTCACATAAGTTTTTGTCAAATTAACCGGTAATTTTGGAGGAGATATAGGAGTTTAGGGCGCACCGTACATTCAATACGAATGCTTCTTAATTTAAAACATTGATTTTAATTTTGACAATGTGTAATTCTCTTGAGAGTTATTTCGAAAATTCCCTACCCCCATTTCGCTGAACCGCCCAAAATCTATCTGCTGGCACCCTGCTTCCGAGATGGAGGTGGTTATAATACAATTTTTACTATTTCAATGCTCATACATACCAAGACACGTACTAGTATTTTTGAGTAAGCACTGTGGGAAACTAGTTTATTTTTACATTACAAGTGTTTTTTCTTTATTTTTTTTTCTACTTACAAACAATTAGCTAACTTTTAAAAACAGTTTGAAAAACTATTTTTTTTTATAATATATTGAGAAACTAGTTTCACTCAAAATCTTGTGATTATTTTTACTTCCCAACTATTGTCATTTAGATCCGCTTGGCCCTTATGATCAGGGCCGGTCCAATTAATTTAGGGGCCCTGTTCAAATTTACATTTGAGCCCTAAAGATTAAGTATAAAAAATAGAATATAAATTAACTCTTTAATTTTTTAGAGAACCGTTAAACGGGGTTGTGCATTCATGGCTTGATGAGATAGCATACTAACTTGTTAATGTTTACTCCCTCCGTCCCACTCGAATTAGAACAAATTTCCATTTTGGTTGTCCCATTCGAATTAGGACAAGCAAAAAATGGAAATGTTTTATTTAATGGGACCCACATTCACACTCACAACAACTTTCCACTCATTATTCTCTACCCCACTTTCTCCCTCCTACTTTACTTTTCATACTCACAACACCTACTCCACTAACACTTTTTCCTTAATCCCCGTGCCCAACCCAAAAATCCTAATTCGGATGGGACGGAGGGAGTATATTCTAAAATGATTTAAGTTATTTTTTTCCCCGTTGAGACTAAATAACTACAATTGATATATTACAAATACAACACTAGAATAAGAATTATGTATTTAATTGGACCAAAAATGACTAAAAGTCACTTATTCAATCTACAATATTACTCTCTCCGTGTCTAAATGAATGCTCAAGTATTTTTTTAAATTATTTTTAATAATAAAAAATATACTCCCTCTGTCCCAGAGTATATGTCCACCTTTCCTTTTTAGTCTGTCCCAGAGTATATGTCCACTTTCTAAAATGGCAAAGAATTTTTACTATTCCTTCCACTCATTCTCTCTCCTACTTACTTTTATACTCACAACACTAATCAACTTACTATTCCCTCCCACTCAATCTCTATCCTACTTTACTTTTATACTCACAACACTTACATCACTTCCACCATTTCTTAATCTCCGTGTAAATGAGAGTGTGGACATATACTCTAGGACAGAAGGA
The DNA here is from genome assembly GCA_026119855.1 of Campanula takesimana. NCBI lineage: Eukaryota > Viridiplantae > Streptophyta > Magnoliopsida > Asterales > Campanulaceae > Campanula > Campanula takesimana. Next base: position 943,247 of record JAOWBW010000111.1, read on the forward strand.
GTACTATTTATTACATACTCCCTCCGTCCCACCACAAGTAAGACTAGAGGAGTGGGCACTATGATTAAGAGAAAGTAGTGAATGTGTGGTGGAAAATGAAAAGAGAGAATGAGTGGGGTAAATAGTAGTGTTGGTTGAATAAAATGAGTGGTGGAAAATGAAGAGAGAGAGTTAGTGGGGTTAAATGGTGGGATTGGTTGAATATAAATATATTAAAATATTTCCATTTTTGGTAGTCTCAATTGTTATGGGACGGCCTAAAAGAGAAATAAGTCATACTTATACTGGAACGGAAGGAGTATATAATTAAAAAATGGGGCCCTTCAAAATCGGGGCCCTGAGCGGTAGCACACTTTGCATACCCTCATGGCCGGCCCTGCTTATGATGAGGAGCTGGTCATCTGTGCAACCGCCGCACGGCCGACCTTTTTTTTTTTTTTTTTCCAACCCCAACTATTTTTTCTCCCAACAAAAGTAACACTTATTATAACGAAATGTAACACTTTTTTTTTCCAAATGTAACATTTTTTTTTCAAAATGTGCCACAATTTTGCTGCAATAGTTTAAAGATAACATAAAGATTGACAAATAAACTAATGTCACACTTTTTATATAGGAATGTAACACTCTTTTTTTTCAAATGTAACACTTTTTTTTCAAACGTAACACTTTTTTTTCAAAATTAACATAAGATTGACAAAGTAAACTAATGTTACATTTTATAAAAAATGAATGTAACATTTGTTTCTCAATTGTAACAGTTTATATTTTTAAATGTAACATTATATCTTAAATGTAACAATTGAAATTGAGAAAGTAACAATTGAAATGCAAACCCATTTTTTTTAAAAAAAAAAAAAACTGCTGTTACTTTTAACAGTAGAAAATGTTACTTTTTTAAGATGAAATTGTTACTTTTATCAGAACAGAGTGTTACATCTTTAGCTGATGAGCAGCTCAAACTTTTTGTGTGTAAAAAAATATTTTTTAAAAAAAAAAATCATATCATGACCTATGTAGTTTTATTCGTCTCGTCGAGACGAACACAATGGTATTTTTAATTTTATTTTCTGAGTTATAAATCTCAAGATATAGCATTTTAAAGTTATTGGTGTTTTTTTTTTTTTTTAAAGGAGGACACTTGGCAGCGCGCGGCTGAGCCACACTGTGGCTCACAGCGCGCCACGTGTCGCACTGTGATGGAAGAGAGGCTGGCGGGCGGGTCGGGTCGAGCGGGTTGGGCCGTCGAACTGCCATGCAACCGTTGCATATAAGACTTTGTCAAATAGTTTAGGCTCAACTCTTGATAAATGCATTTTTGCTTTAATTTAAATCTTATAAGGCTGTACTATGATTTGTGCACCAATTTAATTTTTTCTTTGCGTTGTCACTGGCCTGGCTCGAGCCAATACGTAATATGCAAGTTTGACCTATTTAGGATCGCCTTCAGCATGATCGAAGTGTGTAACCGCTCAGGTCCTTCAGTATTGAAGAGCCTATTTTCTAATGTTTTCCAATACTATTACTTTTGCCTCGAAATGAAAGACAATTTTTTTTTAAAAAAAATTGCTTTTAATCAAAAGCAAAATTATAATTTTTTTGAATATTCGGTTTGAGACTAAGGGAGTAGTATTATATTTAAGTGATTGTTCTAATTAATTTTAGGGCCTAAATAATAATTTTTGCACGACAAAGTCTCGCGTGCGGTAGGTGTATGGCGTGCGGCAAGGGTGCTCTGCTCCGCTGCTTCTCGCGCCCTACTGCTCCGCTACATCCGACCGTTGGATTCAGCCCTCCCTTCTTCCCAGATCGCGACACGTGTCTTCCCTTAAAAAAAACTCAATAACTTTAAAATGCTATATATTGAGATTTATAACTCAGAAAAAAAATATTAAAAATACCGTTGTGTTCGTCTCGACGAGACTAATAAAACTACATAGGTCATGATATGGTTTTATTTTTTTATTTTTAAAAAAACATATTTTTTTTACACACAAAAAGTTTGAGCTGCTCATCAGCTAAGATGTAACACTCTGTTCAGTTTCATTTTCAAAAAGTAACACTTTTCATAGTCAAATGTAACAGCAATTTTACAAGAAAAATTAAATTGTTTGATAGTTTTTGTGGTTAGAAAAAGTAATATTTTGAAGTGTAACAAAGCGAATATATAATTATAATTTTCTATATAGATGAATGTAACATTTTTATTTGGTAAATGTTACTTTTCTTCTTTAAAAAAAGTGTAAAAAATCATATATATAATTGAGTTGCATTTCAATTGTTACTTTCTCAATAAAAAATTGTTACATTTAAGATATAATGTTACATTTAAGAATATAATCTGTTACAATTGAGGAAAAAAAATGTTACATTCATTTTTTATAAAATGTAACATTAGTTTAGTTTGTTAATCTTATGTTAATTTTGAAAAAAAAAATGTTACATTTGAAAAAAGAGTGTTACATTCTTTTATAAAAAGTGTGACATTAATTTTAGTTGTCAATCTTTATGTTATCTTAATCTATTGCAGCAGAATTGTGATACATTTTTAAAAAAATTGTTACATTTGAAAAAAAAAAATCTTACATTTGAAATAAAAGAGTGTTACATTCCTTTATAAAAAGTGTGACATTGGTTTAGTTGTCAATCTTTATGTTATCTTTAATCTATTGCAGCAAAATTGTGGTACATTTTGATAAAAAAAAGTGTTACATTTGAAAAGAAAAAAGTGTTACATTTCGTTATAATAAGTGTTACTTTTGTTGGGAGGAAAAAAAGGGTTAGGTGTGGCAAAAAAAAAAAGAGGGAGGTCGGCTCCTGTCGCACGGTGCAACCGCTGCACAGGAGACCGCCTCAAACTATTTAGCTTTATTTTAGCTAATCATATTCCCTAGAGACCTGCCCGGCCCTTTCAATCAAAGGGTTCCTCAAACCGGGTCCGGTTAGTTAGAAATTCCCTTATTATCAGAATTGGAAAAACCGTAACCGCCACAAACCGCTTAGAAAATCGGAACAGGGGAAACCGAAACCGTTTTTGATCCGGACCGGTTAAGGTTCACCCCTTCAAAAAACCATGAATCGGTGGTTCTGAACCGCCAAAACTGAACCAGAACAGGAACCTGAACCGGAATCGTACAAACCGTGCGAGGATCCGCCAGAGGAACCGTAGAAACCGTCAGATTCTGTCAGATTTCTGATGGTTTCGTCAGAAGTAGCCGTTACAACTCGTTATTAACGGGAAGTTGACCATAAAAGAGCCATTTTGACTGATTATTTAGCTCAACTTCAGTGAAAAAAAAAAAAACAATTGTTATTCTAACATATTACCTCAGATATAAATACCACCCCCCTCCCATCACAATTTTTTCACAAAAACTCCATTATCTCTCTCTTAACTTTCTCCAACGAATTTTGCTAATTTCTTTCATTCTTAAGCTCAAATCATAATCCGACTTTCTTACCTCCATCAAATATTCATATTTCCACCCAACATCTTATTTCTCTCATATTTTCGAATATGAGTAATTTCATTTAAAATTTGACGTCAATATGCAACTATTGTCCAAAAGATGAGTATATAAAAGAAAAGTGAGACTTTCTTTATCATTTTTTTTCTATAAAACAATTAGTTATAAAATAATTTAAAATTTGTTTATCCTATGCAAAAGAAAAAAAAAAAGGACACATAAACCCGTGAACCGACCGTAACCTTAACCGGAACCGGCAATTCATAACTGGAACCGTAAACTTTACGGGCCGGTTAAAATTCTAGGATTCCACTAGGGGTGTGTACGGTGCGGTTCAGCTCGGTTTTGGGGTAAAACCGATACCACACCATTCACATTCGGTTTATCAAATTGTAAAACAATTTAAATTCGGTTATTGCTCGGTTCGGTACTTCAGTTTTCGGTTCGGCTATGAATCAGTTTCGGTTCTTTTTCGGTTAATGAAGTTGTAACCTAATAGGTCCAGCAGCAGAACAAATAGCCAAAACTTAATTTCACAAACTTACAACTCAACAGCCCAATAAATAACCACTACATCCTCTCGTTGAAACAATTTTTTTTACACAACAAAGATAATTAACATTCAACCCATCATTTGTCTAAAATAAATAAAACGCATTCAATTTATCAAAATATTATCTAATTAAAATACACAAACTATTACTACTAATTAACAAAACGACGTGTTTTAATCAACTCGGTTCGGTTATTTCGATCGGTTGCCACATCCAAAGACCGAACCGAACACCGAAGGTTCGGTTTCTGCAAAAGATAATACTGTTTATTAGGTGGTTTTTCGGTTTTCGGTTACCCCGGTTCGGTTTTCGCGGTCCGGCTCGGTTTTTTCCGGTTTTTCGGTTATTTTGCAAACCCCTAGATTCCACCAACCGGAACCGGTGGTTCCGAATAGCAATGGGAACTAGGGATGGCCAAAACCGGTTCCGGGCCCGGTTCCGGTTCGGAACCTCCGGTTCCGGTTCGTCAAAAGGGTGACCCTTAACCGGCCCGCACTTACCCCGGTTCCGGTTCCGGTTTGGCACAATACGGTTCCGGTTCGGTCCTGTTCCGGTACGGTTCCGGTCCGGTTCCGGTCCGGTTCCGGTCCACTCCTTTAAAATTATTGAAAAACAAGAGATTTTCGGTACGGTTCCGGTCCAGTTCGGCATATATGTGACCCTGAACCGGCCCGCATGCCTTGCGGTTCCGGTTCGTCCGGTTCCGGTTTCCTCCCCGGTTTGCTCCGGTTCCGGGCTTTTCCGGTCCGGTTCCGGTCCGGTTTTCCGGTTCCGGTCCGGTTTGGCCATCCCTAATGGGAACCATGTTTGGTTGACCCTACTACCCGGCCCGTTAAATCAAAGGGTTCCTTAAGCCGGGTCCGGTTAGTTACAACTTCCCTTATTTCACGCTCCGTCAACCTACCAAAAAAGAGTATTTACATACAATACTCTAATTTCATTGGAAGCTTAAACTTAAGCTAAATCTTGTCAATCTATTCCTAGCTTTATAACAATTTTCTCTCTCTAAATCATTTTATACATGCATATCTAATCATTTTATTAGTATACATACATATCTAATCATAATACACACATCTATCTATATGTACACAAATTAGAAGAAAAAACAGTCGTCAGCCATGGGAGAGGGTGAAGAAATCAAACGATTTCAAACTCCAAAACCTTGTGTAATTAATCAATTAATCTTTCTATTGGGTTTTTAATAATTAATTAATTGAGTTGGAGTCAGTCTTATGAAAATCTGTTTTACACTAAGAGATGTGTAAAACGTGTTTTGCATTAAGAGATTCTGCTTTAGATTAAGAGATTAAAACATGTTTTACACTAAAACGAGTGTAAAACAAGTTTTTCTCGAGATTTTCATATTGAGTTGATGGTGAATTTTAATTTATGGTTTTTTGTGTTGTTTTGCATGTGCAGAGTGTTAGAGAAGGAGTGCCGCCATGGGTGCATGTTTTGTATAGTATTGTTTACTTTGGTGCTTGCGATGTTCATGGAGATTCAAGAAAGAATGAGTTGGATCGGTTTTGCATAAATTGTCTCCAGCCTTTTTGCTCTAATTGTCTTTCCGGTCATGCTCTCCACAAGTACGTTAAGGTATGTAATTGAATTATTTCTTGTTCATTGAATTTTAGATACAAAATTCAAAACCTAAGAGATTAAATTTTTAAATAATTTAATAATTATTGATTAAATTATAGATTTTTTTTGTATATTGTAATAACAGGATTATATAGTCATATACTCCCTCTGTCTCATTTAAAATTGCAAAATGTTGACTACAATTGTCAACTTAATTATATTGTATATTGTATATTGTAATAATAGAATTATATAGTCATATACTCCCTCTGTCTCATTTAAAATTGTAAAATGTTGACTAAAATTGTCAACTTAATTATATTTTGACCAAGTATATATGAAAATATATTAAACCTAATAAAAATTAAAAAAATTGTTACTGATACTATTCATAATGGTGAATCAATAACAACTTTTTAAATTTTTATTAAGCTTATCAAATTTTCTATAATTTGTTGGTCAAATGAAATTTTGTTGACAAGTTTTGTCAATATTTTGCAATTTCAAATGAAACGAAGAGAGTAAATCTTTCATTGGGTGAAAGGTTTATATGTCACCCAATAAATGATTGATGCACTAATTTTTCGTTTTCTTGAACAAAAAAAGTCGAGCATTTCAGTAACTAATAGTATTAGTAAATTAGTGGAATTTCAATATATATACACACACACATAAATAGTGTTGATGGGTTTTTGTTTTTTTGTTTTGCATATTTGCTTAGAGTTTTATTTTGTTTTGCACATATGAATATGAAGATTCGAAGATATGTATACTGTGAGGTGATCAACAGGCAAGATTTGTGTAAACTCTTCAATTGTTCTGGAATTCAGGTCCGTCAGTACATTCATTTGTGCTTTCTTCTAAAGAGCAAAATATTATGCGAATGTCCTTCAACTCTATTCATCAATTTACATGTGTTTACTAATGCCGTAATTTTACATTAAGTAGTACTCCCTCCGTCCTGAGTCCAGATCTCCTTTACCACTTTGTGTGCCTTTCCCTGTGCCATTATAATCTCAACCGTTTACATGCTTGGATAATATCAACATAATGATAATCTTAATGACTGCAAGCCGTTGGATCACTTGTAGCACAGAGAGGGGCACACAAAGTGGTACAGGAGATCTGGACTCCTCCGTCCTAGAGTATATGTCCACCCTCTCATTTACACGGATATTAAGAAATGTTGGAAATGATGTAAGTGTTGTGAGTATAAAAGTAAAGTAGGAGAGATAACGAGTGGGAGGGAATAGTAAGTTGATTGGTGTTGTGAGTATAAAAGTAAAGTAGGAGAGAGAATGAGTGGGAGGAATAGTAAAGATTCTTTGTCATTTTTGAAAGTGGACATATACTCTGGGACGGATTAAAAAGGAAATGTGGACATATACTCTGGGACGGAAGGAGTACTATATTTTTATGGTAACAGTGCAAAGCAAATCCTTGATGCATTGTTTTCATTTTTCTGTTTGATTTATTATTATTTTTTAAAGATTATGCTCTCTCAGCTTCATAGTAATAAATATCTGCATTTGACTTGTCAATATTTATAAAAAAAATGTGCTTTATTTGTTTGTACTTGACTTGTCCAAAAAAAAATATGGGGGAAACTAGTCCTCCATAACTTACAAAAAGTCATGTTTTAAATTACAAACTTGTTTTAAGGCTTAAACTCACTATTTTAAAGCCTAAACTTGCTATTTTATTTTCTTGGTGTTTTAAGAATAATACTAGGGGCACAAAAAAATCACAAAATCTTGCTCACAAAACCCAATGTGTCATTATTTTATTGGTGTTTTTAAGTAGAGTGTGACGGGTCCATTATCGATACAACCAATAAAAAATCGTCACCTCATTTTGTGAGCAAGATTTTGTGAGCTTATTTTGTGCCCCTAGCATTGCTCGTGTTTTAAAGCCTAAACTCACTGTTTTATTTTCTTACTGTTTTAATGCCTAAACTCATTGTTTTAAGGTAAAATCTCTATTTTAAGGGTTAAACCATATTTAAAAAGTGGACTTTTTATAACTCATGAAGTAATTAGTTTCCTCCAAAACCTACTAAAGAAAATCACCAATGCGTATGCCTTTCTTTGTCGTGGCCAGGCCCCAACTGTAATGTTGAGTTACTCTTCCTGGCTTTTTTTCCCTTTACAATTGTACCAAGTTTTATAAGGTTTCATTCATATATAATAATTCTCAATATTTCAAAATATATAATTTTTTTATTTTAAAAGTTATATGTAAGGTATTGGCATATTTCATTATGTAAACTTAATTTCTTACTCATTTATAGCATGCTTTGAAATTACAAAATAAAAAAACATACGGATATAGGCCCTAAAAATTTGTTAAAACAAAGTTTTTGTTCATAACATGTGTTAAGTTGCTAATAAATTTAGAATTGTGATAATATAACGTAGAAATTCTTGTTCATATCATGTTTTAAACTTTGTTAATATATACACACAAATATACATGTGTATGTGTATGTATATATATGCATATAACTATATAAGTGTGTGTACATATATATACAAATTTCTTCATCTTTTACAGTCATGCACGTCATTTGGGAGTGCAGATCTCCTGTACCACTTTGTGTGCCACAAGTAATCCAACGGCTAACATGTTTAAATAATATCAATATAATATAAATCTTAAAAACTGTGAGCCGTTGGATTACTTGTGGTACAGGAGATCTGGATTCGTCTGTTGGTCACCTTTCAACGACCTTATCTTTCACATTTTCTTCGTGTCTGACACGTCTCTTTTCGCTTTTAATAACTATGGTCACCGATTGTCAGTCCTCAAACAAGCCTGTATGCCCAGCATTTGACCTACAAGCTGGACCGTAACGATTATGGACTTTTCAGAAGTTTAGAAGTTCAAAATTCAAGTAATAATGTTGTCAAACACAACCTTAGTAATGGTTTAATGTTAGTAAGGTGTTAATGTGCTTATTTTTATTTCTGGTATGATATTTTTGATTTTTCCTTCTTTATTGAAAACCAAAATGTATTGTTTTTTCAATACTGATTACAGGCATACCATACAAACAAAACTAAGGTGATATTTTTGAAGCAAAGGACTCAAGAACAAGGCCATCAAACTCAACAACAAAGTACAAGGATGGATCACAATTGCATCATTTGCAATAAGAGTTTGCAGGATGCGTCACTCTATTGCAGTATCGAATGCAAGGTAACTCCCACTGGCGATATCTTTTCTCCTTTCAAAAACAAACAACACTTAATTCGAGTATTTTGAAACAAAAAATAATTTTTAATAACGACTTGGGATTATTTTTATTTCTACAAAGTCTACAAGTTTATTTTATTGCTCAAGGACCCTTTGGGAGTGTCTGAGGGACGTGTCTTAGACTACGAATGGACCTTATAGAAACGTTTGAGAGACGTGTCTCAGACCATGGATGGACTTTAGAGAAACAAAAAAACATACTCCTTCCTTCCCATAACTATGTGGATAAAATGGGTTGTGCACGAGAATTAAGGGATGAATAGTAGTGGGTAGTTGTTGTGAGTGTGAAAAGTAAAATAGGAGAGAAAAAGTGGGGTAGGGAATCGTAGATTGATTGGTGTTGTGAATATAAAAGTAATGTAGGAGAGAGAATGCGTGGGAGAAATAGTAAAGATTCTTTACCATTTTAGAAAAGTGTAACTTATTAATGAGACGCCCAAAATGAAAATTTGTCCACATAGTTTTGAGACGGAGGGAGCATAGTCCTTATAAAAAAATAAACGTTTAATAAACTTTTAGCTGAAGGACTTTTGAAAAAATACCCATATTTCTTTTATTCAATTCATTTTTTTTCTTTAAAAAACAAAGAACACTTATTTCTCGGAGTATTGTTTTTTTATATATTCAATTCTTTTTACAGGTTTCTGCACTACTTTATAGCGAGTACAACGATGAATCTCTTTTGGACAATACTGATTGTTGCCAAGAAAATGAGGAAGATTTTCAAAGTAGTATGAACACAAATGAAGAAACTCAAACCCTACTATCTTCTAGAAGACAAAAACATAGAAAAGGAGTCGCAGTTAGGGCACCAATGTTTTGAATTATACATATTTGAATAATAAATTGTAAGAGTGTCCATGTTTCACTGTTCGACTGATAGAAACATATCAACTTAGAAAAATAAACATATCAACTTAGTCGCCAACCTTACGAACTTTTGATTGTTTAATTGGAACTATCTTACTTTAGAATATACAGTACATTGTTCTTAAAGGGCTAAATGTTCAACTTAATAGTATTGCCATTGTTGTGGTGCTCAAGAAATGCGATGCCAAACCAATTTCTCCTTTTTTTTTTGTGACGCGCCCTTTGTTTTGCCTACACCGCCCTTGCATGTTTTCAATACAGTGGGCATCTGTTTTACGTCTATTTTCTAAGACTATATGGAGAAAATCCCCTGAACTTGATTGAGGATGAAATGTGCATTTAATATACGGAAGAGAAGAAAACATCTCAATTTTGAGACATATATATGTAGTATATATTTATATTATTTATTTAAGGTGAAGTACAATTTAATTACTAAGAATGTGTAATACTTTAGACATTCATGTTGGCAATGAAATCCCACGTGTCATACGCCTCAGCGGAAGTGTGCTACATCATGTAAGGTTCTCCCTCATCAACAAATCCTCCAATCAAATAAAAATTTCCTCACCATGTCACCCCTACACACTTGTACCTTGTGGTGGTCATTTAAGGAGATGATTTATACTGTTCCAATGCAGGATCATAGACCTTGGTAGATGAGATTTCATTGACTCTATTGACACTGCATTCCCACACGCTGCATAAATCTTATCTCCTATTAAAGCACATACAAAGTCACATCGAGGTACTCTCAAGGACGCACATTTGGATCATCGTTTCTGTAATACCCGAAATTTTCCCCTTATTATTTTATTTTGGACTCTTTTATTTATTAATTGGGCCAAGTGAATTAAAAAAAGTATTGGGCTTAAGTGATTAAGTTAAAATAGAAAAGCCCAAGTCATTATTTTTAAAGGAGAATGAATCCTTTTTGGGTTAGGAGTTGAAAACCCTTTTAGTATTTAAACCTCTCTAGTTTACCCTAGCCTCTCTATTTGTTATTCAAGAAAACAAAAACAACGCAGAGAAAGAAAAGAGAGAGATGGGCAGAGAGAGAGAACCGCAGAGAGAAAGCGAGAAGTCGCTAGAGAGAAAGAGCGGAGAGGAAGAAAGCAAGAGGAGTCCGAGTTGTTCATTGAAGGTACTCCCAATCGCCCTAAGCTTTTCTCTTTTGTTTTGAATCAATAGAATTATTGTTTAAGAAACCCTAAGAATAATTATAATCAACTAGGGTTGAGTTGATTAGGGTTTAAGGAAGAAGATGAATATGAGTATGAGTGCATGTGTGCAGCGTGTGTGTGTAGTGCGTGCAGTGTGTGTGTGTGCAGTGTGTGCGTGCACAGTGTGTGTATGTGTGTGTGCGGCTGCGGGTGTGTGTAGGGTGGTACGTGTGTGGTTGTGTAATTTAGTGTGTGCTGGAAAAGGTGAAAACAGTGTGTGTAAATTGGATTGTGAAAGTTAAGATGGGATTTGATGATAGTAAACCCTAGGGGTATTTTGGGTAAACCTTAGGGTATTTTGGTGAACCTAAAAGGGTATTTTGGGTATAATATAAATGGGTAATATGCGAAACCCTAGAATATGTATTAACCTTAGAAAGGAGTTAAAGAGAATAACTCATAGGTTAATAATAAGAGAAAGTAAAGTATTTTGGGGACGGAAGTAAATAGTGTTACTTTTTGTCTAAGAAAGTTATTTTCGCATGATTGTAGATTCGTGCGCGTGGCCTTGCAAAGAGGATTAAGGAAGCCAAGGTAAGGGATTACGTTCCTAAGTCTTTTTGAGATTCATCATTTGAAATAGGATCCTCATAATTCTTTCTAAGTCTAGCTACCAAGTGGCCGGTAGTATTTAAACTCCTATGACATGAAACGTCTTTTGAATTATCTTACCCTTGATGTGTATTGTTCAATGGGTATCTAAAGTGAATTGAAATTGTGATATGTGTTCTTGTACCTTGAACACTATGTGGAATATTGCTGTATCTAATTGAAACAGGTGCAGTAGCTTAGTCTGATTGAAAAGGACTTAGCAGGAATTAGTCTGAGTGAAAAGGACTAAATGAACTTGTCTAGTTTGATTGAAAAGAACTTAGACATTTAAATTGCTACTTGATGAAGTAGTTTGATTATCATGATATATCATAATAAAGGAGCACCCTGAAAAGGTGTAAGGTCTCTTATTCTCTTAACACCCTGAAAAGGTGTTTGAAACTCTGGAATTGACGAACTTGTGATAGTGCCACAACTTCTTAAGTATTGTAACTGTATTTTGAATGTGTACAGTTAATATTATTGATGATCAGTCTTTCATTGAAATATAATTGTTTGGCTCCGTTCTTTCGGTCATCTCTTCTTAGTACCCAGAGAGATCCCGTATGAACTTACTGAGCATTGTTCGCTCACCCATTTCTTATATTATTTTCCTCAGGTAAAGAGTAGAGGGAATGATTAAATCTCAAGGAAGGACAGTCCGTGGTTAAATTGAAGACTCTTAAGACATTCGTTTTGTTTTATGTTAGAGCTAGTGAGTTGTACTAGCCGTTAAAGTTTGAATTATAGTTATGCTTCCGCACTGTTTTGAATTGTGGTTAGATATACTAGCCGTTACAAGTGAACATTGGATTTGAATTGTGTTTGACGTTTAGGATTTCCTAGTTTATGGATTATTATTATTATTATTGGAAAGTTTGGGTCGTTACAGTTGGTATCAGAGCTATGGGATTAGAGCTTCAAGGGATAGGAACTCTGATATTGAATAGGTTTGATTTGAGCGTTTTAGGAAGACTAAGATTGCTTGAAATCAAACTAGTTATTTATGGAAACCTACTATTTTAGGAAATAACCTAAGATAAGAATTCCTCGAGGGATATGAGAAATATAAAGTGAACACTTTGGGAAGTAAAACTTGAAGGGTACACTAGAATGATTTTTTTTAAGTTGCTTATGCAAATGATAATTATGGTCTTATATCCTTAAGTATATGACACTGATAATGGTTATGTATTAAATTGTAGGTCATGGACGGATATAGACGAAACATCAAGATGAACTTGAAACACAGAACAATTAAGAAAAGAGTGATCCAGAGGTATGAACTCTAAATTCAGAAGCTAAATGAAGAATTAGAAGTTCAAAAGGCAAGAGTGACTCTTACACTAGAAGAGTGGATGTGAGATAGGAAGGCATTGCTAGATACTCTTAAAGAATTAGAAGAGGTCAAGGAAACCATGAACCAGAACGAACAGTATTATCATGAGACACGAGAGCAGGCGTATCAGTGGTACCATGAGTTGAAAGACTTAAAGGAAACAATATCTAGGGAGTCAGAACCAACAACCCCCCCCCCCCCCGGTAAGCAATGAAGCGCCAAATGAAGATAATTTGGTAGCTGAAGAAGAGGCTGAGGAAATAGATATTATCATTGAGGGTAGTGAAGCCGCCCCAATCATTATTGATGATGATGAAGAGATAGAACTGGAAGAGGTACCGGTTCGTAGGCCCCGAGGTAGGCCAAGAGGTTCTAAGAAGGCTCCAAAGGTGCCTAGTGGAAGACCTAGGGGAAGGCCTAGGAAAGTGTTATTCCAGGATTAAAAAGCGGAACATAGAGTTTATTTTTTTATTCATAATAATGGTAGTTAATTCTAGTGTAGAGAAAAATACTAGAATTTTGTTTTGTTTACTTTTATTCCAAGAAGATCCTCGTAATAAAAGTTTATGATTTATTCTAAGCAGATGGATTTTTTTAGTGTTTCGTTCTTAAATGTTAAAGCATGTGAGCTAGTCTAGAACGAGAAAGTATGGGTCAAGTGAAAAGACCATGAGTATAATTGGCTTATTGAAACGGCCAAGTGAAATTAGTTTTGGTCTAGTGAAATGATCGAAACAAGAATAAAGTGACCTATTGAAACGGTCAAGTATAAAAGTAATTGGCTTATTGAAACGGCCAAATGTGAATGAAAGTAAGTCTAGTGAATCGACCTGCGATGAATAAGTAAAGTCTAGTGAAATCACTTCGCTAAGTAGAAATGGTCTATTGAAACGACCAGAGATCTATTAAACCGATCTTTAGTAAAAGTTACGTCTTTTGGGGACGGCCATTTTTTGTGAAAGTATTAAACATAGTACAATGCTTGTGTTGGCGTGAGTAATAGCGTTAAATGTGCAAGTTAACCTGGAATAAGTAAGAATGGTCTATTGAAACGACCAATGGAAGTGATAATGGTCTATTGAAATGACTGATAGAAATAGTAATGGTCTAATGAAACGACCAATAAGTCTAGTAAAGTTGACTAATTAAGATAGTGATGGTCTATTGAAACTACCAGTGGTCTAGTGAGTGACCTATAAATTGAATGTTAGTCTGTGGAGATGATCTATAGTATGAGAGTGCGTGAAAACGTCTCGTATTCATGATACTAATGATATTATCATATTATCCGACAAGTGTTCGAAACACCAGAGTGGCTGAGATTATGATGCTAACTCAAGGAAGTATGACGGTGGACGACTATGGTGATAGATTCACCGAATTGATAGAATTTGCCCCAACGTTCTTCGATGATGAAGCGCAAAAGGCTCAAAATTTGAAGCTGGTTTGAGCGACTGAATCAGATACAGAATTACTCCGTTAATGCCACCAACCTATGATCAAGTGTTGGATAGGGCAAGGATAGTGGAGAAAGAATCAGATAGTTATCGCAGTAAGCGAGAAGAAAAGAAAAAGTCAACTAAGAAGGAGTTGACTGGATCCAAAGGAAGCTGGAACCGCGATGGAAATAATAAGCGGAAGGCTGCCGACGACCGTGAGAAGGATGATACTGCGAGTAACTACCCAAGTAAAGGCTATGAAAACTGTAAGGATGGCAAAAAGGGTGACACTAAAGGGCAAGGTTCTGGTGAGAAATGCCAAGTCTGTGACGGAAAACACAAGACCGATGAGTGTTGGCAAAAGGAAAAGAAGTGCTTTAATTGCAACAAAGTGGGACATCCACAGTGGAAATGCCCGAAACCCAAAAAAAAAATACTAAGGCTCAAGGAGCAAAAGATAATAACAAAGGAAACGGTGGAGGTCGTGGACGTGTGTTTACCATGACGGCCAAAGATGCTAGAGCCACAATGACCTCGTGGCAGGTACGATCCAATTATATTCCCATAATGTTCGTGCTTTGATTGATACTGGTGCTACGCATTCTGTGATAAGTGTTTGCTTAGCTACAAAAATGAACTTGATTCCTGAGGCGTTAGAGAGCTCTTTAGTAGTAGATACCTTAACTAAAGATTCGATCCCTATTACGTCTATATTTAGGAATTGTCCTTTGAAATTGGATAGAAAAGAGTTTGAAGTTGATCTCATTAGTCTAGAGATCGAGGAATTTGATGTAATGTTGGGAATGGACTGGTTAGTTGCATACCATGCCCATGTAAACTGTTTTAAGAAGGAAGTTCACTTCAGATTGCTATCTGGAGAAGAATGTTGTTTTCAAGGAACTAAACCTAGAACCCGATCGAACCTTATATCGGTAATGAAGGCTCGTAAGCTGTTAAGAAAAAGGTGTGAAGGATTTCTGGCATACGTGGGTACTACGGACCAGAAGGAAGTAACTATAGAATCATTTTCTGTGATAAGAGATTTCAAGGATGTGTTCCCAGAGAATTTACCGGGGATACCACCTGAAAAAGAAGTAGAGTTTTCTATCGATTTGGTACCTGAGACATCACCAATATCGAAGGCGCCGTATAGAATAGCTCTGGCAGAACTGAAGGAATTGAAGGAACAACGCTGGATAAAGGTTTGATTAGACTGAGTGTGTGACGCCCGTCCCAATTGCATATAAATTTCATGCATTGTATTATTTTTATGATTTATTTTGTGTTAATTTTAACATTTTAAATGACTTACTTGGCCAATTAAAATGTTTAAATAAAAACAGTTTAGTTGAATAATGACTAATTAGCATTATTAGAAGTTAAAATAGTTGATTTAATATTTATTGAATTTAATTAAAAATATAAAAATAAAGATAAGGAGGTCATTTGTTAAAGTTTAAAGTTTGGGGGCAATTGATTAAAACTAATATTTAAAGGGTTTAGTTGCAATACTTGGATTTTAGAAGGGCCTTTATGAAAATTAACATATTATAAAAAGAAAAGCTTCTTGAATTCTCTGTGTAGCAGACAAGCACAAGAACTTCCCGTCTCTCTCACTCTTCTGTTCGACCGAGAACAAGGGTTTCGACCCAAATTTCGATTTTCTTTCTTTCAATCAACCCTCCGTTCTAAAATCCGACTTCACTAAAATGTTTAGGGAGTAGAGTAGATCATTTCTAGTCGATCAAAATATAATTTCTTCGATATTATTCCCGTAGTAGGTAAGTTACTATTCCCCTTTTTAATTATAGTAATGTTCATACATGTTATATATGATGCTTTGACTGTTAATTATTGCTTTATGGGTAATATTGGTGCTAATTATTATTTTTGTTAATATGTGATTCTATACACATTCTAATTAGTTAAATTGACCCTAATGATTAGACTGGGTACTAGTAATAGTAATTTTGAGACGGTGGAGTAGCGTTAATATAATTATTAATTATAACTCAAAATGAGTAAAAGACTCAACGAAGTCATATAGGGAGTAATATATTTACCCCGTCCCATAAAATGAGTTCCTAAGATAAATTAGGGCGTTATAAAATTACCCCGTGCTATAAATAAGTTGTTGATATAAATAAAGAGCTATAAAGTTATAATCGCAATTTAATATAATAAAAAAATGAAGTGGAATAATTACGGGATACACTATATGTCGTAAAATGCGTTAGATCATTAATTCTGATTTTACGCATGTTAAATGAGAGTGAATAGGTACAATATGACATGTCATATTACTTACTTGGAGTCTAATACTTATGGGCTCTAATTTGGATTGAAGGTGTTATGGTAGACACATTAATGTGCTCTGGTTGTATTGGAGTATATGTACAAATATTGCATATGATTATGTGTTATTGATGTGACCAAACGATTACATGGTTCATGAGATTTAATGGACTGGTCCACTACTTTTAGGCCTAGTTCTGATATAGTTATGTCAAGTAAATACCTACTTGTGTATTTTATGTGAGTCCAGCTGGCTTGTGTGTTTTGGGGGTGTATAGATGTACGGTTATTGCGAGTGCTGGGGCTAAGTAATAACCGTGGGTCTATACATCTGTGACCGTTTCCCCTACTACCGGCCATAGTAGGGGCATAGCTTCCGATTGTTGTAGCAATACGCATGACATTGGATAGCTATCTTTTTATCGGGCAAGATACTGGATACCGGATCTTATATCGTACTGCAAAGCAGCGTTCAGATTGATATATGTACAGCGACAGCAACACAAGCATCGATAACAATGGTTATAATTGGTATGGAGGAATAAGGTCGGAAGTGGTTAGAAGACCATATCCTTTGTTATGTGTTTACTTCAGCTATTATGTGTTGCATGATGAGATGGCACAGCCTCTCATATTATATGCTATGTGATTGTTGATTACAACATTACTTATTGAGAATGCTTTATTGTTATTATTATTTACATGATAGCATGTCATGTAGTTGCATTAGTAACTTACTGGGTTTCGACTCACCCCGTTTTCTTGTTTATTTATTTCCCTTAGATCCCAAGAAGGCTAGTGGTAGTGTGCAGTAAGGTCCGACGTTGCGAGGACTTTCTGAGCAGGTTATTCTCTTTTGGGTAGTTTCTCTACGGAGCTTTTATATGTTTATGTTGTGAGGACGATGGTTGTACTGAGTTACTTAAACTATGTATTCTGAGTAGCGATGTATAGTTCCTATGGTATGGTTGTTATCTTTTGGTGCCGACACATGTTGCTAGGCTTGTATAGAGTTGTGTATAACTCTTGTTGGTTTGTTTGTTAGTTGTGGCAATAAGCCATTGTTGTTATGTTTTCGAGCTATCACAGCTCGCGTGTTATAAATGTTTGTGGATGATGATAGTACGAGCAGGCGTCATGTCCGTTTTATAGCAGGGTTCACGCACTTAGTTTGAGGTTTCATATAGAACCTAGGAACTCGGGTCGCGTTAGTTGGTATCAGAGCGTAGGTTAGCTATTGGCCTGGATAGGATCTATGGCCTAGGTGGGTTGGTTTATGGGTTGTGTTATTAACGCCGAGTGTTTACTTACAGGTGTAGATGAGTAGGTCTGAGGGAGCTGGTAGTAGTAATCAGCGAGCTGAAATTCCTCGTACAGAGATGGCTGATGACCAGAATGTGGATTACATACAGATGTTTCAGCTATTAGCAAGAATGGTAGCTAATAAAAATAGACAGGATAATCCTGAGCAAGCACAGCCGGAAGCACAAGTACAGCCAGAACCCCAGACTTGGGAGAAAAGGTAACCTTTGCAACCTTTAAGTTAGAGAAAGCTGCAGAACATTAGTTGCAAGTTTTATGTAAAAGTTGGGAACAAGAAGGAGTACCACAGACTTGGGAGAATTTTCTAAAAGAATTCAAGTCACAGTTCATTCCAACAGTCGTTCAAGATCGTAAAGAGATGGAGTTCCTGAACTTAGAGCAGGGGAGTATGACAGTGGGACAATATTCAGCTAAGTTCACAGAGTTAGCAAGGTATTGTAGCCACTTGGTTCCAAATGAAAGAAAAAAGGCTCAAAGATTTATAAAGGGGTTAAAGACTGAGTACAGGAAGCAACTTCTTTCATTACAGCTTACTAGTTACCGACAAGCAGTTGAGAGAGCTTATGGTATTGAAAATGATATCAAGGAACACAAGGTCAAGCAGGGAACAACAATGACAGGCCATCAGTCTTTGCGTGCCTCAGAGAAAGCATAGGAATCAAGTACTAAAGGTGGTGGATCTAACCGTCAGGGGTCGATTTCGACATCAACCAGAAAGTAAAGGGAGTGTTTCTGTTGGTTCAAAAGCATATGTTCAAGGTCCAAAGATTGTTTGTAGTTATTGTTTCAAGGACGGCCATACAGAGGATAGATGTTGGATGAAACAGAGTAAATGCTTATCTTGTGGCGAGAGTGGGCATTTTAGAAGGGATTGTCCAAAGAACAAAGGAAAACAATCAGAAATTGCAGGACAGCAGGCTTCAGGTGTCAAGAAAGATAGTGGGGGTCGACCT
Organism: Campanula takesimana; assembly: GCA_026119855.1. Lineage (NCBI taxonomy): Eukaryota > Viridiplantae > Streptophyta > Magnoliopsida > Asterales > Campanulaceae > Campanula > Campanula takesimana. The sequence continues at coordinate 962,140 of JAOWBW010000111.1, forward strand.
AAGATTCAGGGTCGTGTGTTTGCTATTGATCAGCACGGGGTGGCTGAGTCTTCAGCAGTGATAGGAGGTACTATTTTTCTTTTTAGTACGAGAGCGCGAGTTCTTGTAGACCCAGGCTCATCTCATTCCTATATTGCATCTCATTTTGTGTCACATTTGCATGTTTCTCCTGATTCTTTGCCTTATGTGCTAGAGGTATCTTCTCCTATGAGAGATTGCATGCTAGCTACTGATGTTTACAAGAAATGTGACATACTTGTGGGTGATTACACCCTTTATGCTGACTTAGTTGTGTTACCTATACGGGACTTTGATGTGATACTTGGCATGGATTGGCTTTATATGCATCATGCATCTGTTGATTGCCATCGAAAGGTGGTCACTTTTTCTATGCCGGGTTTGCATGATTTTACATTTGAAGGTGATAGACCTTTGTGTGGCATTTATGTTATTTATGCATTGAAAGCTAGAAAGCTGTTATCAAAAGGTTGTGCCGGGTATCTCGCATGTGTTGTTGACAAGAGTATGTCTATCGTAAAACTGGAAGACATTCCTGTTGTATGTGAGTTCTCTGATATATTTTCTACTGAGTACAGTATACCACCTGATCGGGAACTTGAGTTTTGTATTGAGTTATTACCAGGTACAACACCGATATCTAAAGCACCATACAGAATGGCTCCAGCTGAGTTAAAAGAATTGAAGACACAACTTGAGGAATTGCTTGAAAGAGGATTCATCAGGCCTAGTGTGTCTCCGTGGGGTGCACCAGTACTGTTTGTCAAAAAGAAAGATGGTACTCTGCGGTTATGTGTTGATTATAGATAGCTTAACCAGGTAACTGTAAAGAATAAATACCCGTTACCACATATTGATGATTTATTGAGTGGCCCTTATTGACTTGACAAACCATACACTTCTGTACAAACTTGTACGTATCTCTCCGAAGCTGTGGCCAATGATATCGATGCTCCATAAGTAAGACAGTTTTATCCCTACCATAATGGCCATCCTTGTGCAACTCAGAAATTAAGCTCTCTCGGACTGAACCCCTTGGGATACAAAACTTGTCTTTAAAAAATAAGAACCCCACTTGAATCATAAAGAAACCAATAGGATCACCATTTGCACACCGTGCCCAAGCATCTGCGAAATCTTCATCAGTCGCGTATAACTCCTTCAAGCAATCAAACCCCACGACAATTGTCTGCATAGTTACTAACAGACTCGACCGACGGCTCAAAGCACCGGCGACCTTGTTAGTGTGTCCACTCTTATGTTGAATCACGAAGGTTAACTGCTGCAAATAAGAAACCCACCGTGCATGCATACTGTCGCGCCCCGTACCCGTGGTCCTACTTGGCCCCACGCTCGGGACACGAACGGAAGACGTTATAAAACCTTTTTAGAAAAAATTTCGAAATATACTTTTAGAAAGTTAAACAAAACACACTTGAAGTTCAAAGACTTCACTTAACTTGAAACAACCTTTTACAAACACTTTCACAACGAAAGTACTTAGCCCAAAGGCTTACAACTTTTAAAAAAATATACATACATCAACATTTACCAAAATAGATGTGACCATAAGAAAGTACGGGTACTCTACCCCAAAGGGTTTACATCTACATAATGTAACCTTCAACAAAACAAGTCCCAACTCTTACCAACCGAACGTCCTCCCGTGCCAAATGTCCTATCCCCTGGACTCGCTTTTATCTAAAACAGTAAACAAATAAAGGGTGAGAATAAATCTCAGTAAGCTACTAAAATGCAACTACGTTACATGCTGATATGATGATCATAAAGAAACAATATCAACAAGTAAGCATATAGCATATAGCATATAACATCAACTCATATATCACATTAGTCACATAGCCCACACTCCGGTGGATACCAAAGCCAAGGTTTAACCAATAACCATAACTGATGAGAAACTGAGAAACCCATCAGAGAAAACCATCTGAGCAGCATAAATAGCTGAAGCCGTTGGGATCCCGAAAACCAAACCATAACCAATATAACAAAGTAACCAGAGAGGGAAATATGACACAAAGTCATAACCCAAATACTCACCAAAGGGAGCAATTCATCCCATCCAAGGCCAATCTGGACTGGGGAAACTAAAAGGCACAGTGGACATCTTATAGTGAACTTGGCTTGTGTGCCACTATAATTCTCCCACCGCCTGACTCACAAGCTCCAATGGAAAACCTTATAGTGGACTTACCTGTACCACTATAATTCTTCCATTGGCTGACTCCACAACAAGACCAGCTGGACCTTTACAAAAGCACAGTAATGAATACTTGCTAAACAAAACCCGGGGCATTTAATCCAAGAAGGAACTAAGCCAAATACATCACAAGATGCACACAAAGAATCCTTATAAAGAGTCCATAAAAAGGACATTTAATCCATTACTAACATTCCACAACAATCATCTAAGTACTTTAGGACACTACCCAAAAACTAGACCAAGGTTGATCTCTAAACTCCTTAGTTGAAAACTCTAAACTTTTTCAGACAACTGGGCGGTCGCCCAAACAGGGCTGTGCGGCCGCCCAAAATGCTCTGTCCCAAGAAGAAAACCCTTCAGATAGATGTGCGGCCGCACACCCATTTTTGGGCGGCCGCCCACATCACCCGGCAGTCCTAAAAACTTAACCAAAGTTTACTCCTTTTGTTTCACAAGCATAACATATATACACAAGATACTACCCAACATTAGTCACAACATTAGCAACTTTCATTAAGATTTCAATATGGTTTCTAAACCATTTCAATACTAGCTATAACTAAGTTCATATACTCCCGTTGTCCCAAAATTACAAGTATAGCAAATATTACTCAAAACACAAGATTAACCAGTAGAAGTATCACATATAGCATATATAACTATTTTAACATTTAAAGGGGAATTAGTAACTTACCTAGTTCCAGAAAAAGTATCGCTGAAATAAGTTTTGTTCGGCTAGAAATGACCTACTCGACGCCCTGATCATTTTTATATAATTAGTTTTTAAAACGGGTAAGTAAATAAAAAGAATTAAATCGAAATGAGTTGAACTTACCTTTTTCTCCTAAACCCTAACTGATACGAGGAAGAAATGTTGCAGAAATTGTTCACACAGAGAAAAGGAAGAGGGAAGGGAAGTTTCCCTAAATATCTTTACCATTTTTACATTTTGGTCACTGAACTTCTAAAGTCAACAATTAAGCCCCTTAACTTATAATTTCAACTAGGACCCTAAAGTTTCAACTTAATCATTTAACTCCTTTAATCTTTATTATTACTAACTAAGTAAATAACACAAATAATCAAATATGATATGCAAATCATAAAATATGATGCAACACATAAAATGCCCATATAAGTCAAATAAAAATCCTCAAAAATATAAAATAAATATAAATGGGTTTTGGGGTCGCTACAATCACTCCCCCTTAAAGAAAATTCGTCCCGAATTTTAAGGTTACTTACCGAGGCCCTCAAAAAACCAAGGGTACTTCCTCTCGATCTCTTCCCGAAGTTCCCAAGTCGATTCTTCCACATTGTGATTCCTCCACACAACTCGAACAAGAGGGATACTTTTGTTTCTCAATTCTTGCACCTTCGAATCAATGACTTGGACCGGATGTTCCTCATAAGACATACTCGGCTCAATATCCTCGGGTATCTCAGCTAGAACATGAGAAGAATCATACACATACTTCCGAATCATAGAAACATGAAACACATTATGGATCTTATCAAGAGAAGGAGGTAATGCAAGACGATAAGCTCGATCCCCCACTCTTCCAAGAATCTCAAATGGACCAATATACCTCGGAGCAAGCTTGCCTTTCTTTCCATATCTTCGAATACCAACCTTAGGGGAAACCTTCAAAAACACAAAGTCACCTTTTTCGAACTCAAGGTCTCGCCTTCGATGATCAGCGTAGCTTTTCTGTCTACTCTGGGCAGTACTCAAACGATCTCGAATAAGTTTAACCTTCTCAACTGAATCATTAACCATCTGAACACCCCAAATCTTGGCTTCTCCCACTTCATCCCAACAGATAGGAGACCGACATTTCCTTCCATACAAGGCTTCATAAGGAGCCATCCCAATACTGGACTGAAAACTGTTATTATAAGCAAACTCTACGAGAGGCAAATGAATATCCCACGAATCTGAAAAATCCACTGAGCAAGCCCTCAACATATCCTCAAGAATCTGGATAGTTCTCTCGGACTGGCCATCTGTTTGAGGATGAAAAGCTGTACTAAATCTCAACTCTGAACCCAAAGCCTTCTGAAACGCTTGCCAAAACCGAGATGTGAATCTAGGGTCACGATCAGATACAATGCTCACTGGAACTCCATGTAACCTCACGATCTCATTAATGTACAAAGTTGCAAGCTTTTCCATAGAATAACCGATCTCAATAGGTAGAAAATGAGAAGACTTTGTCAATCTATCAACAATCACCCAAACCGCATCAAACTTTCTTCGAGTACGAGGTAACCCTGTCACAAAATCCATAGTAACATGTTCCCACTTCCATTCCGGAATCTCTAACGGTTGAAGCAATCCTGCAGGCCTTTGATGTTCAGCTTTAACTTGTTGACATATTAAGCACTTGGATACATAATCCGCTATCTCTCTCTTCATATTATTCCACCAAAAGTGTTGCTTCAAATTCTGATACATTTTAGTACTCCCGGGATGAATAGTATACCTTGATTTATGGCCTTCATCAAGAACTTGGTGTTTAACCCCATCAACATTAGGTACACACAATCGACCTCTGAAAGTCAATACCCCTTCAGAACTGAGTGAGAAATCCTCAAATTTACCTTCCTTGATTTTATCCATAATCTTTACCAATTCCGGGTCATCCTTCTGAGCTTCCTTTATTTGTTGAACTAAAGTTGGAAATACTCGAATGTTCGCAAAAATAGCTCCATGCTTTGATTCATAAGGACTCCAATCTCGAGCATCCTCCAACATCTTCCATTCCCGCACCATTAATGAAGCTACATAAGACTTCCGGCTAATCGCATCAGCTACCACATTTGCCTTAGGAAATTGTACAATCGTAATCCTTCAATAGCTCCATCTATCTTCGTTGTCTATTATTTAACTCTTTCTGGGAGAAAAGATACTTCAAACTCTGATGATCTGTGAAAATCTCAAACTTTGCTCCATAGAGATAATGTTTCCACTTGTGTAATGCAAAGACAATAGCTGCAAGCTCCATGTCATGGGTAGGATAATTCTGCTCACTCGGAGTCAACTTCCTCGAAGCATATGCAATCACCCTTCCATTCTGCATTAATACACACCCGAGGCCTTCTTTAGAAGCATTACTATAGATTACCAAATCATCATTACCATTAGGTAGGGCGAGAATAGGAGCTGTAGTCAATCTCTTCTTCAACTCTTCAAAACTAGCTTGACATTTTTCATCCCATACATAAGGAATATTCTTTCGAGTCAACTGAGTCAAGGGAGTTGCAATCTTAGAAAACCCCTCAATGAACCTTCTGTAATACCCAGCTAACCCCAAGAAACTTCGAATTTCTGTAACTGATTCTGGCCTCCTCCAATTCACAATAGCCTCAACTTTGGATGGATCAACTGATATACCTTTATTGGAGATCACATGCCCAAGAAAAGATACTTCATTGAGCCAAAAAGCACATTTACTGAATTTAGCAAACAACTGCTTCTCACGAAGAATAGATAAAACCATTCGCAAATGCTGTTCATGCTCTTCCCGGGACTTGGAATAAACCAGAATATCATCAATAAATACAACCACGAAGGTATCAAGATAAGGTTTAAAGAATCTGTTCATCATATCCATAAAAACAGCTGGAGTATTAGTCAACCCGAAAGGCATAACAAGAAACTCATAATGGCCATATCTACTACGAAAAGCAGTTTTAGAAATGTCTTCAGAACGGATTTTCAACTGATGGTACCCACTCCTCAAGTCAAGTTTTGAAAAGACAACTGACCCTTGAAGTTGATCAAATAAATCATCAATATGAGGAAGCGGATATTTATTCTTTATAGTTACCTGATTCAGCTTTCTGTAGTCAATACACAGCCTCAAGGACCCATCTTTCTTTATAACAAACAATACTGGAGCTCCCCACGGAGATACACTAGGACGAATGAATCCTCGATCAAGTAACTCTTGCAACTGAACCTTCAACTCTTTCAATTCAGCTGGGGCCATTCTGTAAGGTGCCTCAGATATAGGAGCCGTACCTGGAAGTAAGTCAATACAGAACTCTATTTCCCGGTCAGGAGGCATAGCATACTCAGAAGAAAATACATCTGAAAATTCTTTAACAATAGGCACATCCCCAATATCAGGAACCTTTTTAGTAGTATCAAGAACACTAGCCAAATACCCCGCACAACCACGGTTCAACAACTTTCTAGCCTTCATATAAGAAATAATTCTAATCTCTCTACCCCAAGGAACAGTTTCAAAAGAAAATTTAGGAACATTTGGGATAGAAAATGTGACCACTTTATTAGCACAATCAACAGACGCATGATATTTACCCAACCAATCCATACCCAAGATAACATCAAAATCTTGTAATGGTAAGATAACTAAATCAGCAGGTAAAACATGCTCACGTATATGCACATCACAAGAATGCAACACCTCATTGGTCACCAAACACTCCCCTATAGGAGTTGACACCTCTAACACATAAGGCAGAGATTCAGAAGACTTATGCAATCGAGAAGCAAAATGCAAAGACACATAAGAATGCGATGAGCCAGGGTCTATAAGTGTACGTGCCCTCAAACTAGACACAGAAATAATACCTCCTATCACATTAGAGGACTCCGAAGCCTGTTGCTGAGAAATAGCAAAGACACGACCCTGAACCTTAGGCTTGCCTGAGGAATCCCTCTTCTGACCCTGAGAGGACCCAACCACACTTCCCGATGCTTGCATCCTATACTTAGGGAAATCCCTCTGAAAATGTCCTAACTGACCACAGTTCAAACACTTTCCCTGCTTCTTCCAACATCTCTCTTCTGAATGCCCTTCTTTCTGACAATAATTACAAACTCCTTTACTCTGACTCCCTGAAGTATTACTTTGATTTCTGTTACCTGACTGTCTTTGAGAAGACCCTTTAAATTGTGAATATCCACCTTGATTTCCTCTACTCTCACCACGTTGTGGTTGCCTAACTTGCTTCCCAGCGCCTAACAATTCCATTTTCCTTTTATGTTCCTCAATGTCATGTTCCACCTGGTAAGCTCGATCCACTGCATCCTGAAAATCTTGCAACTTATGGGATACTAGCTGAGTTCTAATCACGGTTTTCAAACCTTTCACAAACCTCGAAGCCTTCCTCTCCTCAGTTGCCACTAGGTGAGTACAATACCTGGACAACTCTGAAAATTTAGCTGAATATTGAGCAATTGACATAGAACCTTGCTCCAAGTTAAGAAATTCCATCTCCTTCCTGTCTTGATCTACTCGAGGAATGAAGTGTTCTTTGAACTTTCCCAGAAAATTCTCCCAAGTATAAGGCACATGAGTCTCATCCCATTTTGTTTTCAAAGCTTTCCACCAATGCTCAGCCGCTCCATTCAATTTATAGGTAGCAAACCTGACTTGATCTTCCTCCGAACATCTCAAAGCATCAAAGATCATTTCCATCGATTCAATCCACCTTTCAGTTTTAGATACATCGGGCTCTCCATCATACTCCATAGGCTTCATTTTCAGAAACTGTTCTAGGCCATATCTTGGTGGTACCTGTTCCCTTTCTTGCCTCTGATCATTTATAGTTTTCATCGCTGATTCGAACATTCCTTGGAACATAATTCGAGCCTCTTCTCTGGCATCCCCTTGCCCCGAAGAGCCGGCCTGATCTCCGTCAGTTTCACCCATTTTTAATGAATACCTGCATCAAACACTCAACGTTACTCACTCTATACTCTACTACCCTCCTAGGTCATTCAGTCATTCTAGACCATCTACAACCTAGCTCTGATACCAACTGTCGTGCCCCGTACCCGTGGTCCTACTTGGCCCCACGCTCGGGACACGAACGGAAGACGTTATAAAACCTTTTTAGAAAAATTTTCGAAATATACTTTTAGAAAGTTAAACAAAACACACTTGAAGTTCAAAGACTTCACTTAACTTGAAACAACCTTTTACAAACACTTTCACAACGAAAGTACTTAGCCCAAAGGCTTACAACTTTTAAACAAATATACATACATCAACATTTACCAAAATAGATGTGACCATAAGAAAGTACGGGTACTCTACCCCAAAGGGTTTACATCTACATAATGTAACCTTCAACAAAACATGTCCCAACTCTTACCAACCGAACGTCCTCCCGTGCCAAATGTCCTATCCCCTGGACTCGCTTTTATCTAAAACAGTAAACAAATAAAGGGTGAGAATAAATCTCAGTAAGCTACTAAAATGCAACTACGTTACATGCTGATATGATGATCATAAAGAAACAATATCAACAAGTAAGCATATAGCATATAGCATATAACATCAACTCATATATCACATTAGTCACATAGCCCACACTCCGGTGGATACTAAAGCCAAGGTTTAACCAATAACCATAACTGATGAGAAATCCAACTGAGAAACCCATCAGAGAAAACCATCTGAGCAGCATAAATAGCTGAAGCCGTTGGGATCCCGAAAACCAAACCATAACCAATAGAACCAAGTAACCAGAGAGGGAAATATGACACAAAGTCATAACCCAAATACTCACCAAAGGGAGCAATTCATCCCATCCAAGGCCAATCTGGACTGGGGAAACTAAAAGGCACAGTGGACATCTTATAGTGAACTTGGCTTGTGTGCCACTATAATTCTCCCACCGCCTGACTCACAAGCTCCAATGGAAAACCTTATAGTGGACTTACCTGTACCACTATAATTCTTCCATTGGCTGACTCCACAACAAGACCAGCTGGACCTTTACAAAAGCACAGTAATGAATACTTGCTAAACAAAACCCGGGGCATTTAATCCAAGAAGGAACTAAGCCAAATACATCACAAGATGCACACAAAGAATCCTTATAAAGAGTCCATAAAAAGGACATTTAATCCATTACTAACATTCCACAACAATCATCTAAGTACTTTAGGACACTACCCAAAAACTAGACCAAGGTTGATCTCTAAACTCCTTAGTTGAAAACTCTAAACTTTTTCAGACAACTGGGCGGTCGCCCAAACAGGGCTGTGCGGCCGCCCAAAATGCTCTGTCCCAAGAAGAAAACCCTTCAGATAGATGTGCGGCCGCACACCCATTTTTGGGCGGCCGCCCACATCACCCGGCAGTCCTAAAAACTTAACCAAAGTTTACTCCTTTTGTTTCACAAGCATAACATATATACACAAGATACTACCCAACATTAGTCACAACATTAGCAACTTTCATTAAGATTTCAATATGGTTTCTAAACCATTTCAACACTAGCTATAACTAAGTTCATATACTCCCGTTGTCCCAAAATTACAAGTATAGCAAATATTACTCAAAACACAAGATTAACCAGTAGAAGTATCACATATATCATATATAACTATTTTAACATTTAAAGGGGAATTAGTAACTTACCTAGTTCCAGAAAAAGTATCGCTGAAATAAGTTTTGTTCGGCTAGAAATGACCTACTCGACGCCCTGATCATTTTTATATAATTAGTTTTTAAAACGGGTAAGTAAATAAAAAGAATTAAATCGAAATGAGTTGAACTTACCTTTTTCTCCTAAACCCTAACTGATACGAGGAAGAAATGTTGCAGAAATTGTTCACACAGAGAAAAGGAAGAGGGAAGGGAAGTTTCCCTAAATATCTTTACCATTTTTACATTTTGGTCACTGAACTTCTAAAGTCAACAATTAAGCCCCTTAACTTATAATTTTAACTTATAAATGTGCTAGGTGCGTTCGATAGCCCAAAAGGCATCACCAACCACTCATAGAGTCCTTCTTTCGACTTAAAATCAGTCTTCCATTCGTCTCCGGGTCGAACCCTAACCTGATGGTACCCACTTTTTAAGTCGATCTTTGAAAACACTTGAGCACCACGAATCATGTCTAGCATATCTGTAGATACCCCGGGGAACCACGGCTTGGCTAGAGCGCGTGAATTACCTAGGATGTCTAATTGATTTTAAGAGTCGCCACCCACGTTTTAGAGGAACGCGAGAAAACCTAAGAAAGATAGCCTTTTTTGTACGAAAACCAGAGATTCGGGAAGAGAAGGGTTCGGTGGTTAGGTGATGGAGTGGGAAGTACTTAAACACCCACTCTGCCCCGCTTACGTGGGTCTTGCTACTTTTGGTGTTCTAATGCTAAATGTCCTTCAATTTAATGATAAGAGAAATGTGCTAACAATTATAATGAAAAGAAAGGGGAATTTATAGAGGAAAAATAAAGGAGAATTGTTTATTTATTGATTTATACTAAAGATTACATGTCGAATTATTTCTAGATAATTACATTAAGAAATGAGAATGTAAATTAAAGTGGAATTAAAATTTTGGGATGTAACCTTGACCAAACTTCAATAGTGAAGCGGTCTTTTGGTTGTATCCCTTTTTATGGAGATTGCATACACATTAGAGATGAAGAAAGTAATTTAAAAGGTTTTTTTGTTTAAGAAGTGATAAAGAGAGAATATAAGATAAAACAAGAATTTAGAAGAGGAAGATGGACATTGTACCTTGTGCTTACAAGAGGAAGGACCAAACTTTGTGTATAATGACTACCTTTGAAAAATGGATTTTTGTGTGTTTAGAGTGTTTTTTACTCAAGAATTCTTCCTCTTTTCCATGGTGGAATGAAGAGGTATTTATAGGTGTTAGGGAAGTGTTTTTTGTCATAAAGATGGCCCTTCCCCGGATCAAGCCAAGGCATAATGGCCTTGGGGGTTACAAATCAGAAAAGGAGGGAAATTTGGCCAAATCTGAGATTCTGGAAGCGGGAAGCGCGCGCTTCCCACCCCCCCCCTATGGGAGGAGCACGCCTCCCACAAAGGAGGGCAAAGGCGTTCGCATCCCAGCTTCAGGAAATTCATATTTTAGCCCAAATGTTAACCCCGTTATGCAGTTAAGCCCCAAAACTAACGGAATTAGTCCAAAAACTTAACGAACATCACGAAAGTCAACGAAAATAAATGAAACAAAGACTCAAGGTTGAATTTTCCACTTAGTCAAATCTAAGACTAACGGAGTAAGTCAGGAACTTAACGGAAAGTAACGAAAGTTAACGAAAAGTAACAAAACTTAACAGAAAAGAGGAAGACAAAGAATGTGTATGCAATCAGGACATGAGAGGTCCAAGGCGGGGTGTCTACAGAGCCTCTCGGCGACGTGGATTGCGAAGCAAAACGCGTCGACGAAAGAAAGACAACCGCCGAGGACATCGACAAGAGAAAGCAAAGACTCAAGAAAACATGAATTTGAAATTTGCGATGGATAGGGGTGTGCTCCATGTGTGAGCGGCTTTCGCGGATGGAAAGGGTGTGGTGGCTTGAGGCGGCCCACCACGACCACAAAATTTAAAAAAGGTGTGGTGGGTTGAGGCGGCCCACCACGGCCACAAAATTTTAAAAAGGTGTGGTGGCTTGAGGCGGCCCACCACGGCCACAAAATTTATTTTTTAAAAAAAAAAGGTGTGATGGCTTGAGGCGGCCCACCACGGCCACAAAATTTTAAAAAGGTGTGGTGGCTTGAGGCGGCCCACCACGGCCACAAAATTTTAAAAAAGGTGTGGTGGCTTGAGGCGGCCCACCACGGCCATAAAATTTTTAAAAAAGGTATGGTGGTTTGAGGCGGCCCACCACGGCCACAAAATTTCAAAAAGGTGTGGTGGCTTGAGGCGGCCCACCACGGCCGCAATTTAAAGAAAGAGGGGAATTTTGAAATTGTGAAAGATGGGGGTGCGCTCCCTGTGTGAGCGGCTTTATTGATATAGAAAGGATATGGATGGATCCGTCTTGCTGAAGCGGGATTCCGTTTGCTGATACGGGATCCGTTTGCTGGTGCGGGATCCGTTTGCTGGTGCGGGATTCGTTTGCTGATGCGGGATCCGTTTACTGAAGCGGGATCCGTTTGCTGATGGCGGGATCCGTTTGCTGAAGCGGGATTCTTTTACTGATCCAGGATCCGTTTGCTGAAGCGGGATCCGTTTGTTGATGCGGGATCCGTTTGCTGATGCGGGATCCGTTTACTGAAGCGGGATCCGTTTGCTGAAGGCGGGATCCGTTTGTTGATGCGGGATCCGTTTGCTGAAGCGGGATCCATTTGCTGAAGCGGGATCCGTTTGCTGATTGCGGGATCACCGTGGACCAAATTGCTGTCTAGAGCTGCAGTTGGTGTTAACTTTATCGTGGGGATGCGGGCATGGTTGACAGTGGACCATTTTCTGCTGGGGATGAAGTGCCTTGAGTAGCGGATGTTGTTGACTTCGTGGTTGTACCTGTTATGTGTGTGCTTGGCAGGTATATGTGTTTGTGCAAGAAGATGCATGAAGTGTGAAATGAAGAGAGAAATTGTGCTCGTGGTGCAATGTGATTTGAAAGTAGTTTTGCATGAGAGAGAGTTTTTGTAAGAATGGAGAAAGTGATTTTGTGTGCGGTGTGATTTGAGGAAAGCCTCAGATGTATTCATACCTTCACTTACCATTGTCGCTTGATTGGAGATGGATTGCTGAAGGATGTTGATGCTTTTGATGAAGAGTATCCATGCTTTGGATGGAGACTGGTGATGTTGGTGATGATGAATTGTTCTTGCCTTTGATGGAGTGTTGGCGAGATGGTATTCTGGGTGATTTGGTCGTGCCAAAAGGCTGCCTACGTATCCCTTGGAAGGAATCAGACCAGCGTAGTTCAAGGATGATGGAGAATGCTGGGGGAGAATGCTGGGGGAGAATGCTAGGAGCAAAGGAAAAAGGAAACACATAATTTTGCACAAGAAAAGAAAAAAAAAAGAAAAAAAAATCTTTTTTTTTTTTATTAGAAAGAAAAGAATATGCACACACGTGAGAAAAAGATTTTTTTTTTAGTTCGTGGGTGAACCATTTTAACCATTGTGTGTTTGTAAAGCCAACCTAATGATCAAGTCATGTTCGATCGAAGTCCGGATTGCCTCGCTTTGAATTCTGTCGTCGTTGCCGTGGTGTCCAATGAAATTAATGTCTAGCCCCAAGATATGTGTCAATTATGGGGTTTCAAAAGACTTTCGATGCCGAGATAAGGGGTTGTTGATTGAAAATCCCTTATAATGCCCTTGATGCCAATCTTGCATAGCCCTATGATAAATCGCCTTTTGATGTTGACGAGAGCAAGCCCCAAGAGAAGATTATTAATACCAAGCTTCGGGAGATCGCTAAGCCCCAAATGTCATGGGCTCATCAAGTTTGTAGATGGCGGGATGTGGAGACCTTTCGGTGTGAAGCCTCAAATTTTCTTGGAATCGGCTTAGCTTTGTATTGAGAGCGGATGCCACATCGGGTAGGACTCTTGAAGGCGATCTCCTTCTTTCTCTTGCTTGGAGATGGATGGCCCTTTTGTGGTTGATACCCAAATGGCGGAAGGTCCATGTTGAAAATGTAGTACAGTCTTCGGGAGACGTCTCGTGGGAGATGGTGATGTTACTGCAGATGATAAGGTCTTGGTGTGATAAAGTCTCAAACGGTATGTTTGCTCGAGTCTTCTTGAGTTGAACCGACGGCGGATCTTCGGATGCAGCCTGTGCTTTTGATCTTGGAGAAGGGGGTGCTGTATTGCAGAAACATTGGGATTGGCCGTAACTCTGCTTATAGAGTTAACATATTGGCATTGCCCACTATAACTCATCCGGGTGAGTCTAGCATATTGAATCTTTTTCCTTTTCTCTAAGACATCCTTCATAATCTCGCTGTGAGTTCTAACAAGAATCATCAAATTCATTCATATCATCGGAGCCTTCATTTAAAACCAAGAGGCCTTTTGACTGGAAGTGTTGAGGGACCATTGAAGTTTGATCCCTTTCATGGAGCCATACGACTACTCCCAAATTGCATTGCTCGGGTACCACTGCCCAAAAGCTTGTTTATTGCAAAGCCCCAATATTGCCCTTTGCTTGTATCACTGTATGCCGTAGCCCAAAAGATTGTAGATTGCGAAGCCCCTTGAGACCTTTGGTGCCGAATTGAGGAAGCTTCCAATGTTGCACATGACTCGACTGGGGACACTGAAGTCAATTTCTTCTTGCCGAGGGAGCCTTTAAAACTTGATCGTAGCCCCTAGAGTGACACCATTGATTAGGAGTGGAACGAGAAGGGCCTATCCTTGATCGGGGGAACAAGTATGATCATACATGACAAGAAGGTGCTTCTCGACATTCCTCTCACACATCTTTCTTGAGCGTAGCCGCTAGGGCTTATTGATTGTCCAATGAAGCAAAAGAAGCCCTTGTTCTTGAGTCGCATAGCCCCTAGGGCGTCATCATTTGTTGAGCAAATCAAGAGTGACTCATCCTCGTGCGAGGGAACAAACATGAGAGGACATGGCAAGAGCTACTCCATTTCTCGGGAGCCTTTCGGCGTACTTTAGAAGCACATACTAGAAGAAGCTTTAAAAACTGAGACACATGTTGTTGCTGTTTGCTGCCCAAGCCAATTGACTAGCTAGGGATTATTTGTGCAACCTCGTGCCCTTTTATGATGGGCTCGTTCTCAGATGGGTCTTGGTTACCACGGGCCTTCTTTTCATGAACCCAAAAAATGCACACTGCTGGAGAATGATGCCGATAACCCAAGACAACCTTTGATGGTGCCATATCTTGTCGAGCCTTTTGCAAACCCAAAGTTGAGTCGGTGGGGAATTGATTTGTTGAGGAGATCCAATGTAAAGCTCGTGTAGTTGTCTTCTTTAGAGGCCAGAGATCTCCATTTCTCTTTCCCTTCTCTCTCTCACTCTCTCATTTTTTTTTTATGACGTACCCTGTTTTTTGCCTAGACCGCCCTTTCGGGTTTTTAATCTAGCGGGCATCGCTTTTGCGTCTTTTTTTTTACTCGATTAATGAGGAAGTGTGCATTGACTCTGGCTGAGGAGATAAGACATGTGATTTTGCGGTGAAGACCTCTTGTCACTAAAGATGAGTGACATTGACTCGACTAGGGAAGTGTCCCTAGTATTGACTTCATGTATGTATATTTTTTGAATGACTCACGAAGGCAAGTAAGTCATTAAGAGAGAAGAGAAAGAAAGCCCCAGTTTGATTGCAAGAAACTGGGAGTATACAGAAAGAATAGAAGCCCTAGACTCGACAAGGAATGGAAAGTGATTCCAAATCTAGGAAAGTTGTTCAATCTTGAGGTGATTAATTCATTGGCAAATGAATCGTACAAAGATGTCTTGACAAGTTCGAGATGAAGGCCGATCACCATAACGCGCTAGGGCTAAACATACCTTCTTTTTTGCATGAGACCGGACCCGAAGGTTGCCTACGTTCCTCCAGTGTAGAGGCTCAGGTCACCGTAGTTCTTGTGGATGCTCCATTCGTCGAGATGGTTGTTGCTTCGTCCTTCATCGGTGGAATGATGTTGTTGTTGTTGTACTTCTTTGATTGAGGGGGATTTTTTTTTTTTTTTTTTTTTTTTTGTGCTCTAACTTTTGCCTAGGTTGATTTGAGGATTTCAACCTAGCGTACTTTTTTTTTATATATATATATCCATTTTTGAAAACTTTGCTTCATGATTGTTGCTCCACCTTTCTTTGTCTTGATTTCGTCGTTGTTGATGTCTTCGTTGTTGATGCCGTCGTCGATGTTTAGCCCCTAGGCGTTCAAGCGATGGCCTTTATTCCAAAACTTGTTTAGACATTTTTTTTTTTTCATCATTTTGCCAAGAATTAATTGAACAACTTGGAAGAGTGTATGAGGACAAGAACGACTTTTATTTGATGACTCAATGGACTCGAACATTTAACATGGGACGAGGGAAAACTTTAATGCACACTAAAGAGGACTTTGACTCTCTTTTTTTTATTCCTATTACTAGGTAGAGAAAGAGAAACGGAGATTGTTGCTGTAGTCCCCATTGTCGTTGTAGCCTTCCTTGCGGCATGATCTCTTGTTGAGACCCTATTTCAAATCTGAGCCCCTTCCTTGATGAGTTCTTGCATGTTCTCACTCTCTAACTGTTGTTCTTCAACCACGGTAAACTCACCATTGTCAATCGAATCTTGGATGATGTCGCGGAGGGAGAAGCAATCCTCGGTGAGATGACTGCTGCATTGGTGATAGTCACACCACTTGTGGTGGGCATGGTTTCGACGTAATGGTTGTGGTTGCTTGTACCCTTGGAGAGGAGAAACTTGTCCCTTGGTTTTGAGAGCTTCGTAGGCCTTGGTGACAGTCATGCCATTGAGAGGGGTATAGACACGGTCGTTGGTGGCACCTTTGTGACTTTTGAGGGGTGAGCCACTTGAGCGTGCCTTACCGTGGTCCTTTGCCTTGTTGTCGGTGAGCTCTTGTAAACGAGCCTTAAGTTCGGACACTTCTTCCTTGTGAATTTTCCTCTCGAGATAAAGACGGTCTTGCCACAAATCATCCTTGCGGCGGGCATCCTCGACAAGTCTATCAATTTGTTCCCCCATGGCTCTTATTATGTTGAAGAGCCTTTCGTTGGACACGGAGATGTTCTCACCCTTGTTTTTGTTGCCATTGGAAGCCATTGGACCTATTGAGAGAACACAGTCGATCTTAGGATGGCCCCACAAACACATTTTGAATAAAATAATTAACCCACAAACAAAGGAAGAAGACTCAACCACATAAGAAAAATGACTCTTTTTTTTATTATTTACAAAAGTCGGAAGGACGTGGTCCTTTTTGGGGTTTCTAGGAAATAGTGGAATCGTCACACTAGTATATACACCATCTCGCGGTCCCATATACTCATCGGATTCCACCACGCTTGTGAATCCTACATGTGTCGGGATTAAACTAAATTAATGTAGTAAAGCATACATGCGGGGACGGATTTTTATTTTCGTCCATAATAACCACTTGGGGACAGAGTTTTATTTCATCCAAAACAACGAGTGGCATGTATGATTTGAAGACATTAGTTTAGGGAAATCTCGGCACATGGAAACCAACTTGAGTCACGGAGTGTTAGACCCTAACTAGAATTGTGTGGTTTGTGCTCGGCTAAAGAGAGGCTTAAAGGTCACCCCCGGCATGTAGTCGTGAACTACGCCACGGGCTGAGGTTTACCGCTTCGGAAGAGTCAAGGTCGAGTGGAGCTTGAAACTTCCTAGGACGGGCCTCGACGGGTTTGGGGTTGGACTTGTGCGACTCGATAGTGAGCAGTTGATAAGAATTGTGCGCGTAGTGTGAGGTCTAACAAGTGACAAATTTTTATTTTTTTTTCAAAGGAAATAAAAAAAAACAAATAAGCATGTAATTTACAACTTTCGAATCACCCGTGTGACCGATAAAAATGAACAAGAAATAAAAGTTGTTCTGTGCAGGCCCGGTGCCCACACACTATCAAAACTGTCCATTCTGTTCACTGTTTCTGTTTCTGGGAAATGCCCAGAAGCGCGCACATTCAGAAGCCTACTCGGGGAGGCGCGCGCGTTAGACTGAGAGAAGTGGAGGCGCCCGCTTCTGGGCAGTACCTGCAAATCAGCGGGTTCAAGGGATTGCCTTGACCCTAAATTATAGAACTTTTTCCCTTGCAGTAAATGTTAGCACAGAAACATGAAATTGAAGGACAAGATGGGAGGCGGTTGATTCTGGTAATAAGGGTCGGACGCGCGCGCTTTAGGCCAAGAAGGCCGGAGGCGCGCGCTTCCTACCCTTTTTACCAGAATGCCCAGAAAATAGATATAAGAACACCCAAAAATGAAAAACGCAAGTTTAACCCTCTATATCCCCAGCGGAGTCGCCACTGTAGATACCCCGGGGAACCACGGCTTGGCTAGAGCGCGTGAATTACCTAGGATGTCTAATTGATTTTAAGAGTCGCCACCCACGTTTTAGAGGAACGCGAGAAAACCTAAGAAAGATAGCCTTTTTTGTACAAAAACCAGAGATTCGGGAAGAGAAGGGTTCGGGGGTTAGGTGGGAAGTACTTAAACACCCACTCCGCTCCGCTTACGCGGGTCTTGCTACTTTTGGTGTTCTAATGCTAAATGTCCTTCAATTTAATGATAAGAGAAATGTGCTAACAATTATAATGAAAAGAAAGGGGAAATTTATAGAGGAAAAATAAAGGAGAATTGTTTATTTATTGATTTATACTAAAGATTACATGTCGAATTATTGCTAGATAATTACATTAAGAAATGAGAATGTAAATTAAAGTGGAATTAAAATTTTGGGATGTAACCTTGACCAAACTTCAATAGTGAAGCGGTCTTTTGGTTGTATCCCTTTTTATGGAGATTGCATACAAATTAGAGATGAAGAAAGTAATTTAAAGGTTTTTTTGTTTAAGAAGTGATAAAGAGAGAATATAAGATAAAACAAGAATTTAGAAGAAGAAGATGGACATTGTACCTTGTGCTTGCAAGAGGAAGGACCAAACTTTGTGTATAATGACTACCTTTGAAAAATGGACTTTTGTGTGTTTAGAGTGTTTTTGACTCAAGAATTCTTCCTCTTTTCCATGGTGGAATGAAGAGGTATTTATAGGTGTTAGGGAAGTATTTTTGGTAACAAAGATGGCCCTTCCCCGGATCAAGCCAAGGCATAATGGCCTTGGGGGTTACAAATCAGAAAATGAGGGAAATTTGGCCAAATCTGAGAATCTGGAAGCAGGAAGCGAGCGCTTCCCACCCCCCCTATGGGAGGAGCACGCCTCCCACAAAGGAGGGCAAAGGCGTTCGCATCCCAGCTTCAGGAAATTCATATTTTAGCCCAAATGTTAACCCCGTTATGCAGTTAAGACCCAAAACTAACGGAATTAGTCCAAAAACTTAACAAACATCACGAAAGTCAACGAAAATAAATGAAACAAAGACTCAAGGTTGACTTTTCCACTTAGTCAAATCCAAGACTAATGGAGTAAGTCAGGAACTTAACGGAAAGTAACGAAAGTTAACGAAAAGTAACAAAACTTAACAGAAAAGAGGAAGACAAAGAATGTGTATGCAATCAGGACATGAGAGGTCCAAGGCAGAGTGTCTACAATATCATCAAGGCGGGGAATGGGAAAATGATATTTCACCGTGATTTTATTAATAGCCCGACTGTCAATACACATACGCCACATCCCATCCTTCTTAGGTACAATAAGAGCTGGGACTGCACAGGGACTCAAACTCTCCCGAATATAACCCCTTTTTAATAGATCCTCTACTTGTCCTCTCAAAATCTCATGTTCTATTGGACTCATTCTATAATGTGGGAGATTAATAAGACAAGCACCCAGAACAAGGTCTATATTATGCTAAATGTCACGCAACGGGGGTAGTCTGGTTTGAAGTTCCTCAGGCATAAGATCATGATACTCATCTAGTACCGACTATAGAGAAGTAGGTACTATACTAACCTTCCTAAGAATTCCCTTCCTCACAACAGCAAACACGACAGGAGCATCAATCAATTCCTTGGCAAACTCACGAGCCTCACACAACAAAACTGGAACCTTCTTCTTGACATTAGGTTTTCTCTCCTTTAAAGGACATAGATTAATTTTCACACCATCCTTCATGAAACTAATCAAATTATCCCTCCCCTTATATATGTATAGCATTAACATCAAATTGCCAAGGTCGACCCAACAATAATTGACAAGCACCCATATTAACAATATCACATAACACTAATCTTTATATCTACCAATAGAAAAAGGAACTAGACATTGTTCGGTTACCTTGATGTTGCCGAGATTGTTAATCCAACCAACGGTGTATGGGGTAGGATGTTTCTGTACCTCCAGTTTCATCTTCTCCACTGTTCCACTAGCAACCAAGTTTTCGATGCTCCCACTGTCCACTATGATTTTGATCTCTTGCCCATTCAGCCCATGATGGATAGAATGCAGCGCTGGGAGGAGGACTTGGAGGCTCGACCGAAACAGCACGGCCGCGCCATTTGTTGCTGACTGTGTAACGACCCCAAAACCCGTCCCAATTTATTTTATATTTTTGGAGATTTTAATTTGACATTATGTGTGCATTTTATGTGTTGCATCATATTTTATGATTTGCACATCTTAATTGATTAATTGTGTTATTTATTTAGTTAGGTGTAATAATGGTTAAGGGAGTTAATTGATTAAGTTGAACTTTAGGGTCCTTTGTAAAAATATAAGTTCAGGGGTTTATTTGTTCAAATTGAAAGTTGAGTGATCAAAGTATAATTTTGGGGGAAAAAGCTTTATATACTTATGCTTATCTCTCTCTCTGAATAGAATAAACTCACACACCAACATTTTCAACTTTTCCAAATTACTCTCTCTGTGTCAACGAAGAAAGGTAAGTTTCATCCTATTTTAATTTCTATCTTTTTAATTACTTCTCCGTTTTAAAAACTAATAATATAAAAATGATCAGGGCGTTGAGTAGGTCATTTTTACCCGATCAAATATTATTTCTGCGATACTTTTTCCGGAAATAGGTAAGTTACTAATTCCCCTTTAAATGTTAAAATGGTCATATATGTTATACTTGATACTTGAAATTGTTAATTTTGTGATTTGGGTAAATTTTTTGATACTTGTAATTTTGGGACAAAGAGAGTATTCACCTTCTGTGTAGAAATAAAGAGTTAAGTTTGAAAGTAATGTTTTTGGATGGTTGTTGCACTCCTGGTAATAGTATAAGTGTTAGTAAGTTATACTCCTACTCTTGAGACGGATGAAATTGACTTGCAGGAGAAATTTGAAATTCTGAGTCTAGGCTTGTGGGCGACCGCCCAGAGGGGTCCTGGGCGACCGCCCAAGATGGCAGGGTTTGGGTTCCAAGTTTTTGTATTCTGGGCGACCGCCCAGGCAAGGTTGGGCGACCGCCCAGACCCCCTGTTGAACAAAAGGTAGTTAATTTTAAATGAGTTAGAAGTCAATCCTTGTCTAGGTTTTGGGTCCTAGTGTAGAGCACCTAGAGGGGTGTTTTGGGATGCTAAGATTATAGATAATGGATTAATTGTGAATGGGTGCAAGATTGTGTTGTTTGACTTAATGTCATTAATAAAGAATTGTGTTGTTTGACTTAATGTCATTAATAAAGGATTGTGTTGTTTGGCTTAATGTCATTGATAAAGGATTGTGTTGTGACTCAATGTCAAGGTTGTGAACTCTTTTATGAGTAACGTGTTTGCATCTTTGTGATGACTTTATGTGGTTCCCTACTTTGGAATCATGCCCCGGTTGTTGTTTAAGCAAGTATTTATTACTATGCTCGTGTTTAAAGTCCAGCTGGTACTTGTTGTGGAGTCGGGCAGTGGTAGGGATTATAATGGCATACGAGCCAAGTTCATTGTAAGGATTCTACCATTGGTTTCCCATTTTTAACCCCCTTCCTTGGGCCACGGATTGGGTTTGGGCTAGCTCTCCTTTGTGTGAGTTTAGTCACCGTTTGGGTTATGAATTTGTGTCATTCCCCCCCCCCCCCCCCCGTTGTTGTTGTTGTTATTGTTTGGTTCCGGAACCAGCTTCAGCCCTTTGGTGCTGCTCAGTTGATACCTCTCAGATGGTTATATGTTTGATTCTAGAACCTTGGCTCAGTATCCACTTATGAGTGTTTATATCCGCCTTATGTGTGGTATGATGGAGTGGCTTTGCCTCTCATGTTATGTGCTAAGTGAATGTTTATTGACATTGTTCAATTACAAATATCATTTCAGCATGTAACGTAGTTGCATTTAAGTAGCTTACTGAGATTTATTCTCACCCCGTTCCTTTATTGTTGTTTTCCTTAGATAAAGGCGAGCCAAGGGGATAGGTCACTTCATAAGGGAGGACGTCGGGTTGATAATCCATTTTGGAAAGTAAGTGTGGTTTAAAGGTTGCATTATATAAATGTATAACCTTTGGGGTAGTGTACCCGAGACTTTATCCGTGTATCACCTATTTTGTTAAAGTGTGGTAATTGTACATTTGTATAAGAGTTGGTAAGCCTTCGGGCTAAGTACTTTCGTTTGTGAAAATGTTTGTAAAGTTTGTTTGAAAGTTAAATGGAAGTCTTTGAACTTCGAGTGTGGATTTTGTTAAACTTTATGAAAGTATATTTCGAAAAATTTTCTAAAAGTGTTTTATGACGTCTTCCGTGCGTGTCCTGAACGTGGGGCCAAGTAGGACCACGGGTTGGGGCGCGACAGACTGCCTCCATCTTTCAGCCTAATTTGCGCGCGGTCGTGCTTTGTACTTCGCGCGGCCGTGCTGTTTCGGTCGAGCCTCCAAGTCCTCCTCCCAGCGCTGCATTCTATCCATCTTGTGCTACATCACCAAACCACCAGACTAAACCTCTAGACCACATATTTTAACCATATTTTTGTATGTTGACTCATATTCATCGTTGAATTATTAAAAAGGCTACATTGCATATGACTATTACTAACTCTCGTTTTGCATCTTATTCAATAATTATTTCATCGTTTGTTATAGTCATTCCGGCACATATTTAATCAAGTTTTTTTTTTCGACTTTATGTAATGTGTTCTCTTCCTTTGGGTTATCTGTGCCTAGGGCTGTTAAACGAACCGAGTCCGTTCGAGCTCGGCTCGGGCTTGGCTCGTTAAAGCTCGGTTCGAATAGGCTCGAAGTGCTATTCGAGCTCGAGCTCAAACCGAGTTTTCGAGCTCGAATTTTTATCGAGCCGGCTCGTGTTCGACGAGCTTTGTTCGAGCTCGGCTCGTTAGAGCTCGGTTTGTGTTCGGCTCGTTAGAGCTCGGCTCGTGTTCGGTTCATTTAAATCACACATAACTCGAGCTCGGGCTCGGCTCGATAAGCTCGTTAACACGGGTTATTTTGTTTGCTTTTGGCTCGAGCTCGGCTCGGCTCGTTAAGCTCGAGCACGACTAAATAATCATCATTATTATTTTTGTAATGAATACATATATATTATATGTATATACAACATTGTACAAGGAATAAATCATAACTAAAATATTTTTATCTTCAAAATGAATTAAACAACAATAATTGTACAACAACTAAAATTAATTTAATTTTTATACATTCATATAATGATCATATAGCGACTATACACATACAATAATACAATATAGATTATACAACAACTAAAATTAATTTACTCTATAAAATTTCATTATGAAAACGTAGAGATATATACACAATAGTCGGTGTTTTTTTTTTCAAAACTAATTTATTATTTTCAAATGTACACATATTTGTCTTATATTATTTTTCTCATTGAAATAAAAAATAAAATTAACATCTATTATTGTAGTTATATATGCAAGTATATTTAATTACTCAAATATAGAATGAACAAAATGTTTATCATTTCCACATACACACATATATATATTTCACATATAAATGCGTTTGCATGTAGAAAAATATTTATTAAATATATATATATATATATATATATATATATATATATATATATATATATATATATATATATATATGTAGGTAGGTAGGTGCTCAAATGAGAACCTAAATATCGTGAGAACCGTGAGAACCAATCATAACTATTAGATTAGAAAAAAAAATCAAGGGTCCATATGTTAGATACAATTGATACACATAGATACATTACAAAAAATTCGATATTACACTTGGATACAATAGGTTAATAAGTATTGTATCTAAGTGTTACACTTGGATACACTATGTTAAAAACTAATGTATCCAATTCTTTTTCGAAAATTAACTAATGTATCCAAGTGTATCCAATGTATCTAACATCTGGACCCTTGATTTTTTTTTCTAATCTAATGGTTATGATTGGTTCTCACGGTTCTCATATAAAATGGTTCTCACAGGAGCGCGACCCTATGTATGCATGTATGCATGTATGTATGTATGTATGTATGTATGTATATATATATATATATATATATATATATATATATATATGTTAAACCACATAAAATTAAAATTGACATAAAATTAAAATTAAAAATGAACATATATTTAAGCATTTCGAAGAATAAATACTTATAAAGTAGAGAGGCTGAGGATGAGTAGGGAGCACACCACCAGAATTCACAGCGGAAACTTTTTTTTTTTTTTTTTTTTGTAAAGGGATATATTATGAAGTGCTAAAGGGAGTAAGGGATTTAAGGTGTAATACTAAGGGAATTGGAAGGAAATTTAAGCTGCCATAGAGAGAGAAACTTAAAAATTTTATTGATTCCTTAATCACTCGTGCTTACAATGGAGAGCTGAGAGGGTTTATATACCCTTGAAAAGCAAAACAAAATGATTAACTTAAAGAAAAATGTGTACATGCGTAAAAAAAAATCTAAGCGGGCCCTACCACTTTAAACGAATATTTACATTTTCAAACGAATATTTACATTTTCAAAAAGGTTGTCGGCTCCTTTTAGAAAAACGCACCCATTGGGTCCCACCATTATCTGTAAACCGAAAATTTTTAAAATTTGTCTGCCATCTGTCTTTTTATTATGTCATTGCTTACGATTCGATCTTCTAGAAATCTCTGTGAGTGCTGTCGATGGTTGGTGTTGTTCCTGCATCTGAGTAGTCTTCTGTCAGCATGAAATCTATGTCTTCTTAGTTGATGATGTGTTGTAGTTCCAATGTGTCACCTTCTCCTATGAATGGGAGAAGCATGTCCCAATTCTTGTGTGCCCAAATCTGTATATAATGACCTTTTGCAATTAATTTATATTTCTCCCACTGAAATGTCTTAGGAAGCCTAGGAATGTGTTGATGTCTTTGTATAAAGGACTTAATAACTCCGGGTCTTGATTCTGGTCTTATCTCTTGTTCATTTAACCAATATAAACTGGTGAATTGTATATTGTCTTCGA
This sequence comes from Campanula takesimana, assembly GCA_026119855.1. NCBI lineage: Eukaryota > Viridiplantae > Streptophyta > Magnoliopsida > Asterales > Campanulaceae > Campanula > Campanula takesimana. Next base: position 987,139 of record JAOWBW010000111.1, read on the forward strand.
TTTTCACTGCTAGTTTTAACAATTCTTGTTCTTGTGGCCTGTGACTGATGGAGATTCTTTTCCTGGCTGGTGTGTAGGTATAACTATCTACTTCTGGGAAAGATGAGAAGATTTTGCAGCCGAGATCTGGTGGAAATGCATGTGTAGCAATATTTCCTGCCACTAGTGTGAATTTTTCTCCAAATTTGTTTAACAACTGCTCTGTTTTTGGGGTTAGCCTAAATTTAATATAATCAATCATCCCATTATGCTAAAATTGAAGAATTAAATTATCAGGCATATCCGTGTTTATCAAATCAATTTGTAAAAGGAGAATCCCTGATGGCTCTTCTTCATAATCTATTCTTTCCACTACTGTAACCCCTTTGTATTTTAGCTCTTTGAAGGCGATCTGTATAATTTTTTGTTGTAGATCATATAGAATTGTGGTGAACTCTGTGCAGAATTTTTGTGCGATTATTTGTTCTAGATCTTTGAATTCTTCTAAAACTGGTTTAAGAGTATGTCTCCAAGGAATATCAAGAATTCTGGTTTTGAAAATGTCAAAATTCCTGTATGTTGTTTTTTCTTTTTTATCAAGTCTTTGTAGTAGCTGTGTATTCTTTTCTTCAAGAATAGAAATTTTTTGCTTCAAAACATTGTTTTCGATCTGTAACTGTATTACTTGTGTATTTTTACCAGCCTGCAACAACTGTTCTTGAAGTTTAATAATAAGCTCTTCCTGTGCCTTAATTGTTTGCTCAGGATTAACTTTTATCATTTCTGAAAATGTTTTAACTTCTTCAGGCTCTATAAAAAATTTGTTAATGCCAAATTGTTCTCATTCCGCATTCATGGCATCTTGAAAACTGTGAAAACCTTTGTAAATGGGGTTTGGACATTGTATATATTTAGCTACTGTTTCCCATTTATTAAAAACTCCTATTTTCGTGCCTCTGAAAATCACATAATGTGTAAAAAAAAATTGTGTCGATTTTTCTGGGATTTTTTGAAATTGTTCTAAAAAATAATATCCTAAAGAATTTAGAACTTGCACCTTAAATGTGGCTGCTTGTGGTAAAGTGTGTAGATGCCAGAGGTTATCTAAAAGACATTGTTGTTTTTCTGTTAAATTCATTCCTACTATAGGTCTGAATTTTTTCTGATAGTCTGTGCACACTTGTAAGGTGTATGAGCCAAATGTAATGGCTTTTTGTTGAGACTGTGTAAAACTTGGTCCAGCTTGTGAAAAGTGTGTATTTTTAAAATGTTTTATTTCCAATTTAGGTCTTAATCCCTGTGTTGGATTAGAATAGAGATTAGAATAGACTGTGGGATATGTAAAGCTATATTGTTTTATGTCCATCTGTTCTTTACTTTCCACATCTATCTGCTCTGTATTCTCCACATTTACTTCTTCAGCTGATTCAATACTCATTGACACATTCTTCTTTGGATGTATAACCCTTCTCTTCCCTTTATCCATCTGATCGAAATAACCTATTCAAATTTCTAGATAACATGTCAGCAATGGTATTATTATTTCCTTTTATATGTTCAAAATTAATTTCATGCCCACTACCTTGTATAATATTTTGTAGATTTATCCACCTTGTTCTATTTACTTTTTTACTTTGATATTTTTTTTATAAATCTGACTATAGCTTCACAGTCAGTTCTTACTGTGCTTAAGAGCCTAGCCCAAATGGAGTGAACAATTTCCTTTTGGATAGAGCAGAGGTCTTTATATTCATTTCTGAATAGCGAGGTTCTGAAAGAAAGCAAGCGGTGCACTTAAATCTAGGTCATCTGTCTGATGATTTTCACTTTGACCAAATTCTTTATTTAAAAAGAGTTTAAATTTTTCTAAAGCATTTATTATGGCTTGTATTTCAAAATCTAAACTAGTCCAATTTAATCCGATTTTATTAAAGTTTCCGCTAGCATAAGAGCAAATTTTTTCAGTGTCTTTTGGACTATATTTATTAGGTTTACAAAGAAGAACAGCTCCACATCCTTCTTTACATCCGTCTGTTTTGACAATAATATAATATGTAACTAAGGATAATTCTAATGGTTTAATGTTTTTGACTGCCTCTTTTATTGTTTTTACTAGTTTAATATCTTCTTTGTTAAAATGTCTTTGACCTTTTTTGTTGTTTTACTGTAAAGAGGTCCTACTAATTTTGATAGGTTAGGAATAAATTTTCTTGCATAGTTTACTAATCCTAAAAACGCCTGTATTTGTTTTAGATTTTCAAATTTTTCTGGAAACGCAATAATCTTTGTCGAAATGTGTGGTTGTAATTCTATTTTTCCATTTCCTATTTCTAGTCCTAAAAATGATATTTTTCTTTTAAATAGTTCAATTTTCTTTTTTGAAAGAACTATACCATGTTTTTGGACTTCCTCAAAAACTTGTTTTAAATGATTTTCATGGTCTTTAATTGTTTCGCTGGCTACAAGTATATCATCAATGTACACTAAACAAAAATCATATTTTAAAAATATATTATCCATAAACCTTTGAAATATAGATGGAGCGTTCTTGAGCCCGAAACTTAAAACGTTCCACTCATACTGTCATTCAGAACATGTGAAAGCCGTCCAGGGTTTAAACTTTTTATCTAACTTTAATTGATTATATCCTGATTTAAGATCAAATTTTGAAAATACCTTCTTCCTTTGTATAAGATTTATTAATGAGTCTTTATTTGAAATATTATATCCATCATCCTCTGTATTGTCATTCAATCTTTTATAATTATAAACTATTCTAGCTTTACCTCTTTTAATTTCGCTATGATTTCTGACTATAAATGCTGATGACCTATGAGGACTTTCAGATTTTCTAATTAATTTTTGTTCTATCATTTCTGGTATCTGTTTTCTAAATTCCTCTTTATCTAATGGGTTGTATTCAATATTTGCTGTTCTAATTGTAATATCAGTGTTTTTTATTTTAAATTTACATGTATATGTAACTTTAGATTTTGTAATATCATCTTCTATTAATCCTATTTTTTCTAAATGTAAAATTATTGGATGATTAGTACTTTTTGTTATATCTGCTCCCTTTTCGAGGTCTTGTGTCAAATAATTAGTTAATAATTTTAAAGTTTCATTTTCAATATGAATATTAGTTTTTGAATTATGGCGTAAAAAGTCTAGATTACCTTGTCCACCACGCTTCTGTGCCAACTCTGATGTTTGTTTATATCTGAGTGTTGGGATGCTATAAATATGTTTGCTAAGGGTTATATAATTTTTTGTGATTGTTATAGCACCTTGTAATCCAAGAATAAAATTTAAGCCTAATATAAAGTCTGTTGATTTAACATATTCAGGACTTATGTTAACCTGTGGAAGATCATATTTTAGACTATAATTTCCCGAGAAGTCTAAAAATTGTATTCTTATTGGTTCTATATAATGTGTTATAGTCATTAACCTATCTTCTATTGTCCTTGTTACTAATCTATAGGTGAGTTGTTTTTTGTATTGCTAGGGCACCAAACTATTTGATATTACGCTTTTAGTGGCTCCTGTGTCTAATAACGCTGTTAATTCTAAATATTTACTTGGGTCTAACCATAATCGACATTGTAGATTTATCATACTTGCCGTACCTTGTGTTTGTATTAATGTATGATCTGTTGACATTTTGTTGAATTCAATTTCTTCTATTTTTTGTTTCTTTTTATCAATTACATCTTCTATATTTTTTAGTTTATTTTCTATATTAGTGATCTTTAAATTATGTAATTCTGTTATTACTTTTAATTGTTGTATTTTTTTTCTGTTATTAATTCTATGTTTAATGGTTCTGTTTCTATATTCATAGTTAAGTTATAGAGTGATTTAAGACATAGATAACAAATTTTTTTAAAACAAATATTACACTATGATCGTTTTTCTATACTAAGAAAATATCTGCAATTAAAACATTTAATATAATTATTTCCTCTCTTGTTAATCCATTGATGTTCACATGCTTCTTCTGTGTTCATATATGTATAAGTAATTTTTGTTATCTATTTTTTCTCTTCATCACTACTATAAATAATGTAAATTGATTCATTATCAGAGTCGTCTGTATTTATGGGTTCTATTTCATATTCTCCTAACTGTTCTATTAAATTACTTCGTTCTGTATTGTTCTTTTTATTAGGACATTTATTAGCTAAATGGTTTTCGTTTCCGCATATAAAACACTTACATTTTCTAGTTTGTGGTTTTTTGACATATTTATTTTTTGGGTAAGTTTTATAATTTTTTTATATGTTGTACTTTTACGTAGTTTCTTTGTTATATTATTGTACTGTCCATATGCTTGTGGAGTGTATATAGCTATTTTGCAAAACGCATAAGTACTCTTTTTTAATTGTTCTTGCAATGTTACTTCTTTGCATTTATCTTCTAATATTGTAAATGTGTATGTTATTCTAGGTCCAATTCCTAGGTTTTTTCTTTCACTAAACTGTTGTTTCCAGGATTCATGTATATTTCTTCCTAAGTCTCCTGGTAATTTTATAAAATATTTATCACATAATTCGTCATTCATAGCCTGTCCTGTTTGTGATAGTAATCTAGTAAAATCTAGTGTAAATTCGTTTATATACTCTATATCTGCTATACTTAATTGTTCTAGATTTTTAGTTGCCGTATCTTGTATTAACGTTGTATTTTTAGCTGGGTCTACTCCTAAGATTAATGTTCTTATTTGGCTTGTGAAATTGTAAGGATTATCTCCTAATGCTTTTAGTCTATTTACCTCATCGGGTTCTTGTGCTTTTTTACTTTGCCATATTCCTAAGGCTATAGGTCCTAATGTTGTTTCTAAATATGAAAACATATCCATACTGTTTTTTTATTAGTTTCCCACATTCTTACAATTGTTTGTTCCCATGTAAGTATTTCATCTACTCAAAGTTGTGGTTTTTTTTTTCTAGTAATAACATATTTCCACTGTATATATTTCATATAGGTAGTCTATTATCTTTTCCTCTATAATTTGATTCTCATGTATATTGTCTAGATGGCTGTGTCCAATTTTCTCTACCTATTACCTCTTCTGTTGATGTACCAAGTTCTGCCCATTCTACTTTTGATCTTTTGCGAGTGTTTGGTATATCTTGATCCATACAAACTTGTTCTTGTTTATAGAAATCTGATAACATTGTTTTTCCTTGTTATATATTTTCTACTAACGGTAAATTATAAAATTCTTGTAATTTGTTATAACTATCTTCGTATGTTAATCCTAACTCTGTAATATAGTCTATTATCATATCATCTACTTCTTCTTGAATATTTAATTCTGTAAATTTTCTATTTGTTATTTCTTCAAGTGTTTTCCTTGTTGTTTCTTCTATTTTAAAACTTGTAGAGAATTCTTCATCTAAATAGTCTATAATGCTAAAATCATTTTCTTCTTTTTCAAAGTCATCAAATCCGAAGTCAATTACACTGTTATTGTCTTCCTTATCCGTATCATAAATAGGTTCTGTATCGTATTCTATATTCATGAAGTTGTATTATGTTTCTGTTTCATCTTCATCTTATTTGATTGGTTCTTTCTTGAAATTTACAAATCTTAAACTTTGTAATCCATTTATCCCTTCATATATATAACTTTGTTTTGGGACTAATTGTTGGGTTTCCAAGTAACATGCGCAACGGAATATAGCAATTAAAATTTTAAGAAAACCCAAAGCCATGGATCCGTTCATATGATTAAATCAAATACAACAAGATGAATAGAGGAATAACTAACCCTTGATGGCTATGAACTTTTCTCTTTGGTCTTGGTGGAGAAACTTGAAGACTTGATCACGATCACAAAGCTTGAACACGAACTTTGAAGATGATAATTTTCACCCTTTAGCGGTATCCACACTTCGAACGAATATCAAAGGAGCTTCTTTGATCTTGGTTGCTAGACCAATATTATGAAACACACTTTCACAATATAATAAAGAACTATATGGAATTTATTTGTGAATTATTTTGTTCCTCAATCAATGATATCTTAGAACAAAATAAAATCTCTCTCAAACTCTTTTAGACTCACAAAAGCACTAGTAAATATGGTCTGGCCGAATTGGGGTTTTTATACACAATTAAGACCTATTCCAAATAGGTAACTTGTGCCAAAAACCATTCCTAATCGAATTAGGAAATTTCCAGTCGGCATACCGGGCGCCCGCCTGGTCCTACCCAGGCGCCCGCTTGTTTGTCCAGAAGGTCCATCCCTTTTCCGGTCTTATTCAGGCGCCCGCCTGGTTCAACCCAAGCGCCCGCTTGGTTGACCAGGGAGCCCAGAATTTTCCAGAAATTCCTTGGAGGTCCTCCGACCCTAAATTCCAATACAGTCCTCTTATTTAAGATTCGTTCTATTGTGTGTGACCCTTTAGGATTATACTAAGTTGGCAATGGGCTCAAACATGATCCCATAAGATATGATTAGGTTCTAGCAAACCGTCATACCTACCCAAATAGTATAACTAGATACAAGTTCACATTCCTTTAGAATATGTCATAATCCCTTTGTCCACGATGTCTTTGAACACAAGTCATGGTCAAACAGTCAACTTGTTTTGTTCAATACTTTCTCGATTCCGAATATGTTGATAATTCAAATGCTATTGATCCAATCAATCCATTTGAGTCCGGCCGAACATTTCATCAACATCATTCCTTCGAGGGGCCCAAGCTTGACATCTCTCAGTGGAGGAACAAATCCATTTAGCTTATTATTCTTCCCAACGGGAATCTGATTATGCCAATCATACCCTTTATAACTATTCGGTTAAAAGTAGCGTTTGAATATGTCAAACATAATGTTCATCAAGTGGAAGACTATAATAACTTCATGTCTAAGGATTCAAATGACATAACTAATATGAGATATATGTACGACATAGACCATGACATAAATCTCATACAGCGGGTCATGTCCAGTACCTTGTTCCAAACAAGTACCCATAAATCTAACATGATCATCCCATGATCATTTAGCCTTTATACTAGTGCTTAATAAGTACTAGGGACGGGGATTATTATAAGTAAACACGAACAACAATAATAATCAAAACATCTCTTTATTGATATGAAATAAATGATAACAATTACAACGTTTATTAAACGTGCCTAGGGCACCACTACCAACACTAATATCTCATTGTTCTGTTCTTTCAGATCATCTAGAGGCCACTCAAGCCCTCCTAATTCTTCTGGGTCTATTTTAATTGGATCTATCATTTGTATAGATTTTGAGGCTATTGCATTTACAATTCCTTCAATATTGACTTTGTATTTCATACCAGTTCTATTGCTTGCTTTTCCTAATGTTCCAATACTAATTACAATGTTATTTCCTTCATAATTTTCATAGCCCTTGGTTTGGAGAGCAATTTTAATGTTTTGTAAATCTTTAGTACCCTTTAATATTCCTGGTGTACAATAGAATAAAGGGTGTTTTGACTTAAGTCTACTTCCATTCCTGAAATATTAGCTTTCTTTAATTCTGTCTTCCAAGATTTGTCTAGTAATAAGGTTAACAATTTTGTTCCTAAATTTTTTCTTCCTAAGGCTTTAATGCCAATTACTACAAGTCCTACATGTGCAAAGTGTTTTTCAGATTGTTTAATTTTTTGTATTGTTTCAGGTGAAAATAAGTCTATAATGACCGTTCTATCTACTACCCTGAGACTTTCTTCTCTACTGCTACGTATTAAGACTGTATTAATGTTTAACATTCCTGTTTGATATAAAATCTTGGGATTTAATATGTCTAGTTGGTGCTGATTATATAAGTCTATGTTTCTATCTAAATTTATTTCTTCTTCTATTTGAATAGCTTGTTGGTTACTGGTAGAACCAGATCCCCTTCTAATTATTCTATTAATAAAGCTATCTGACGTAATAATATCCTGTATATTGCTTGTTGAATTTCTAGCTTCTTGTAATGTTCGGCTTCTTCCTAAAAAGCTTCTGTTTTGTTGATTATTCATTTTCTTGGTAACCAATGTGTATATGGTGTAGGTTTTCTTTTAAGTTTTACTTCTTCTCCTAAGCTGAGTTTATTTATTCCACTAATTATTTTATCTAGGTCGTCTTCTATTTTTACTTTACTAGATTGAGGTTTTTCAGATGACTGTATTATTATTAATATTTTATTCAATTTTTCAAGTATTTGTAACAAAAGACTAATAACAAAATTAAAAAGAATAGGATAAGTTTTATCTGACTTACCGGTTACTGAATATCTTGTGAATCATGTTACTTCTTCTTTATTTTCTTCTGGTTTATATCTTTTTGCGTCTGCTAAGGCTTGCAAATATTCCTTTGTATTTTCCAGATTTTTAACTTTCTACAATATGTTTAACTGTTTTTAATATATTTTCCAAATCTGTAACTTGTTTTTCTACTTTGTAAACTAAACTTTTTGTTTCTGTTTCGATTTGTTTTGGTTTTATATTTTCTAATAGATAACTTAACTGTTGGAATTCTTGTTTACTTGGTAAATTCTTTTTTATATCTTTTAATTCCTTAATAAGCTGATTGTTTTGTTCTTTAATATAACTTAAATTTTCTATTAACTTATTTGCTACTTCTATCTTTTTAAAAGTATAATTAGCTAATTTATCTAGGATATTTTTATACGCTTTTGATTCTGTTTCCAAATGCTCTGCTAAATTTATAATTAAATCTGTTACACTATTTAAATGTATATCTTCTGTGTGTAAACTATGCTTATATTTGTTTTTGAAGCGACAAACAAACTTATAATTATCTAGAGAAATATGATTATGTTCTATATTTTTGTTATATTCGAGATTTAAAAACTCCAATTTTTTGAACGAAGATGCACTAGAGAAATCAATTGTTTTTTAGAATCCTATCCCTTAGTATTTTCCCCTAATCCTTATACTCCTTTTTCATAGATTTTCATATATCCCTTTTTTAAGATTAAAGCATAACATATTAATAATTTGAAAGTCAAACGATTAATTTACATACCCAAAAATTTCATCATTTCCTCTAAATAATATCAGAATAAAAGTTATTTCCTTAATCTTCACCTAAGCGGGTTCTTGACATAAGGAGGACTTATCAACGCTGCCACATATCAAGCCTGTCTTAGTCTTTTAGATTTTAGAAAGAACCAGGCTCTGATACCAAATAGGGGGCATGGCGGATTTTTTGGGTTTTCGTTAAACCACATAAAATTAAAATTGACATAAAATTAAAATAAAAAATGAACATATATTTAAGCATTATATATATATCTATATATCTATCTATCTATCTATCTATATATATATATGGTCGTGCTCCTGTGAGAACCTAAATATCGTGAGAACCGTGAGAACTTGGATACATTAGGTTTTTACCTAATGTATCTAATGGTTCACTTGGATACATTGGATACATTACTTGGATACATTAGGTAAAAACTAATGTATCCAATGGTCCACTTGGATACGTTGGATACATTACTTGGATACATTAGGTTCTTACCTAATGTATCCAAGTTCTCACGGTTCTCACGATATTTAGTTTCTCATTTGAGCACCTACCTATATATATATATATACTCCCTCCGTCCCACTCGAATTAGGACAAATTTCCATTTTGGGCGTCCCATTCGAATTAGGACAACCCAAAAATGAAAGTGTTTTATTTAATGGGACCCACATTCACACTCACAACAACTTTCCACTCATTATTCCCTACCCCACTTTCTCTCTCATACTCACTTTTCATACTCACAACACCTACTCCACTAACACTTTTTCCTTAATTCCCGTGTCCAACCCAAAAATCCTAATTCGGGTGGGACGGAGGGAGTATATATATATATTTATGTATATGGTATATTGGATATTATATATACATACATGTAACACATATTTATATACATAAATATATGTATGTATGATATGTGTGTGTCTATATGGAATATTGGATTATATATATATATATTTACATACATACATATAGCACATATTTATATACATTAATATATACTCCCTCTATCCTGCCCGATTTAGAACATTTTGATATTTTTATTGTTATACTCGACGTAGTACGGCCAAAAAATGGAAATATAATATTACTTTTGTTCTCATAACCTCCTCCATTCATTCTAGTTCCTATTAAGTCGGGCGGGACAAAAGCTGTATATGTGTGTGTATGTATGATGCATGTATGTATTATATGTATATATACATACATGTAACATATACTATATTATACACCTAGCGTAGCGTACATTTTACTAAATACAGTTGACTAAGTATAATAACGTCATTTAAATGCTATATACTAACCAAAAAGTTTGTCTGACTTTGACTTTCATGGTCAACTCCATAAAACGTTGACCACAATATGAAAACCTACATATCCCTATGCATTTCAAAAAAAAAATATGAATTCACCGTTAGCATACGGTTGGCCTCAACTTTTAAATATAATTGATAAAACAAATAGTTAACTATTAATAGTTAAATATAATAGTTAGCTATTTATAGTGAAATATATTAGTTAACTATATTTATTAACTAACTTAGTAACTATTTGTTCTTAAAAAAAATAACATAGTAACTATAATAGTTAACTATAATAGTTAACTATAATAGTAAAACTATTTGAATTTTGGTTATTTAGAGTCAAACTATTTGAATTTTGATTAATATTTTATGTAAATTATTAATTTACATAATTTATTAATGATTTAACAACCATTTTTTAATTTTTATGAGAATTAATAATTTAGTGTAAAATATTAGTTAAAGTTTAAGTAAATTTGATAAGTAAATATAAAATTTGGGACAGAAGGAGTATATTACAACCTGATGGTATATATACGATTCAATTAATCGTTTGTAATATGAGAAGTTAAATGAACAAGAGCTTTTCAAAAAAAAAAAAAAAAGTAAACAGGAGGTTACATTTGTAAATTAGACACATTTTGAGATTAAAAAAAGAGAAAAAAAAATTAAAAAAATAGTGTTTTTGTTCAAAATGCAGAGAATACTTATCAGAGCTCGGTAAGGCTCGAACTCGATAAGGCTCGTTTGATTTCATAATTTTCAGAAAAATGTTTAAGCTCGAGCTCGGCTTGTAAAGGCTCGAGTTCGAACAACTCGTGAGCATAAGACTCAAACTCGATAAGGCTCGAACTCGAGCTCGTTTGATTTCATAATTTTAAGAAAAATGTTTAAGCTCGAGCTCGGCTCGTAAAGACTCGAGTTCGAACAACTCGTGAAAAGCCCGTGAGCAGCTCGAAACTCGATTCGATTCGAGCTCGAACAAGGTAAATGGGCTCGAGCTCGAGCTCGATAATTCGTTAACGAGCTCGAGCCCAAAACTCCAAAGCTCGGCTCGGCTCGGCTCGGCTCGTTTACAACCCTATCTGTGCCTACAATATTCTTCTTCTTTCGACATTTCTCTTAAAATGTATCTCCTGCATTTCCTCCTCTTTCTCCGGTACCGCTCGTTCTTTCTCCATGATCATTATTTTTTTTAAACAAATATGATAATGAGTTGCAGTCTAAGCCATAGTCTGAAACATAGTATGAATAATAGCCTGAATGGTGGTTTGAACCATAGTCTAGACCATGGTCTGAACCGTAGTCTAGGACCACGGTCTGAACCGCAGTCTAAACCACATTGTCAAACCGCGATCTGAACAAAACCGAACCAAATCATTGCGATTTGGTTTAGTTCGGTTCGAGTTTTTTTTTTTTTTTTTTTGTGTTCGGTTCGGTCTGAAAATCTTAAACCAATATGTAGTGAGCGTTTCGATCTATAAATTGGTCCTGACTGAAGCAAACCGTAACATTTACACCCCTGCACACAATCTATGAAGTTGTGCAATGTGCAAAAATATTTGTACCATTTTCCCCACAAAGCCAACTGTGTTTGGCATGCGAAGCTTCTTGGGCTCGTTTGGTAGCATGATTAGAGCATGATAGGATTATTAGTCATATAATCTTAGTGTTTGATAGACTAAATGCAATTCCTACTATTAATACAAGTTAAACGAGCCCTTGGTGAAAGCCGATGTTGACTGTGTGGATTACAAACTACGTATACAAACTACGAAGACCCGACCTGTTCATTTCCTCTCTCAAACTCTAATTCGGCCGTAGACAAAATCCTAGTTGGGTGGGAATTAACCTCTGGATGCTGCAAGAAATGGGTTCTGAAGGATCTACGGTTGTCGGTGAGCTGAATTACAATAACGTTTTCTACTTTATTCTCTTTTAATCCATCAATCTGCTTGAAATTAGCCGTGTTCACTTGCTTGTTAAGCTTTTGTTTGATTAAATTGTCATGGTTAGGGCTTCCCACATATTGGATCACCCAATTTTGTGTATTTTGGTTGAGGATTTTGATTTTGTAGGTGTGGAAATGCTTCATTAGGGTTTTAGTCTGAATGGTCTGCAATTGACTTAAACACTATTGTTCCTTAGTAGTGACCCTTTCTTTGATTCAACAGTGCTTTCTTTTCGATTTCATGATTTTATTGTAGTACGTGTTTGTAATAAATTTGATTTTATACACGTACGGGGACCTCTGCAGTATATGCTAAAAGAGTAGCGTAGTTGCTATTGTTGGTGATTTTAGTGTCATCATCTAGTTTATGTAATTGTGATTTACTAGAGACCAATGCGATTTCATATTAGGTTCGAATACGAGTAAGGGAAAGTGTGGAGTACACACTCGTTTGAGTTAATATGTCTTCGACCACGATAAATAAGCAGGGGTCAAGGGGGCTGCACCCCCTTGCGGGGTCAAGGGGCGACGGCATGTTTGAGGCTCTAACTAAACGCCCGCCAGTTTTTCCCACCAAAAGACACAATCGTTTGCTAAACAATTGTGACTGTTACTCGCCAAAAACCTAAAGACACAATCGTTGCTAACAATTGTGACTGTTTACTGCTTCAGTAATCTGTATATAAACAGATTTTGGTCTCATTTGATACTACGAAAAACCCTAACAATTCTCTGAGTTTTGATCTGTTTTCTTTGCCTAGATACAGATTGTTTGATTGTCTTATCCCATATAAAGATTTCGTGTAACCCAGGCATTTAGGGGCGAAATACTTTATTCGGAAAGTGAATTAATCACGATTCAGTCAAATATCCAGGATTATCAATCACCCTAACCCAATTTCTAACAGCTATTGTAGTATAGTTGTAATATACTCCATCCGTCCCTCTTTAACTTCCAAAAATTGAGTTGGGCCCATTAATTAAGGAAAAAGTGAAAAAGGTGATGGGTCGTGAGTGTAGATAGTTGGGTAAGAGAGAGAAAGTGTGATAGAAAATAGTTAGTTGATAGTTGTTGTGAGTATGAGAAGTGGGTCCCACTATTTTAAAAGTATTAAAACATTTCCATTTTAGGACTTTGTAGATTAAAGAGAGACAACCAAAATGGCAATCTTTATAGATTAAAGAGGGACAGAGGGAGTAGTTGATATCGAAGTATTCAATGGCAGACTCAGAGAAACATGTAAATGGGTGCACAAATTATTGTGCAATGCATCAAATTAAACATTACTATTGAACTTTGGGCCTATTACTAATAAAGTAGGGATCTTAACCACTGAAACACATAAACGTGATGTTAAATTTCCAGTTATATAATACTACTATTATTTGGGGATAGTTTTTTTCTTTTACATTTACTCTCCATAAGTAAGTGGGTGCACTTGCACCCAGTTGAGTAGCAATGGATCCTCACCTGGTAGTATTCTCTTTTTCTAAGTACGTAATTTCAAAATATTTAGTTTCCGTATCTGAAAGATTTTGCTGATACGGATTAGTAAAATTTGTAAGACTAACCCATCTACTCCAATATGGGCCAATTGTTGATCCTAGGTGCTTACTGTGTGAACTTCTCAGAAGGAAGGGAGCGAGAGTTACAGAGAGATAAATAATGGGCATGTAGAGTAAGCCAGAGAGAATATACTTAGACTGCAGATTTCGAGTCCCTAATGGTTGCCAAGATCAACTCCATTTGGACACAAATTTCGGCTACTTGTTCATCTGTTGTATTTTTTGAATACAACAGTTGCATAACTTCATGGCCTTTATTTAATACGAATGACCATCACCATCTCGGACCCACATTTTTGAAACATACTCCCTTGACATAACTCGGATTTCATTAAGTTAAACGTATTAGGATTGTAGCTTTATATGTTTGTATATCCTTGAAATTGCACGGTAATTTGATTCTATTAGAAATAAGACTATATTTTATTTTATTTTTTGGGATGGAGGAAAGTGGGATTATTGGAGTGAGTATATTCTTCTTTAAGTACTAGACTAGAGCTAATATGATGGTCTGCCTCTTCTACTAGAAGTTGCTTAATTTGCAAAGACAAGAGGATATACCCAAACTAGATCGCGAACTCACGTACTTTAGTCAGGCTTGAATCTTTGGGTGGGTTATGAGTTTGTATGCCTCGCTTTATGGATGATGGTTGTGTTCATATTGGGTTGTTGAAGGAGTTATTGCTTAATGGACACTTTATATTTTGTTGACTGATAGTTGCATCCTTCTTCAACTCTTCTTGATGATTACGACTCCACATGCCGTCATCAAGATAGTGAATAATGGAAGGAGCATATAGAAAATCTAATAATGCAAGGAGCATATAGAATATAGTAAAACCCTCAATTTATAACGTTGTTTCCCCTTATCGGGAATCGTTCACTAAAGATAACGTTGTCCAAGATAATTAATAATCAATGAGAATGTTTCAAATATTTATGGAACATTGGTTCTTGACCTTCGTGAAATGTCCCAACTGTTACCTACGTGCGCGCACACTCCGGGTTGGAGTGGTTAGACCGTTAGAGTGGTTACTGGTTTGAGAGTTGCCGTATTTAGTTGTTCTCCACTCCTCCCCCACTTTTATATCTACCTTATTGACTATGGCACTACAAGTCCGCAATATAGAAGGAGAAATCATAAGCTTATTAAAAATTAAGTGAAGCCTTCCTCCTTCCATCAAATTTGTTGCCTCTTATTGGAGATATTTCACCAGAAATAACATGGTTTTATGCAGTGAAACGAATATCATCTTAAACACTGTGAGACAATTCTTTTCTACAAAACACCCTAATCCGATGCAAGAAAAACAAGCCACCGTATGTTTTCATGGCTTTAGTGACATAATATTTTACTGAATGTGCATGCGTAGCTTAATAGCAAATGTAACTTTTTTTTCTTTTTAGAGTAGCAAATTTTAACTAAAGCATAACAGTAAGTAATACTCCCTCCGTCCCAAAATGATCTTCACACTTTTTTCGACGTTAGTACGAAGGAACTTTGATCAATAATTTTAGGTTGATTAAATCATCTTAATGAAAATCTAAATCTTTTTATTGATAGTATTGTTGATGGTAACAAGTTTTAGATTTTCATTAGTATAATTAAATCAACCTAAAGTTATTGCTCAAAGTTCTTTCGTAGTAACTTTGAAAAAAGTGTGAAGATCATTTTGAGACGGAGGTAGTAGAAATTTTCCTCTAACAAATGAAATGGACGGAGTTAGAGAAGGAAACTGTTATGGAACATAATTGCCCAGAATATGTAGCTTTTTAAGTGTGCACCTATCTATTCATTGGGGATCTGATGAGCACAACATCTAAAAACTTGTCCAAGTAAAAATATCATGTTTGCGATACTTGTTGCATGGATGAAGTCTTCAGCATGTGTCAAGGAGTGTCCATATACCTTTTGGTGATCATGGAGTGTCGTAATCTGATATTACCACATTTCTGAAGCTGCCCCCTGATTTGGATTTTCGACAGTCTTGAAATGGGTTTCACTCTAAAAGTAACCATGTAGAGTAATGCTAGTTAAAACTTGAGTCTATTTCTGCTATGAGTATCGGTATGACTCTTAGATATGGGTTTGATCATGAATTAGTCTGCCTTCTTGAAACTGGTTTTCATCCTTTTTTATCTATGGTTGATGGAGATAATAACTTATGTCTGTCCTTGTTTCATTCATTTGTTTTTTGGTACTTATATTCATTGTGTAGTCACATTTGCTCTAGTATTATTCATCTGGCAAACTTGTATTATCTATGAGCTAGTTTAGGTGTAGCCTTGGCACGATGCAATGGTTGCTTTATGTAGCTTGGCTTTCATGTGACCAAAAGATTGGAACAGTGATACAATATAGGTGCATAAGGGTGCACATATATGATTCCCATATCTCGTTATTTTAACTAAGGTGTACAGTTGCTAAATTATTTGTTATTGGATCGAACTTTCCTTGAGAGCATGCCTTTGTTATTCGTTCTTAATATTTTCCATATAAAACGTAATTTTGATTTTCGTGTATTGTGAGAGAGATTTTTGAGCCATCCTATACGTGAGTAAGCCTGATATGCGAACCAACTAGAAAGATAAGATGTGATGATCAAATATCATTTTTGATGTATTTTCTAGCGAATTTTATTTAATCAGTTCACATAAAGTGTTTTCTCTAACTAAAATTTATGTTCACAACCGCAGTTCCTAGAAATTTCAGATTGCTAGAAGAGCTTGAGAGAGGAGAAAAGGGAATTGGGGATGGAACCGTCAGCTATGGAATGGATGACTCTGATGATGTTTACATGCAGTCATGGACAGGAACAATCATTGGTCCTCCAAATGTTGGTTTTCTTAATTTTCTTGATTTTCTTAATTTTCTGCTCTACTATTTATTTATATACTCCCTCCGTCCCAAAATGATTTTCACATTTGACTATTCAAACTTTTTAAGAATATGAACACCTGCTTCACTAGACATGTTGTGTTTATGTACATGTAAGCCTAAATTGTAGAAATAGGAAGAACTTTTTGGGACAATAAGAAATGGCAAATGAGAAGATCATTTAGGGATAGAGGGAGCTGTTAGGATTCATTGTTAGTACACCCACCTTAATTTGATTGATCCATGCCACGTGTCTTTTTATGGACTTTAGGACCACATGTAATGAAGTTCTACTTCATTTTTTAGATAAGTCCATTTCTAGATTTTTAGTTATCTAGGCTGAGTATAGTTCGGTTGTATCATTAGCGGTTTAGTGCTTCAAGCCGTCATCTTTAGACCGCCAGCATGGAGCCCTTCAGATTTCATCAAACTGCAGTTTGCATGTTTGATGAAACCGCCCATCAAGATCATTCTTCAAACCGCCCCTATGCTTGGTGAAACCGTAGAGCAGTTATTGAAGAATTATAGAGATGTCATTTATTCCTTAGACAAACATTCCCTTTTTGACCGTAAAAGGATGTTGTTATGTCATGTCAAAATAACTCTAAGTTAACTTGGAGTTTCTGCAAGGAATGTCGGTTTGTCTATCAGTTTGAATTGTTTACCGTTAGTCCTTTCTGCAACAAAGGACAATTGTCAGGTAGTGGTGCAACAACTACCTAGGACTACAAGACAAAACCAAGGACGAAAATGACAGCTTAACCAATGGGAATTCGACAGCACTGTACCCTTCAGATTTGATTCAAATCTTTACCCAACGGTCACAAGGGTGCTCTGCCTATAAATAGCCTTCATTATTCAACAATGAAGGTTGCTGAGCTTCAAGAGATTCATTCCCAAGTATTCAAGTTTGCTTTGAAGAGTTAAACCCAGATATTCAAATCTTCAAACCATCTCCATTGCAAACCCAGTTCTTCATCAAAAGCTTCAAGCCTAACAACCATTCATTCTTAGCCTTTACACCGAAAGAATTCCATTTGCTCAACCATCATTTAGATACTTAGAGCATTTGATTTCTTTTCACACACACACCCGATTTATATGATCACATAGATTATATACTTCGAAAACACCGGTTGTTATTATAGCTTAGGTTCGACTTATTGTTTAGAGTTTAGATTCATCTTGTAAAACCTCCTCTAAATTAATACAAGTCTTATAGCTATTAGAAAATCCTAGACTAACCATCTAGGTAGAGGACGTAGTTCATTTAAGAACGAACCTCTTCAATTTGTGTGTTGGATCTTTATTTTCTGTCTTGATATTTATCTTTCTTGTTTGTGGTCTTGAACTTGTTTCCATATACGAAATGACTTGAAAGATGAATTGTGTTTTCCTTTAAACTTTAAGTTTAACTATTCTGTTGCATCATAGTGTTCTCTCAACCCGAGTCAAACCTCCCAATTCTTTAACTAACATATTTGGCCAAAACCGCAAACTCCGCTGTGCATTTTATCAGTTCGGTTCTTGTGCTTTGAACCGCAGTTGGCCAAACTGATAAGTACTCGGTTGATTTTAAGGGTATTTTCGAAAAAGTTTCGGACCGCTATTCACCCCCCCCCCCCCTCTAGCGGTTCTATACCCTTGTTGCCCTCTGGGACCAACAGGAGCAGTTCACACATTAACAAATTCTCTCCGGTGTTTATTTTCTTGTGGTGTTCAATGGTTCTTATTTTCTTGTGGTGTTCAATGGTTCTTACTTCTTAGTAGTGTGATAGTACTAAATAGTCAATCCTAAAAGGCCTCTGTTTGGACAGATTTCAGGATGTTTATTTCTATTATTTAGGAATGAACGTTGAGGTGGGGCCACATATTTGACTAGTACTCCCTCCGTCCCACCTCACTTGACACCCAAGAGGTGGGCACAATTACTAAGGAAAAAGAATAAAATAAGGAACATGTGTGGTAGAAAATGAAGAGAGAGAATGAGAGGGGTAAATAGTAGCGTTGGTTGAATAAATTGAGTGGTGGACAATGAAGAGAGAGAATGAGTGGTGGGGTAGAGTGAATATAAAATTATAAAAAGTAAGCTATTTTGGGAAGTGTCAAGTGAGCTGGGACGGAGGGAGTATATCTGAAAAACTCAATAAGTTGGGTGAGAAATGGACTATCTTAGCTACTATCCACCTTCGTGGGATATGATCCGTGCGCCATCTCTTTTCACCTTATCTCTCATAATTAAACTTTCTTATAAGTGACATAATAATAATAATAAAAATGAACGTTAATCCTTCGTGTGTGGAAGATCAAAATGTTACCTTATATCCCGAGGATAGAGACTAGTGTTACAGGGAAACTATATGATTATATAAGGATGTTTTACAAACTAATCCCTTAAAGATGGAACCACTGCTTGCGTTATGTTCTGGCAACTTATAAATCAAACTTTTCTACATTCTTAATATTCAGTCATTTGTTGATTTTGAAATATTCACTATATTTACTTTTATATCCTTCATCCACTTTATGAATAGTGCTTGTAGGACCTAAAATGGTATTTTATGCGAACTCGCAGTTGAGTGGACCCTTACTCCCTTTAACCCCACAAAAGTCTTCTGTTTTAGTTTGTTTCTCTCACCCGCCACACGTCAAATAAATAAAAGGAAAAATGGAAAAGAAAAGAAAATCTACAATATTAAAGAGTTTGACTTTTCTAGTGACACCTATTGGGATTCCCGGGGGAGGGGGGGGGGGGGTTGGTTGTTGCGTACCATGTTATGTTGTACTCATCATATATGTTCATAACTGGTCCTATACAATAACCTTACTACACTCCTTGCACTTAATCGTTTGACTGTGTAGGTTTCAACTTCCTTACATGTCATGTGTCCGTAGAACTCAACTCTGTAAGCATAAATGCTACTCTTGCTCGGCACTCATTCGGATGTCTAATGAATAAATAGAAGAAAGGAACACCATTACTGTGCATGTCCACACCCCCCCCTCCCCCGGGCCCACCCCTCTACCATTAATAATAAACAACAACAAAGCCTTAATCCCAATATAGTTTGGAGTCGGCTAACATGAATCCTCATATGTCATCGTGAAGGAAAAGATGTAAGTTAAAAAAAAATAAAAAATAGGTGGGGTAAAAATAGAAAACGAAAAGAAGAGAAGAAAGAAATAATAATAATAATAATAATAACAATAATAATAAGAAGAAGGAAAAAAAAAGAATAAGAATAGTGATAATAAAAGAATAGATATATATAATAGGTAGTGAAAATGAAAATAATAATAATAATAAAATATAATATAATATAATAATAATTAAAAAAAAAAAAAAGGAAATCAACCCCATCACACGCATGAAATTTTTCCCTCCACTCCGGCCTCTTCAGCGTCATATTTTCATCTAATCCAAGTAAACTCATCATTTTCAATCACCCCTCTACAATTAATAATCGCTGCAAAAATAAAAATAAAAATAAAATTGTCACATTGATTGATACTTGTCAGTCAATGTGTTTAAGCAGCATCTTTCATTTGTTACATTTCTTGTTCAAGTTTCTATTGTAACTTCATTATGGCATAATTATTCTTGTAATGTTCGTTAAAATGCAATAGTATATAGAAATTGATATCATTTGTTTGCACTGCAGACTGTTCATGAAGGGCGGATCTATCAGCTAAAGTTGTTTTGTGGCAATGATTATCCAGAAAAAGCACCAAGTGTAAGATTCCAAACAAGGATAAACATAAGCTGCGTAGATCAGCAGTCTGGTGTGGTAGGTACCTACAACCTCTTCGGGGCATTCTCAACTCTGTAGTATGTTTGACAAATTAAATTTATAGTTGGTCAAATTTCTTAGGTTGAACCATCTCTTTTCCCCATGCTTGCTAACTGGCAAAGAGAGTATACAATGGAGGATATACTAACTCAACTTAAGAAAGAAATGACGGCTCCGCAGAATCGGAGACTAGCTCAGCCTCCTGATGGTATGTTGAAGTTCACTTCTAAACATCCAACTTATTTCTCTTTTTGGTGCTTTTTTTCCCCCCTTCAAATTATGAAATGGAGAGTTTACTTGTGATATTTTTGGCCTGTTCTATGCTATTCTAAATATCCAGGCTCAGTATATAAACTACTAAGTTTATTTGTGATGTTTCTGGACTGTTCTTTGCAATTCCATATATCTAGTAGGCTCAAAGGACAGTTGGCTTGCCTGGTTCAGGAATCCGAATAGTTTATAAACAATACTCCATCAGTCCCACCCGAAATAGGATTCTTGGTCTTGACACGGGGATTAAGGAATACTAATATTTTGTTGGAAAAATTGGTTTAAAAAGTAGGTGTTGTAAGTATGAAGGGGAGAATAGTAAGAGAAAAGTTGATGCGAGTATTACAATTGTGTCCCATTAATAAAAAAGTAATATAAACTTTTCTTTTTTGGGATGTCCTATTTCGGTTGGGACACCAAAAATGACAAAAATGATAAAACGTCCTATTTCGGGTTGGACGGAGGGATTATGTGATAGAATCTGCTTTTATTCATTTGGGGGACAATTTGTATTAACTATGGTGAGAGGAGCTAGGATATAATTACAACCATAATCTTTCCATTCATCTGCAGCTACTTTTGTTTTGCCATTTATAGCGACAATAAATGCACTTAAATTATTCTAATAAATGAATTACATCTGTAATTTCTTCTAAAATGATCCTTTTTTTTTTTTTTTTTTTTTTTTTTGAGAATACCCTTTGATAATGAAATTAGTCTCATCAACTTTGATCAGCTGCTATTGGATGCAAGTTTTTGTGATAAGTTTATGATCAAATGGGGCCTCAATGAAATACAAATCATTTCCTCTGATTTAACACGTAAGAAACACACATCCTTTTTGCTGCATGACAGGTTTTTTTGTGTTTGACTTCTCTTTAATTATTTTTTTTTTTTTTAAATGTTACTAAATCGGTATTAACAATAACAATCAGCACAAGATTTAATCAGATAATCTGACTACTATATATAAGCCTAAAAGAAATTTATACATTCTTATATTTTGTCAGCTATAGTTATTAGGCAATAGGCACTAAGCGATATACCTTGTGACAATGTGGCTGGCTATTACTCCCTCCGTCCCAAAATGATCTTCCCATTTGCCATTTCTCATTTCCCCAAAAGTTCTTTCCATTTATACAATTTGGGCTTAAAAGTGTATGAACAAAACATGGCTAGTGAAGCAAGTGTTCATATTCTTAAAAAAGTTTGAATAGTCAAACGGGAAGATCATTTTGGGACGGAGGGAGTATTAATGGAGAGAGTATCGCTATTACATAAGCTTTATGGTTATCTTGGGTGCTGCCAAGTTACTTCTGACGTGCACCGCTAATTCCCCTCTAGACTTGACCAACACGTATGACTTTGGGGGCCGTTGACCATGATAATGAACCACTCACTTATTTACGCGTTATAATAATTGTAAAACGAGTGAGTTAAGATGTTTGGAAGTCGTGAAAATCTGGATTAACAATGCTTTTGTAATCGTGTTTTTGCAGCAAATGAGGAGGCAAGGGTGGATCCAAAAGTTGTGGTCAGATGTTGTATTATGTAAATGAAAGGAATCTCAACTGTACGTATATGCTTACAATTAGCCTGACAATTTCCAGTTTCTGGCACTAGTTTCTTCAAATGTATTAGTAATGTATTTTGTTAAATTCCGCGTCTTCTATTTTATCCAGGTTGGTTTTGATATCTTACCTTTATTTTGATCATCTTGTACTTGGTGATACATTGTTATAGTAGAAAATTTTAAATATTTTATCTTTGGTCATTACTAGTTGAAGCCTTGAAGGGACTGAGAGTTTTTCTCAACGTTTTATTTTGTACATTACTCAGCTTATTTCCATTTGTCCAAGACTAAAATGATGTCCATGATAGTTTAACTCACCTAATGACCATTTGCTTTAATCCCCCCCCCCCCAAGCCCTACAATTGAATACTCCCTCCGTCCCAGCATAAGTAGATCTAGAGGGATTTGCACACTAATTAAGACAAACTAGTAAATGTGGTAGAAAATGAAGAGAGAATGAGTGGAGTAAATAGTAATGTTAGTTGGATAAATTGAGTGGTGGAAAATGAAGAGAGAGAATGAGTGGTATAAATAGTAGTGTTGGTTGAATAAATTGAGTAGTGGAAAATGAAAGTAGAGAATGAGTGGGGTTGAAACATTTCTATTTTGGGCAGTCTCATTTTTAGTGGGACAGCCTAAAAGGGAAAGAAGTCTCACTTGTGCTGCTGGGACTAGACGTGTCCATTGCCGGTTAACCGGCGGTTAGCCGGTTATAACCGGCGGTTGAGAAGTCGGAGATGGCCTAACCGGAACCGCCCCGGCTAACCGGCTATAACGGTTAAGGTTAGGCGGTTAACCGGTTAAACCGGTTCATCCGGTTAAACCGTCTGACTTTTTCCCTTTTTTCTCTTTTTTTTGTTTTTTTTAACTGAAAAATGTCCAAAAAGTGACTGAAATCAGGAAATTTAACTGAAAAATGTCAAAAAACTGACTGGAAAATGGAATTAACTGACTAAAAACTGACAAACTAACTGGAATTGTTTAAAAACTAACTGGAAATATGAAAATAACTGACTGAAAACTAACAAACTAACTGGAAAATGTTTAAATTGTTACATATTATTACTAAGCAACAATTTATCATTTTAATCTTCTATTCTTCTCTTTCGGGATGCTTTGCTGAAATATGCCTCTTGAATACACCGTACCCTCCACCTTTTCTAAAGAAATATGTCATTCCACAATACTTGCAAATGAATTCGTGTGTGGACCGCATGTGCGAGTGCGTGTGCGTGCCATCTTCGTTGAGTGTTTTGATTGTAAAATGCCTCCCCATAATAGTAAATTGGCTCACCCTCTCATTGTTTGAATTAGAAGCCATTTGGTGTTATGAAATATGAATGGGTGAAAATGATTTTTGTAAAAAAAATAGTGATTTTCGTTAAAAAGTTAATGAAAAAAGTAACAAACTTCTCAAGAGTAATTGTAGAGAGAGATTTATATTGTAGAGAAAGACTTTGTGAGCTTGTGTGAAAAAATAGTGAGGAGGGAGGGGGTATTTTATAGTTAAATGGGTTAAAAATCAACAGCCAGTTAAAAAACTAGTCGTTATAATGGCTAGTTTTTCTTGGGGGACCAAACTGACCAATTTAAAAGTGGGGGACCAATGTGCAGAACTCAGAAAATAAAAAAAAAATACGGGCTGGGCCGCTGGGGGGCGCTAGGCCTGGGCGGCTGGGTTGGGTGGCGGGCTGCTGGGTGGGCCTGGGCGGCTGGTGCTAGTTTTTTTTTTCTTTTCTTTTGAACTTTGGCTTTGGCCCAACAAAAAAAAAACTGCTGTTTTAATTTTTTTTTTTTTTTGACATAATTACTGAATTACAGTAACTTGTAAAATGCAGTTTTTTTTTCAAAAAGCTTTAAAAATATGTTATCATTCAAATTGAAAAAAAAAAGTTAACTTTTTTTTTTTATTGTTTTTTGCAAAAAATACTCAAGAAATATAATTTATAGGGAAAAAAAAGGGACAGTACCCTTAAATTTTATTAATTAAAATTTAAATTACAAAAAGAGGGGGACAACCAAACCTTGTCCTTTTATAATTAAGGGAGGACATAATGGAACCTTACCTCAACTTAACTATTACAATCAAATTAAAATAAAATTATTTTAAACATTAAAAAAATAAAAACTATCTAATTGCCGTCCCCTTCCGAACTTCCCGTAGACCCTTCCAAGTCGTATTGATATTGTGGATCTTGTATATCCTCTTCATAAGGCATATCTTGCTCTCTCTTTTCCGCTCTAATCCAATCACCAAGTAAGAGTTGATTTTCCAAATTTTCAACCGTTAGTTGGGAACGTCTTGGATCCAAAACATTTCCTCCCACGCTAAATGCCGATTCGACCGCCACCGTTGAAGCGGGAGAGGCTAAGACTTCTTTTGCAATTAAAGAGAGTATGTGATAACTTTCATGCCTTTGTGCCCACCACCTCAAAACGTCAAATTTAGTTGGATTTGAAGTGTTTTGTACATAATCAAAATTGGAGTTGAAATATAATTCCAACTCGTAAGGAATGGTAGAAGAAGAAGAAGAAGAAGAAGAAGAAGAAGAAGAAGAAGAAGAAGAAGCCATTCTAGGACGTTTTGAGGAAAACAAGTCGTAAAAAGATCTATATGGATTGAAAGTGAGCCCACCCCCTTCTTGTGTAGCAATATCTTGATTAGCATATGAGGGTTCTTGTTGTTGTTGAGAAGGATTTTCATACTTTGCATTATACTCATTATAAAGAGTCACCAAATCTTGTTTTGTATTTTGAACAATAATCGCCGGGCTTTCATGTACTCCGTCCCCATTTGGGTATAAATTCTCATAATAAAATTTTACTATCGCCTCTAGGTTGTCCAATGTAACACGGGGATCGAATAATTTTACAACAAAAAATAGAGACGGAATAGCATCAAAATATTTGAGCCACATTACCCTAATTTCAATAATGCTTGGGGTGGTTCAAAACTGTCATATGCAATTAATATTTTTTGGATAGTCCATCAATTATCTATCCAATGGCATGTAACACCCAAATAACTATGTCTAAGCCAATGATCACTCCAACCATCGCACAAATTGAAACTCTATGATTTAATTTTGCTAAATCCTCAATTAATTTTAATTTATATTCCGACACCACCATTTTAATATTGCGTACGAGAGTCAACCGTGGCACTTTATGACCGGATGGATTTAAAGAAAGTCTAATAAAATTTTGAAAAAAATCATCATCCGCAAAATTAAAAGGAAGCCCTTTAACACACACAAATTTGGCCAACTCTTTCCTATAAAAGATATTATTAAATTTTAAAAATATCGAAGACGTACCTTGGCCTTGAGCAATTGGATTGAATTGTAATTGAGATTGATCGCCCTCAATCCCAAGTTTGTCGGGATGTTTTGATAACATGTACGCGTTCATTGACCCATACCCTCCACCTTTTTTAAAGCCGTACGATTTTGGACAATAGTTGCATTGCGCTTTGAAATGGATATGGTCTTTGTTGGATATTATGCCCTAGACCCTTGAGAAAGGCCTATGCGTTATATCATAGTTTCATTGTTATAGAGATAACAAACCCGATTATTATATCTTTTGCATGTTTATTATAATGATCATTGTCCCTAGCACTTATGAAGGGCTAGCATGAGTTTAATGGATAATCATATGATGATTATAGCGCATAGGATGCGGATTAAACTTGTGGGTACATGTTGGAGAAACAAGTACTGGATAGACCCGTTATGAGATTTATGTCATGGTCAAATGTCATAATTAAATCTCATAATAGTTATATCATTTATCCTTAGACCTGAGATTATCATAGTCTTCCACATGATGATACTTATGTTTGACTTACTCAAACGCTACCCCAACCGGGAAGTTATAAAGGCTACGATTGGCATAATCGGATTCTTGTAGGGAAGAATGATAAGTCAAGATGAGATTTGTCCCTCTCTCAAGAGAGATATCTGCTTGGCCACTCGATGAGTGAGATTGATAATAGTGTACGGCCGTACCCAAATGAATTGAAGCGTTCAATGTTATTTGCTCATATCAATCTACTCGAGATCGAGAAAGCATTGGACAACATAAGTTGACGTGGACCATGACTTATGTCCAATATGATATCGTGTGACAAAGGGATTGTGATATGTTCTATAAGGTTACTTTGGGCTTTCAAAGTTATACTAATTGGGTAGTCATAATGGCTTGCTAAAGTCCGCTTATGACTTACGGGTTCTGACTCGTTCGGACTCGTTGCCAACTTAGTATAATCCTATTGGGTCACACACAATAGAACGGATTGAATAAAGCACAGAAAACGGGAAAAAATGGATCCTGCTGGAAGGATCCGTACGGATGGTTTGGGAGCCACCCAACCAATCCGTACGGATGGTTTGTCCAGACGAAAAACAGTTTGTTCAGATCTCCTGTTTGACAAGGAATTTTGATCCCAAACGGAATTAGGTTTATACCCTATTATATATGTGTGCAGTCGGGTTTGAGAAACCTAATGGTTGATTTTAGAAATCATAACATGTTGTTTGAGAAACAATTACACAAATATAGAGGGGATTATTAGTTTTGAGATTTAGAATCATCATAACTCAATAATCAATGGAGCAAAATAATTCCTATGAAGAAATCGTTTCTTCATCAAGCCTTGGGCCTAGCAATCCAGATCAAGAAGGTGTTCTTGATATCCGTTCGACGTGTAGATACTGATAGAGGGTGTTTGCTTTAACACCTTAAAGTCCGTGTTCATGGATTCGATCTTCAAGGGTATGTTTCTTTCATCTTGTATTTAATTTAATCAACATGCACGGATCCGAGCTCTTGGGTGTTTGATTTTATCTGTTTATTCCGCTGCGCATGATGCATCAAAACCCAACAGTGGTATCAGAGCCCCGTTCGTTGTTGATTATTTTACTATATCATGTTGAAATTGTTTAATTCGATTATATGATATCTACATGATAATAAGATGAATGCGTGATTTGAGTTTTATATGAATAATTGCATGTTGGGATTATCAATAAATAATCGGATTATGTGTATTGATAATTTAGATCTAATTTATATATATAATAAATTATTTATTCATGATATTGATTAGATCTAATTAAATTCGTAATCTGTAAATTCATGTTTCTATAATCTGATTATGTACAAACATGATATTGGATTTGGTCGAATTTCTGAAATTCTAAAAACCTGGAAATCTGGGATCCTACCAATGGATCCGTACGGAAGGTTTGGATGATGCCAAACTGATCCGTACGGTTAATTTGGAAATTCTCAGATTTGATTTTGTTTTCTGGTGTTCAGATTATTCTGTAAATTGTTTACATAATTCGAATCTGGAAACTGGAAACTGCTTTCAGACGGCTAGTTTTCGAAACCGTGTTTCCTGAAACAGTTTTCGGCCGAAGAATTCAAAAGGAATTGCAGAAATCAGCGTTCTAAAGAGTTTAGAACTGCTGTAATCTGTGAGATTAAGAGACAATGAAAGATCTTGAAACAAGTATCCAATCTATACGGGAATGTGGATGCCTTTTGGCTTAGTTTCGACCATATAGAGAAGTTGCTTGGTTTCTTGATCTTAGCACGAAAATATGGATGCCTTTTGGCTTAGTTTCGGCCGTGCGGTTTGTGCTTTCAATTTCAAGATGCTCTGCGGATACAGTTTCAGAATTCTGAAGAGTTCAGAGTTTACGTGACGTATATGAAAGAGCTGTACGGATAAATCTGGATGCTTCCAGAAACATCCGTACGGATGGTTTGGGCATTACTGATTCTGATCTGTTTCAGATGGCAGGTTTTGGAAACCGTGTTTCCTGAAACAGATTTCAGTTCATAAGTCCAGACAGTTACTGAGATCATAATCTTAAAGGAGTTTAAGGTTAGTGTAATCTCAAAGTTTCAGAATTTATCCCTATACAAAGTGCAAATAGTTTGCAGAGAAGGAAACTATATTTGGATTAATTCATTGCATGGACCAATGGCAGGCTTACGCTTTGTTTCTGGGAATGCGAATGAAATATCCAATCTGTAAATTGTTTACAGATAATTTAGATTCCGTCCCCATTATGTTGCTTCATAATTAAATCACAAGATTTCGCTTCTGTTAATTAATTAGATTAGTTAACATCATTATGCAAAGACTATATTATATTATGTTTGACATAATTAAATATATGATGCATATCTCTAAGCAAATAAACCTTCTTAAAACTTAAGTCAAGTGCCAATCCATGATTAAAACACTTGTGAGTACATGGGTAGTTTTATGTGGGTTACGCCCTAGCGTAGGCGCATTAATTCTATTCATCTATGAGCAAGATGAGTGAATCAGAGTTTCCTATACGTTTAAAATGGTTTGACGTAATTGGGTTATCAAAACAGTTTTGGGCCTAATGCACAGATGAGATTAAAACATGTTTGACATAAGATGTCTAACAATCTCATAAAAGATCTAAGAGTCACATATGATGTGATTGATAAAGAGTTATCTACCTAAATAACCTATTTTGAGCAGTCGTGCCCTAGCCGACTCAAAGTTAGGTGAAATATGGATCTTAGCCCACTTAAATTATATTATACAATTGTTGTATTTGAAGGTGTATAATTTAGTGGGAGTATTATGAAATACATTAAATATCTCTAAATGATAATGGTATGAAATATATGTGTATATTTATTTGCATATTTCGTAGAATGTCTTAAACTACAATCATGTATAATTACTGCGATTGACCCCACTTTAAGAAAAATAAGATTAACTTCCATAACCTAGTCATGAGCTTAAGAATTGTTCTAAAGCAAGATCGGAAGTTATGATGTTGGGTATGCCCACATATATCTCAGTTTTAATGTATTAGGATTTATTAAGATTTGATTGATCCATCACCTAAGTTTTATTTCATGGACTTTAGACCCACATGTAAGAAGTATTTATACTTCATTTTTTAGGTTGTCCATTATTATAGAATAGGCTTAGAAATAGGGCAAGAAGATCAAGTTTCAAGAAAAATCACTCAGTGAGTTTGAGCCGCGCTTATGCGCCTCCTGCGCCACGCGCCATGCGCCTCTTCACTCGCGCCTTGCGCCATTTAGAGCGCGCGCATAAGGATTTCTTCATAAGCTTACGCGCCTCTGCGCCCCTTGTTTTAAGCGCACGCTTACTGTGCGCCTATTGGCTAAATGCGCCTCTTGGCTCAAACGCGCCTCAAAGTGTTTATTCAAACACTCAGTGATTTATTGAAGACTCGAAGACTTGAAAAGAATTCAAAATTACGCCAATGATCCAACGGTGGATAAAAGATGCATATGCGCCTAATCTGTTGACACGTGTCCATAACGGTCACATTTATGTTGAGTGTCAAAATGGCCATAAAATATGCATGCTCCAATCAACGAACGACAGCTCATCTTATCCACAAGGATTTCCAAACGGCTAGTTTTTTGAAGTTCACTATAAATACCCCATAACTTCAACATTTTGAAGTTGCTGAGTTTTGCTAAGAATTTCAAGAATTTCTCTCTCAAAGCATTTGTTGAAGATTTGAAGATTGCCTTCGTTTTTCCAGATTTCTCAAGAACATCTTCATACCTTCATCCTTAGCCCAGATCTTCAAAGCCTTAACACTTTAGTTTCTTGTGCTCTCCATCTCAAAGATCTAAAGAGCCTTGATTCTAAGAACACACACGCACCTCTTTAAGATTAATCATTTAGATTCATCTTTTAGAGATACACCGGTTATTGTTTTGGATTTGTTCTTTCATAGTAATAGATCTTGAGTTAGTGTATAAGCTCAAACATTGTAATTTGTAACACTCACTCATTATATAAGATCTCGATTAGAAATCCAAGACTAACCATCTTGGTAGAGGACGTAGATCTTTCATTGATCGAACCTCTCCAAATAGCTTGTGTTATTATCTTGTCATTTCTTTCAAGTTATTATTTTCACTCACTATTTGCTTGTTTACTCATTGTAGATTGATTGAACTGAATTGTGTTGTGTTTGTTTTATCATTTGCCTTAGTTCCTTATTTCACTCACTTTGAGCCAAAATACTTAGTGTGTGTGTTGCGCTCCCTTTATCACTTTGCGCCTACTTTCATTACTAAATTCCGCTGTGCATTTCACTCACTCACTTAGGCGCATTTCATAACGCTTACTTGATAAAGTGCGCATTCGCAATTGAGTTTTTCAAGGGTACGAAAAGAATTTTAAAACAGCTATTCACCCCCCCCCCTCTAGCTATTTTTCATACCCTTGTTGCCCTTTGGGACCAACATATGAATTCTTAATAAATCCTATTTCTAAGAAACCTAATGCTTAAGGATGGACAAAGACATTTATTAGAAACATGTGGATGATTCTATAGATGTCGATTGTCTTATGACTTGCTACCATATGTTAGAAATTTAGAAGTATCTGAAACACATGGATGCTTATTTGATAAGCAATCACGCAGAAAGCGTTCCTAGAAAGGCAAAAAAAGTTTGAGATTGATTAGAGTCTAACATTAATTTGATGAATGAAAGGTATGTCCATAAGTTATCATGTTTCGAACATGGAGAGACATATTAATTACCTTGATATGGCTTGATAATCAAGTTAGTTTGGAACTAACAAACGGATTTGACATTAATTCATAAGCGACATTTGATGTTTAAAATGATATGTCTTAATATCAAATGGAAACCTTCTCAAACTCTAAAGGTAAATAAGGACAAGGATTTAAGATAGAGGCAAGACAAAAGTTGTCAAGCCTAAAAGGAAATATTTGTGGCAAAACCTAAAATCCAAAGAATGTAATTTGTACCTTGGCAATAGGATTGACCGTTGGTGAAATTACAATTTGAATTAAAAGATCAAAAGGAAGGGTAGTTGGACTACCACTTCAAGTATTTATGTTAAAATTTCTACTTGTAAGGGTAAAGATTAACCTATGTGGCAATAATGATGCAATTGTTGCAACATTAATCATAGGAACTTGCGAAGTGTCTTTACCTAATAAGTTCATATTTGTTTTGAACAAATGGTGCTATGTTCTTATTTTAAGTAGAAATATTATTTTGGTTTCTTCATTATAAGATTATGGATATTTCCTATTTCGAATAAGAAAGTGTTCCAATAAATATGATTTGCTTTATTGTATTGCTATTCATATAAATGGGACTTTATATCCTTATCTTGGAAGAACAAAAAAAAAAAAAATGAGTATAAGCGTAAATAAAGGAAATCTGAATATAAGGATGTAAGCGTTGCATTCTTAAAGAATTGATGTCTATATTAATAATAAGAAACACATATCTAAAATTCCATGGGACGGACTTTTAAATTCACATGATTTCGAATCTTGTGATATATGTGAATCTTGGAAATTGATTAAGACACCTTTTACTAATAGTAGTGAAAAGAAAGTATTTTTTGAATTGATACATGTTGATGTATATAGTTCATTAAAGTAACAATGCTTAAAAAGGATTTTGATATTTCATGGCAATAGTATCGATGTACTCTGATTAGATCAAAGTAATAAATATTTGAACCATGAACTTTGTGAGAATTCCGCAGAAAGTCTGCAATTTAAGAAAAACAGAATCTGGAAACAGCAGCCGTACGGATGATGTTCCAGAAGTTTACAGATTTTATGTAAAACACAGTTTTTCGTCTCATAATAAGTCAAACTGATCTTTAATTATCCTTCTGGATTATGTGCTGGAAATAGCTGCGCTTACACGAACTTGAGTTTCATCTAAGGAGGTTCGACTGATGCCATATGAGATATGGAATGAAAGAAAACTTGGTTTGTCTTTCATAAAGATTTGTGATGTAATGCTTTTGAGAAAATTTTTGTCTTGGACAAAATCACATCTAAATCTAATAAATGTATTTTATGGGATATCTTAATGATATTAATTTTACACGCTTTAAATTACAAATCGTTTGTTACTCTAAATAGCACTTTCTAGATAAATCGTTTATCTCTAAAGAACTAATGGGAGTAAAATGTATCTCGAAGAGTTCGAGACCCAGAAAATGACATGGAACCTAAGATGGAAGTTGAATAAAGTTTCACAAGGAGTTGTGGAAATTCGTTCAAGTATACACAAGAAATTTGCATAACTAATAGGATACTATCTATAACAAGAAATATTGATTTCTCGTAATAGAAAGTAATAGGGAAGATATCATTGCGAATGATTGACCTATTACCTATCAAGATGCAAAGTCCGCTCTGGATTTAGATCAATGACTTGGAGTCATAAAGTCTAAAAGTGCAATCCATGTATCATAATTAAGTTTCGAACTTGATTGTTCTACCCTAAGGCTTAAAACCCATAGGATAGAAAATGAGTTTTTTTGTGTGGAGAAAACGGACATGGATCGCAAGGTGCATATTAATAAAGCACGACTAATTGAGTAAAGTTAATTCATAATGCTGATTATGATGAAACTTTATCACCCGTAGTCATGCTTAATGTTATTAGAATCCTAATTGTCATGACTTCATATTTCGAATATGTAATATGTCAGATGGATGTCAAAACTATATTCCTTAACAGGAACTTACATTAGGATGTGTTTGATACAACCTAAAAGTTTTGATTGATCCATAAAATTCTAATAAAATATGCAAGTTGCAGAAATTCATGAGATGGATTGAAGCAAACTACTTGGAGTGAAATTTCATTTTGATGTAGTATTCAAAGAGTTTGAATTCATCAAAGATGAGACTTGTGATTACAATAAATTTAGTGGGAGCGTAATATTATTCCTAGTCATATATATATGTTGTTGCATATAATTCATTCTGAAAGAGCTTCTAAATGAAAGACTTGGATAAAAGCCACCTATATCATTGGAATTTAGATTTATGAAGATAAGTCTAAAACGTTGTTTGGTTAAAGTCAAAGTACTAGTAAAGACAAGATAGTGAAAAGTTCACTATGCAAGACTCTTGGAGAGGTTACTTGTGAAAGTCTAATAAGCAAGAGTACATGATTAGGATTCCATATGCTTCGGCAATTGGATCTATCATGTAAGCCATGTTAATGTACTAAGACCGGATGTCTCATATACTTAGAGTATGATGAGATAATACCAATCGGATCCTAGTGACAGTCACTAGTTAAGAAACACTCTTATGTTCTCTAAAAGGAACTAAATGATGCGTTCTTGATCTTTGATGGAATGAAAGATGATCTTGTAATAGTTACATACATGCATTCTTATAAACCAACAAAGATAAATATTGCAGTATAAATACATGTTTACGTCTAATAATGGTGTTAGAAGAGTTCTAAATGGACCATTACTATTCTACAAAGGTTAAGTATCTAGTGGCATGAGATACAACTAGAAAAATGTTAAGATTAAGATTGTAATTAGTAAACTAGAAATCATTTCTAGTGTCACTAATTTAATGTACCTTCATTGTGTCAATAATCATTATTACACAAGTCAAGGGACTAATATCTTATCTAAACATATACTCAGACGTTTCTATCTTACTCGAGAAATCGTCAAAGATGGGAGATGTCAAAATATGCAAAATACCTTATGATAATAACAAGGATAATTATCCTACATAAGCTCGTTTGCAATTAAGATGGAGATCATAACTAAGCTCAATGGGTATTGGATACACTTGATTGGGCCTAGTGCAAGTGGGAGATTGTTGGATATTATGCCCTAGGCCCTTGAGAAAAGCCTATGCGTTATATCATAGTTTCATTGTTATAGAGATAACAAACCCGGTTATTATATCTTTTGCATGTTTATTATAATGATCATTGTCCCTAGCACTTATGAAGGGCTAGCATGAGTTTAATGGATAATCATATGATGATTATAGCGCATAGGATGCGGATTAAACTTGTTGGTACATGTTGGAGAACAAGTACTGGAGAGACCCATTATGAGATTTATGTC
This sequence comes from Campanula takesimana, assembly GCA_026119855.1. NCBI lineage: Eukaryota > Viridiplantae > Streptophyta > Magnoliopsida > Asterales > Campanulaceae > Campanula > Campanula takesimana. The sequence goes on from JAOWBW010000111.1 coordinate 1,021,428, forward strand.
ATGGTCAAATGTCATAATTAAATCTCATAATAGTTATATCATTTATCCTTAGACCTGAGATTATCATAGTCTTCCACATGATGAACATTATGTTTGACGTACTCAAACGCTACCCCTAACCGGGAAGTTATAAAGGCTACGATTGGCATAATCGCATTCTTGTAGGGAAGAATGATAAGTCAAGATGGGATTTGTCCCTCTCTCAAGAGAGATATCTGCTTGGCCACTCGATGAGTGAGATTGATAAGAGTGTACGGCCGTACCCAAATGAATTGAAGCGTTCAATGTTATTTGCTCATATCAATCTACTCGAGATCGAGAAAGCATTGGACAACATAAGTTGACGTGGACCATGACTTATGTCCAATATGATATCGTGTGACAAAGGGATTGTGATATGTTCTATAAGGTTACTTTGGGCTTTCAAAGTTATACTAATTGGGTAGTCATAATGGCTTGCTAGAGTCCGCTTATAACTTACCGGTTCTGACTCGTTCGGACTCGTTGCCAACTTAGTATAATCCTATTGGGTCACACACAATAGAACGGATTGAATAAAGCACAGAAAACGGGAAAAACTGGATCCTGCTGGAAGGATCCGTACGGATGGTTTGGGAGCCACCCAACCAATCCGTACGGATGGTTTGTCCAGACGGAAAACAGTTTGTTCAGATCTCTTGTTTGACAAGGAATTCTGATCCCAAACGGAATTAGGTTTATACCCTATTATATATGTGTGCAGTCGGGTTTGAGAAACTTAATGGTTGATTTTAGAATCATAACATGTTGTTTGAAAAACAATTACACAAATATAGAGGGGATTATTAGTTTTGAGATTTAGAATCATCATAACTCAATAATCAATGGAGCAAAATAATTCCTATGAAGAAATCGTTTCTTCATCAAGCCTTGGGTCTAGCAATCCAGATCAAGAAGGTGTTCTTGATATCCGTTCGACGTGTGGATACCGATAGAGGGTGTTTGCTTTAACACCTTAAAGTCCGTGTTCATGGATTCGATCTTCAAGGGTATGTTTCTTTCATCTTGTATTTAATTTAGTCAACATGCACGGATCCGGGCTCTTGGGTGTTTGATTTTATCTGTTTATTCCGCTGCGCATGATGCATCAAAACCCAACAGTCTTCGGGGTCAATTTGTATTTTTTGGAAATAGATCGCAAAAATGTCGGATCTAGATTCTCGTGATTGACGTTGTTGTGCTTGTCCGCGACTCCGACCACCTCTTCCCTCCCCACGAGCTCCGCCTTGGCCGCCTCTACCACTTAGACTTTCAACAACATTTTCTTCATCATGTTGCTCATTTTGATTTTCAACAAAGGGTTCCTCAAAAAAATCATCAAAATCTTGGTTTTGGGATGTAGAATCAACATGAGACTTGCCAACATTTTGAGATGAAGACATTTTTTTTAACTGAAATCTAGAAAACTAACTGAAATATTGAAATTTAACTGGAAAATGTCAAAAAACTGACTGGAAACTGGAATAAACTGACTGGAAACCAAAAAACTGACTGGAACCGTTAAAAAATTGACTGGAACCGTTAAAAACTGACTGGAAAACTGGAAAAAATTACCTCAAAACTGAAAAACTAACTGGAACCTTAAAAAACTGACTGGAAATCTGAAAAATTTTTTAACTGAAAACTGATAAACTGACTGCAACCGTTAAAAAATTGACTGGAAATCTGAAAAAAATTAATTGAAAACTGATAAACTAACTGCAACCGTTAAAAAGCTGACTGGAAATCTTAAAAAAATTAACTGAAAACTGATAAATTAACTGCAACCGTTAAAAAACTGACTGGAATTCGTTAAATAACTAACAGGAATTTGAAACTAACTGGAATTTGTTAAATAACTGACTGGAAACTAACTGAAATCTAAAAATTAACTGGAGTCTTTGAAGATTAGAGAGAGAAATATGGAGAGAAGTAAGGTAGAATTGTGGAAAAAAAATGGGAGGAGGGAGGGGATATTTATAGTTTCAAAAAACTGAAAAAAAACTATTTTTTTTATTTTCTGCATTGTAGCCGTTTTTGGTCAGAAAACTAACGGCTATAAGTCAAAACTAGCCGTTTTAGACCTTTTTGGTTAACTAGTCGTTGGGAGGGGCCACACTGTCATTTTTAGAAATTAGGTCCAGTTAGCCGGTTCAACCGGATACTCAACCGCCGGTTGACCGGTTATCAGAATATCTAACCTTAACCGGACCGCCCCTATCCGGTTCACATCCGAAACGGTTGGCCGGTTTTGACCGGTTGGTCAACCACCGGTTAGCCGGTTCCGGTTGGTTTTTGGACACGTCTAGCTGGGACTGTGTGCTGGGACGGAGGGAATATTCACTTTTGAGTTTTGGGGAAGTTTAAACAATTATGTATTTTTTTTAAACATGTATACGATCGCTTCCCACACAAGCACACAAGGACTTTCCACACAAGTGAGAGTAATTTTCTATTCGGTCCGTCCCATCACAAGTGAGACTGTCCAAAATAGAAATGTTTTGATATATTATATTCAACCAACCCCACTATTTAACCTCATTCATTCTCTTCTTCATTTTTCACTACACAATTTATTCAACCAACACTACTATTTACCTCACTCATTCCATCTCTTCATTTTCTACCACATATTTACTATTTTTTTCTTAATTATTGTGCCCACAATTCTAGTAGCATTTGTACTGGGACGGACTTAACATATAATATTATTAGTACACGAAGTAAATGATCCGTTCATTTTTACATCACTGCAATAATTTAACATACTTATGAATCCGAATATAATGAAAGCAATTTCAACATCCAATTAAAAAGTGTAAAAGTCGGGTACTTGAATTGTCATTAACTCAAATATATTTATAAACAAAAGAGCGAGTTTTTAACAAACTTATCGAGTGGAGCTTGACTTCAAGCCTATTGATAAATAAAATTTGAGGTTTAATGAATTTACTGAGTCGAGTTCAACGAGATTCGTCAAATAAACGAGTTGAGCACAGTTCAACTCAATAACATCAAATTTTGTGACAATTATTATGATATTGGATAGTTGAATGCTAAAAAAAAAAATAAAAAAAATAAACAAAAAGAACATTTGGGTGCCTATAAATAAAGACAAACACTTATATGAGACGGTCGCACCATGTGCGACCGTTCCGCTGCTTCGCGCGTTTCTCTTCTCTGCTACAGCAAGCCGTCGGATTAAGCTTTCCCCCTTCCCAGGATCGTGACACGTGTCGCCTTAAAAAAAACCCCCCAACAACTTTAAAATGCTATATCTTGAGATTTTGAAGTCAAAAAAATATTTAAAAATACCGTTGTGTTCGTCACAACGAGACGAACAAAACTAGATAGGTCATGATATGGTTTGATTTTTTTTTAAAAAATATTTTTTAACACACAAAAAAATTGGGCTGTTTCGTCTCCTGAGATGTAACTCTTTCTTATGAAAAAAGTAACATTTTGGTCTTAAAAAAGTAATACTTTATTGTATGATGTAGCAGCAGTTTCGCAAAATAATATAAATAGTTTTTTGTGGTTAGAAATGTAACACATTCTTATGAAGAAAGTAACAGTTTGGTCTTAAAAAAGTAACACTTTTATTGTAAGATGTAACAACAATTTCGCAAAATAATATAAATAGTTTTTTTTTTGAAAAAAAAAGTGTTACATATGAGAAAAAAGTGTTACATTTCTTTATAAAAAGTGTTACATCTTGGTATAAAAAGTGTTACTTCTGTTGGCGAGTAAAAAATGGCGGGAAAAAAATAAAATAAAAAAAATGGCGGGAACGGTCGGATAGCATGCGACCGCCGCATAGTAGTCCTCCCCATAAATAAATAGAAAAACTATTTGGATGCCTTAACGCGGATGTGATTTTTGCTCAAAAGTTTTATAAAATGGGGGATGTAAATTTAGCGCGTAGATGTGACGGTTTTTTGAAATTTAAAATGCTACAAAGCAGAAAAGCGGATATTAAAAAGTGGTGTGAAGGAAGGGAAGAAAAATAATTTGGTAGGGGCCGTTATTATGTTCACAATCACAACTTTTCACTTGGCCGTTATGTAAAGGAAAAGTGTGAGGGTCTTGTTTGGAAATATACTTATATTTTAAGTTTATATTTTCTGTCTCTTGCGCTTTCAAACGCAACAATTTATTTAAAAAGAAGAAAATCTCACACATTAGGAAAAACAATTTTTCAAAGGCACAGTTTCAAAATTAAGAATGTTTTTTTTTTTTTTAAGTGTCAGTGTTACTGTTATAAATTAATTTTTATTTTTTATTCTTAATTATTTGATATTTATTAAGTATATTTAAATGTAGATGTGTCCTTTAAAATGATAATATGAATAATACAAATTGAGCTTAAATTTATTGGATCCACACGCTCAAAACTCTAGAAAGATGGAGGAGCAGCTAGGCATTTATGTTAGATCAATGTGGCTTGCAACACAAATAATTTGGTACCTTCCATAAATAAAATCATAACTATGACATTAATATAAAGTATGGTCAAAGTAGTCAATGTGTAGAATCCCTGAAATGTTATTTATCTATCTTTGATGGGCAAGATGGTAAATCAACATTGCTTTGGAAATGAATAGGTATGGTCCCTATTTGAAGTGTCACCATGTTTACTATATAAAGGCCCCTCCATCAAGCCTTAAACATACTTGATTCTTACTTTTCTCTCTACATACTCTCTTCATAATTATCTAGAAAAAATTCTGAGAAACTTAAGAGACACTCTCATTTAGAAGATCATCTCCCTACATCTTCATCATCCTTAATCTCCCTTCAAGACACAATAATGGATTCAACAGGTATACATTTATTACATGCTTTCGCTTCATCTTTCCTCTTTCTCTTACTTAAATATGAGTGTGGCATTCAGGGATTAAAATTGTTCTATCAATTGGTATCAGAGCTTCGCTCATTATTTAGTTTGAGTTTGAGTTCTTGTATTAAGAAAAAGCATTAAACCGCTTTAACTATGATTCATTTTCCCTGTTGAATCTTAAGGTTTTTGATGTCGATTAGGGACTCTAATTCGTTAATAGAGTGCTGATGATCTTCATCTAAATTAAGTAAATGGTTTGAAAAGTTTTTGTTCTTAAAATGGTTCATGTGAGACTATCCCTTAAAAGCATGGTTTATGTTGTAATAAACATACCATGTGGATCTACTCACTTGATTCCACTAATTTAAAGCAAGATTATCCCTATATAACGTTGTTTTATGTTTTAAGTACATACTATGTGGATCTACTTGCAATTCATTAATTTTGGGAAATTTTTAAACAAAATTCAGAAGTGCAGAATTCGCCTTGCTCGGCCGAGTCCTTTGTTCTGCTCGGCCGAGCATATGAAAAGGCGTGAACTGCTCGGCCGAGTCCTTTGTTTTGCTCGGCCGAGCAGATGAACAGGCGCCAAAATTGACATAAACCGGTTGGATCTTTGGTCGAGTCCGGTTCGGTTCTCTTGATAATCCGGTCGGGTTTTTGGCTATGCCCGGTCGGACCAAGACTTGCACGGCCGAGCGTTAGGATTTGCTCGGCCGCGCATTGTATGTCAACAAGGGAAAAATGTTCTGATTAAAAGTGCTCGGTCGTGTCCTCTGTTCTGCTCGGCCGAGCAGATCAATTTTCAAACAATCTGATTTAAAGTGCTCGGCCGAGCACTTTCCTTGACTCGGCCGAGCAGTCACTGTTCACAGATTTTTTGGAAAAATACTTATTTTCTGTACAACTTTTGTTTCCCTTGGACAAAACATTAATTTTTCAAACCTTAAAGCCCTGATTAATTATATGCCTAAATAATTTTATTTATTATTTAAATAATATTATCACCTAAGTGATTAACGTTATTTAAATGCAAAATTATTAAAGTGTTGAATGTTTAAGATATGAATGACTTGAATTTTCCAAAGAAGATCTTGACATTTGACTAACGATGGTATATCAGGCTGGAAACCTTGACTGGTCTCCTCAACCATCCGAACGGATTGGTGGAACGACTAAGGTTGAACAACGCCACGTACTAAGAAAGTCTTAAGCATTCTTGTGATGACATATAAAATGAACATTTGGTAATTTTATTAAATGCTTAAGACTACCCAAAGGAAGATTAAGCATTTAATCAAATATTGTTCAAATTACTTGTCATCTAAAGTAGTTATTTATGAGTCAATTCGCAATCCAAAGATTAGTTTTGATGTCATGTTAATTGCTTTATTGATGGATTTCATTTGATATAATTAATCTTTTAATTCATAATGTAGTTACTTATTATTGTTTTGTATTCATTCTTGTTCTCGATTCCCAGATTTACTTAACGCTTCTTCTATTACTGCTGCGATGAGCACAATTCCGATGCTTAATGGGACAAACTTTAAAACTTGGAAAAACAAAATTACTATGATCTTGGGCTGCATGGACATAGACCTCGCATTTAGGGAGCCTATTCCTCTTCCTCTTAGTGAAGATAGCACCGATGAGGACCGCTTGAACTCTGAGGAGTGGAAACGCTCTAATCGCGTAAGTCTTATGATCATGAAAAATGTCGTCCCGGAGGCATTTCTTAACAGTGTCCCCGAGGACGTTGATGCTAAAACCTTTCTTGAGACCCTTGAAAGGCGCTTTGCTAAAAGCGAAAAGTCGGAAACAAGTTCTTGTTTAAGAAAGCTTGTTTCCATGAAGTACAAGGGTACCGGGAACTTAAGGGAGTATATTTTAGAAATGCTTCACTTATCAACTAAACGAAAAGGACTTAAGTTAGAGTAAGTATCACGCTTGGCGTGCTAAGAAAGGTATGTCATTTGGTCTTGTTTGTACTGAGGCTAATTTAGTTTCAATTCCTACATATACATGGTGGTTGGATTCTGGTGCAACAACTCACATTAGTATGTCTATGCAGGGTTGCCTGAATTACCGAAGACCCAGTGAAGATGAAAGATTCATCTATATGGGAGCTGGGAACCCGGTAGAAGTCATAGGCATTGGAACCTTTAGATTGTTGTTAGGATATTATTTTGTATTAAATAATACTTTTATTGTACCTTCATTTAGAAGGAATTTAATATCTATCACTGTTTTGGACAAAGAGGGTTACTCTTGTTCATTTGGTAATAATAGATGTGATTTATATTTCAATTCCATTATTGTTGGTACTAGTACTTTATCGAGTAGTGATAATCTTTATTTGCTTAACACTACTCAAACAATCAATGAGTCCCACAACAATGAAACTAAAACTAAAAAGCGAAAGTTTTCAAGTGAAAATTCTTATACCTTATGGCATAGGCGTTTAGGTCATATCTCTAAAAGTAGAATTGACAAGCTTGTGTCTGAGGGAATCATAAATAAACTTGATGTTCCTGAAAAGGACTTTTGCATTGAATGCCTAAAAGGAAAGTTTACAAACTCGAAAAGAAAGGTATCCTCGAGAGCCTCAAGCGTCTTAGAACTAATACATACGGATATTTGTGGGCCATTCCCTTCTCCTTCTTGGAATGGTCAACAATATTTTATTACGTTCATAGACGACTACTCTCGATATGGATATATTTATTTGCTTCATGAAAAGTCTCAATCTTTGGACGTTTTCAAGTCTTTTAAGGCCGAAGTTGAAAATCAACTAGGTAAGACTATTAAGAACGTTAGATCCGATCGTGGTGGTGAATACTATGGTCGGAATGACGGTTCGGGAGAACAACGTCCGGGTCCTTTTGCTCGCTATTTGGAAGAGTGTGGGATTGTCCCTCACTACACTATGCCGGGTTCACCTAGCATGAATGGTGTAGCTGAGAGACGTAATAAAACCCTTCAGGATATGGTAAGAAGTATGGTTTCTAATACTTCTTTACCTCACTCATTATGGGGCGATGCATTAAAAACCGCAACTTATCTTCTAAATAGGGCTCCCTCTAAGGCCACTAACAATAAAATCCCTTATGAATTATGGACAAATAAGAAACCGTCCCTAAATCATCTTCATGTATGGGGTTGTTCAGCAGAAGCTAGGCCTTATAAGCCTAACGAAGGAAAACTGGACGCTAAGACAGTTAGTTGCTACTTTGTGGGGTATGCCGAAAGATCAAGGGGCTATAAATTTTACAACCCGAAAACTAGAACCTTTTTTGAAACAGGAAACGCTAGGTTCTTTGGGGATGTTGAATTTAGAGGGGAAATTAGGAATAATAATTTTGAATTTAAGGAAGAGGAATCCTTTTCTATACCTCTTCCCTTAGTAGTCCCAATTGAAAATCAAGTACTTGTACCTGAAATTCAAGAGGAACAAATTCAAAATATTGACTCCCCTATAAATATTGAACAACATGAAAATGTTGATCAAAATGAGACAATTCAACAACCTCAAAATGAGGAAGAACCAGTGCCTTTAAGGAGATCCAATAGAGTTAGAAGAAGTGTCATTTCGGATGATTATGAGGTGTATCTTGCAGAGAATGAAGGACACCTAGGTTTAGTGGGAGATGAGCCTCTCACCTTCCATGAAGCCATTAAAGGTCCTAATTCTCATAAGTGGATCAATGCCATTAATGAAGAGTTAAAATCTATGAAAGACAACGACGTTTGGGATCTTGTCCCATTACCGAAGGATGTGAAACCGATTGGTTGTAAATGGATATTTAAAACCAAAAGGGATTCACAAGGTAATGTGGAAAGACATAAGGCTCGTCTTGTTTCCAAAGGTTTCACTCAAAGGAAGGTATTGACTACAAAGAAACATTCTCTCCGGTGTCTTCTAAAAACTCCTTTAGGATCATTATGGCTTTAGTGGCACATTATGACCTTGAGCTTCATCAAATGGATGTAAAAACTGCTTTTCTCAATGGAGACATTGAGGAAACCATTTATATGAAGAAACCAGAAATGGTGAATGATTTGGAACAAACTAATCAATTAGTTTGTAAACTTAAGAAATCCATTTATGGGCTCAAGCAAGCATCCCGTCAATGGTATTTAAAATTTAACCAAGTAATTCTTTCATTTGGTTTTGAAACGAATCTTGGTGAAGATTGTATATACCATAAGTTCAGTGGGAATAAATTTATATTCTTAGTCTTATATGTGGATGATATTTTACTTGCTAGTAATGACTTGAACCTTCTTAAAGACACTAAGAAATTTCTTTCAAAGAAATTTGAAATGAAAGATCTTGGAGAGGCATATTTTGTATTAGGAATCCAAATACACCGTGATCGCTCACGAGGTACTTTAGGATTAACACAAAAGGCCTATATAGAGAAGGTATTACAAAGATTTAGCATGCAAAACTGTAAACCACATGACACCCCTGTCTCTAAAGGAGATAAATTTAGTCTTAATCAATGTCCCAAAAACAATTTTGAAACCAAGTATATGGAAAACATCCCTTATGCTTCAGCAGTAGGAAGCTTAATGTATGCTCAAGTCTGTACTCGTCCAGACTTAGCTTTTATTGTTGGGATGCTTGGTCGATACCAAAGCAATCCGGGGAAAGAACATTGGGTCGCAGCCAAAAGAGTGATGCGGTATTTACAAAACACCAAGGACTACATGCTTACATATTCAAAGTCGGATCATCTTGAGATCGTTGGGTATTCCGATTCCGACTTTGCTGGATGCCAAGACAGCCGTAAATCAACGTCTGGGTATGTCTTCACATTAGCCGGTGGAGCAATTTCTTGGAGAAGTGCCAAGCAGACACTCGTAACTTCCTCTACCATGGAAGCCGAGTTTGTTGCTTGTTTTGAGGCATCCAATCAAGCTATATGGCTACGTAAATTCATTGAGGGACTCCGTATTGTCGATAGCGTCGAAAGACCTATTAAGCTATATTGTGACAATAGGGCAGCGGTCTTGTACTCCAACAATAACAAGAGCTCGTCAAAGTCTAAACACATTGATATTAAATTTCTTGTTGTAAGAGAGAGGGTACAAAAAGAACAAATAGAAATACAACTTATTGGTAAAAACTCTATGTTAGCGGATCCGTTTACTAAGACGTTATCACCTTTAGTGTTTCACGAGCATGTTGCTCATATGGGTGTAACAACTTTTGATAACATTTAATATAGTGGGAGTTTGTGTTGTTTCTTCAATTTTATTGTTCTATTATTATTATTGATCTCATTTGGTTAAAGTTGGACTAGTTGGAAGAATATGTATATATTCATTAAGATCCATGCTACACATCCATACTTTTGATCTATGTCATTTAGTTGAATTAGTATATGTAATTATAGTGGGTTTAGTTGCGAATCAATTACAACGACTGCCCCTTTAGTTCTATACTTGAATGGCTAATGGACGAGATTGTTATAAGTGATAACAAAGTGCACATTTGGGTTATCATTTATGTTGTACTTATGATTTAAAGGAAGAAATTTGTTTTGCAACCCAAGTGGGAGATTGTTAGATCAATGTGGCTTGCAACACAAATAATTTGGTACCTTCCATAAATAAAATCATAACTATGACATTAATATAAAGTATGGTCAAAATAGTCAATGTGTAGAATCCCTGAAATGTTATTTATCTATCTTTGATGGGCAAGATGGTAAATCAACATTGCTTTGGAAATGAATAGGTATGATCCCTATTTGAAGTGTCACCATGTTTACTATATAAAGGCCCCTCCATCAAGCCTTAAACATACTTGATTCTTACTTTTCTCTCTACATACTCTCTTCATAATTATCTAGAAGAAATTCTGAGAAACTTAAGACACTCTCATTTAGAAGATCATCTCCCTACATCTTCATCATCCTTAATCTCCCTTCAAGACACAATAATGGATTCAACAGGTATACATTTATTACATGCTTCCGCTTCATCTTTACTCTTTCTCTTACTTAAATATGAGTGTGGCATTCAGGGATTAAAATTATTCTATCAATTTATTGGTAGAGCAATGCTAAGGTTAAAAATAAAAATTACAAAATTATGGTTACAAATAAATTTAGCAATAATAAATGATTAAATATTAAATTAGTGATTGTGTAGTGCTATCTTTTAATTTTTATGTGAATGTAATTAATTTACTTTTTTAAAAAAATGAATTCGATCTATTAACACAACATACAACCATGATCAATAACAACTGTATTTATAATTTAAATTTTGTAAACAATTTTTATAACTTTAATTTTACTCTTATTGGTAGCACTAGAGATCTATGTAATACCTTTTGTACTAAGTTGTTGCATTCCGTGGAGCCGTATGCTATTACTCTACATTCAGCAGCAGAGATGATATACCAAAGTAGACGAAAGCAATGAACAAAACGAAAGCAAGAAAAACAGTTGCATTTATTGTATAATACAATTAAAAACCAAAGTGTAAGTGTTTTTGATCGCCAGTCCTAGTAAGTTTTAATGCTAGTGATAGTGTTTACAAGTGGTGATATTTTTTATGTGTACCTGTATTAGTTTTTAATTTTTTATTTATAAGCGCCAGGGTTAATGCTCATGACCTCCGGTATTAGTTTTTATGAGTGCTGATCGTAGTGTTTCTTATTGCCAGTTGGCGAATGATGCATAATTTTTTCGTATCGGAGGAGTCGCTGCTGATTTACCACCTTTCAGATTCAGTAAGATGGCAATTTTATACCAGGTCGATGCACTGGCCGAATTCTGCTTTCAAAATCTTTGAGTCGATGGAACCATATATTACGACTAAGTTGCCATCTCCCTTCGTTGATAGCTGTGGTTACACATATGTTAATCTTCGCCTTTCTTAAGTAGTCATTCTATTTCTCAAGTCTTACACATTTATACAAATGTGGGATCCATATCCGGTATCCAATACTCAAGAGATTAGAATTAGAAAGATAAACATAAATACTTGAAGCGGTAGTCCTACTACCCTTCTTTTTGATCTTTTAATTCAAATTGTAATTTCTCCAATGGTCAATCTTATTACCATGGTAGCAATTACATCATTTGGATTTTAAGTTTAGCTACAAATATTTCCTTTAGGCTTAACAACTCTTGTCTTGCCTTTATCTTAAATCCTTTTCTTTATTGACCTTAGAGTTTGAGAAGGTTTCCATTTGTTATTAAGACTTAGCATTTTAAACATCAAATGTCGCTTATGAATTAATATCAAATACGTTGTCAGTTCCAAACTAACTTGATAACCAAGTCTTTCAAGGTGATCAATACTCCCTCCGTCCCACCCCACTTGAGACCTAAGAGGTGGGCACAATAACTAAGGAAAAAGAAAAAAATAAGGAAAATGTGTGGTAGAAAATGAAGAGAGAGAATGAGTGAGGTAAATAGTAGGTTGGTTGAATGATAAGTTTTAAACGAGCTCAAGCCCGACACCCTAAAGCTCGACTCGGCTCGTTTACGGCCCCAGTTAAATTTGCTTCGTGACTAGTTTTGTATATCAGTACGTCACTAAAAATATCTATCAAATGAAAAGGTTGAATCGATAACTTTAATTAACGGACTGATAATTTTTTTTTAACATGCTTTTAATAAAACTTGTTGTTCCATTGAAAAGAAAAATAAATAGTGGTAAAACTTGTCTTAAACCAAACTCAAGTGTTGTATATTTTCAAAATTTTGAATGAGTTGGTTTTGGGGGAAACTAGTTCCTCATAAGTTATAAAAAATCTTGTTTTTTAACTCTTCTTAAACCCTAAAAAGCCTAAACCCTAAACCTTAAACCCTAAACTTTAACCCCTATAAAAACAATTTTTTTTATAACTTATGGAGAAACTAGTTTCCACCAAGATTTTCTCATTTTGAATCGTGATGGAGCTGCATCTCGTTTTGTTACTTTACGACACGTATGCGGCCAAGTGAAGCACGACACAAGGCAAGCAAGGACAGGTAGCTTGTGAGATGATATAAGACAATTGGCCCCACATCTAATTTAACTTCCCATACCACAATACTTTGCGTACACAATTTCTCATTTCTTTACCATTTTCAAACCTCAACCCAGTTTTTTTTTTTTCTTTTCTTTTTAGGCAAATTAAGGATTATTTAACTATTCTAATATAGTTCATCTGTCTCAGAAAGTTAGTTTTTTTTTTCACGGTTACTACCAATAAACTTTAAACAATAATTAAAGCTACTTATTCCATAAAAAATTAAAAATTGTTATTAATACATTATTATAAATACTATCAATACTAATTTTTAGGTTTTCATTAAGATAATTAAAACTAACCTAAATTGTATTAACTTTTGGGACAGGGGAGTAAAATTTAGTGATATTTCTATTTAGTTAAAATTGCACTAAATTGTCATAAATATTTTACTTAAAATAATGAGATTACTTGTTTGAAAAATAACACAAAAAATTTGAAATTATTTTATCGAGATAAAGCGAGTATTAATCGAGATTAATGACTAGTTAGAATAAAAAATTCTATTATTTCCCTATTTCATTAGAATAACTCTATTTTGACGAGTCGACTTTTATGAATCATACTGTTTTATTTACTTGTATTCAACATTATAACTTTTCTTATTTTCAGACATTTTTTTGGATTTTGTCTTTTTCCCAGAATAGACTATGATTATATTAAGTAGAAAGTTATAAAGAAATATAAAAAAGAAACTTGACATTCCATTATTCTTATATATAGTGAAAATAAGTTTAAGATTTAACTAAATCAACTTTACTTATTTTTCTTTTTTGGTAAAAACTTAGATTTTCAAGTTAACAGCATATTGAATATCTCATTTTCTTTAATATTTTTAATAAAGAACATACAAATTCTTGTTACTTTTTTTTTTTTTTTTTTTTTTTTTTTGTCAAATTTAGGGGGCAGGAAAAAAATTCAATTACCAGAATTTAGGGAGTTTGAAATCTGCATGCATATGCTCCTTTAATAAACATAAAGGAACTCATGGGCATATCTTAAAAATCAGGGGGTCAAGAAATAAAGGTGTTTGTGGCTCCCTTTGATTATGTGATTAATTGACCTATTTCATTTCTTAACTCAACCATTTTGCATGCTAAACCATAATCTTTCTTTTAGCTTTTTGGCAGAGCTATATTGATGGCAAAGGGGGGCAATTGCTCTAATTGGTATTTAAACGATAAATATTTATTAGTGCAAAATTTATAAAAATTTGGAAGTTTAGTGCAATTTATTGAAGTTTAACCCTTTTGAGATAAATTAATAATGGGTTAATTGTAATTTAGGGCTTGAAATGGAGGGGTATTCGGCGGAGGGCATGATCTTTTTATTTTGTCCACACCAGGGCTTAGAATGTAATTTTTTCTTGAGATTTTGTGATTTAAACTAGGTCAATAGAATAATAGGTGATAATAAATGGAGGAAGTCGTATATGAGACGGTCATGCATGAGACAGATCTGGACAAGAGCCCCACCTCACTCGTAAACGGCGAACCATTTGCACTCTCAATAAAGCTCATTTCACTCGTAAAACCGTCTTACGCAAGTTTTTGCTTTGTAATTGTGCGGTAGTAATTAATTTGGTGCGAGTGTTTTATCCCTCTCTTCTGCTACTAAGCGCAAAAAACACGCACCCAATTCTCACAGGCAAAGGCAAACACATTGCCAACTTTTTCAGAATTCTCACCTCCTCTAAACCTCCTTACATAAAATGGTTCTTCCCCCTTCTACACCCAAATCATTTCCCTCTGCTTTCAAAATTCTCTCCATCTCATTATTTTACCTCTATTGTAATTTGCCTACAAATTACTCAATTATGTCTTCCTCTGTTGTTGATTCCAGTTCTCAGTTTGATGGTAAATTCCCATCTTTCTTCTTCATTTCAATTTTATATCTAGTAAATGTATGGACAGTTCAATCGATTCCTCATTTATTAATTGTTGAGCTTGTTTGGATTGGGTTGGGGGAAAATTAAATTTGCATGCAGGGATTGAGAATGATCAGAACGTACTTCAGAAACATGTGGCTTTCTTTGATATAAACAAGGATGGAGTTATTTATCCATGGGAAACTTTTCAAGGTTTGTTCATTCAATTTTTGCACTTTTTCTTAAATAGGGTTTTATTTATGATTTCAATTTGAAAGTGAAGAGAGTAGATAGAGAATGCTATAATAATTTTGTGGGGAATGGATGTACTTTTGCAGGTTTCCGGGCAATTGGATGCGGGATTGGGTTGTCGTCCGTCGCCGCCGTTTTCATCAACGTCGGTCTCAGCGGCAAAACCCGCACCGTAATTCTCTCTTTCTATCTCAACTCTTTCTGTTTTTAGTGTGTGTTTTGATTTTTTGGGGTGGGGATATAGACACCCACCAAATTGGTTACTACGCCCACTAATTTTTATATACAAAAATGCCATTTGAGTGAATGACTGTTTACTCCTTTGATTAACATCAAAATTCCAAACAAGTTAGGACACCCACTTATTAATATTTGTTCCTGAACTTGAAATTACATTCTACATTGAATAGGATTCTCAGCTATATATTTTATTATTAATCTCTGCTACTACGTTAATTATGCTTATCCATCTCCTATAATTTTTGAAGCCTTACAATCTCTCATTCATAAAAAAAAAAAAAAAAAAAAAAAAAACCACTTCAGAATAATACTTTTGAAGAAGATCAAAATCTTAAATCAAATACTACTCAAAAAAAATGTAGGTAAGTTTTCTTGTGTTAAGATCAGTCTAATCTCCTATCAATTTATGATTCTCACGATGGAGTTTCACCACATTATTTTCAATTACAAAAAAAAAAAAAAAAAAAAAGAGGAAGAAACCAGCATCACTAGTGATATGGATGGATCAAGGCGTTGTTTCGATTTCAATAATAAAGCATCAAAACAAAACGTTTTCTAAAAAGTTTAACAAATTATTATAATACTGCTTGAAGAAAATTCACCTAAGTCTTTCAATTTTAATACTTGCAGCATGTTTTTTTTACAAAGTATTACTCCTTTCGTCTTAAAAATAATCTTTCTATTTTTTTATTTTTTTTGAGCAACAATTATAGGTTGATTTTTTCATTTGCGAATAATAAGTGTAATTAGTATTATTTGGAACAGAATTTGAGTGAATTATATATGGCTTAAGTGGGTGTTTTAATATTGTTTTTTTTTTAATTAAGGGTATGATAAGAATGTAAGTGGGTGTATTTACTAAATTAAAAATTTATTATTTTGAGTGGTGGGGGAACTTACTAAAGTGGGCGAAGTAACCAATTTGGTGGGTGTGTATATCCCCACCCTTTTTTGGGGATGAGTCTTAATTGAGTCAAGCCTGGATATTGACTTTGGTCTTCTGGGTTTAAATCTTTTTTCTTTTTTTTCTTTTTACTTTTAATCTTTGTGATGACTACCAATAAATTAATAACTTAATTAGGCTAAGGCAATACTTTCTCCATACTTAAAAGAAAAATATAAGGAAAAGAGTCTTGTCTTACTTGGCACACCAAATACCAATTTTATTCTACAAATATATAAAAATTAATTTATAAATTTGTAATCCCTTGAAGATCTGGATTATTGCATTGGAAGGTATCAATTATTGATGTACTCGTAGTAGTTTAAATTGAATATATCAACATCATGGAGAGAAAACTCTTATGGAGAGAAAAAAAAAAGAGACATGTGGGGGCCGCTATTGAGTTTGTGATGAGGGGGAAGGGGGAGGAATTAAATTGAAGGTTTAAAATTTTGTAATTTATTCTCTAGAGTTTAATCAAAGGCATTATAGATTCTTTCTTTCATGAGCTCTCGATTTTTTTAAAGGAAAAAGTATAGTGAAAATGAAGCCCAAAATAGGGTAATTATAAAGTCGCAAAAAAGTGCCACAAAATTTGTTTTACAAAATGAGGTGTCAAAATTTTATTGGTGTTTTTAATTAGAGTGTGCCGGGTCCACTATCGATGTAACCAATAAAATATTGTCACCTCATTCTGTATCCATCATTTTGTGAACTTCTTTTGTGCCCCTAGCATTGCCCCCCAAAATATTTAGTAACCTTTCCATCCTCCCTAATCCGGCCACTTTTGGATGGAAACAAAACGAAGGAGAGTAGGTTTCTGTTTACTTTCCTTTCCCTCTTTTTCGTTCCAGAAAAATTTCTCAAGAGCATAGCTTCAAAACGAGCGTCCCGATTCCCTTTTTTCAACTCAAGAGCGGACCATTATTTTGCAATGAGAAGGGTGATAGCTGTTTATGTTTTATACTCCAGTGTTTCAAAATAAGTTTTCATCATACAGTGTAGATTTTTAATCACAACCAGAGTAAGTATCAACTTTGTAAACTTTCTGTTCGTTAGATAATCACTTTTATCATTTTGACATTGCATGATATCTTCTTTAATTAATGGGTTCCTCCCCACATGGTACATTGGAAATCTAGCACATACAAAGATTTTCATAAAACATTACTCTTCGTAAGTTTGTGTGCGAATGGGTTTTGACAGGGAGGCAGTAGTTTTCATTGTTGTCCGTTGGCGTCTAACCATCCAATTAAAGGAGCAAGTAAATGAAAAAAATGGGTTAAATTAACACACTAGAGAATATGGAACATAAAGAGGTTACTGGTACTGTTGACCGCGTGACTTAGTTCTTGTAATTGTATATACATGCTGTGTGTATACTTTATTTGGTTGTACGATGCGGTCATATTATTTTATTATTGTGCATGTGATTACTTTAATGTGATTAAGGAATGTGTCATGATTATGTGTTTATGTTGCTTTGTCAGGGAATTTAATCAGATATTCATTGACAAAAATTTAATAGTCGAATACTGCTGATAGTGCTTTGTCACAGATGCATGTGCACTGAAATATGTTTCATACTGTATCTAGTATACTGCTGCGTATATAGATGGGTAATTGTGGCATAGAGTTCACATCAGACACATTTCATCTTATTAAGCCTCCGAGTTTGATGTTAAGACATACACATATGTTTAACAGACTAATTTTTGGTGTTATGACTTTTTAGTATGGACATTAAGGTATGTTTTTCCCAACTCTATATGTAGACAGCCATTCTAAGCTGTTTTGGATTCATTGATAAGTGTGCAAGTGTACTTTATCTTTTTGAATCAGGGTAGGAAATTTTAGCTCTCGTGCCTACTACGAATATAGCTTGAGAGGGGATTAATGCAGACCATTTTTAGGGTTGTAGTTTATGCTAGCATTGAAATGCACTCTGACCCTTATGGCCTGAAAAAAGTAACGGAATGAAACTCTGAATGAGTGGGGCATTATTACTTTTTGGTTTTCTTTTTAATTTTTCCTATCGAAGCAATGTGGATTTTTAGACAGCTATGTTGTTGGTTATATGGGACCTAAGTCCCCACGATATAAGGCACCAATAATTCAATTAGCAATCAAGTGAAAAATTCTATGGCTTCGCTGAAGCAAGGTCGTATGAGTTGCTCATTTTCTTCTTGAAAAATACTGTTCCGTTAATTATTGGTTCCACATTACACACCAAAGAGCCCCATATTCCCTATTTCCCACCCTTACTTCACAAAGAAAGAATAATGAGAAGGATTGCATCATGATGAACTTGTGGGCCATTATGATTTTCTGGATTAGTGCCTGATTCCATGGTGAATATCTGTCTGACAATATAAGTAAGAATAATGAGAAGGGTTGCATCATGATGAACTTGTGGGCCATATATTCCTTTGAACAAATCATGAAATGTCTATTTGTAGTTATGGGCCATTATGATTTTCTGGATTGGGTGCCTAATTCCATGGTTAATAAGTACGTAACAAAATTATATGCCTTACAACAAAATTATGAGATGTTATTTGTAGTTATGGGCCTTGTGGTACGTAACACAAACCACCCCGCACCACTCTTTTCTTACACCACCGGAAAAGTGTTGGGCAAGAGGTATCATGTTGAAATCATGGTAATTTTATTTGTATTTTTAGTCCAATACTCGATGGCATTTCTGTAACTAATAATTGCTTGAGATGCCAGTTAACCTTTATATCTCTTGCTTTACGTTTTTCACTTACTTTCTACATAATAAAGTCCATATCCTATATATGGGTTTTGTAGTGAACTGTAAACAACTTATATTGTTCCTTTCTCAGAATAAGAGTAAGCACCTAATACATGCTATTACGTGGGTTGTGTATGTTGCAGGGAAAGTTCCCCTCTCTTCGCTTTCCAATTGTGATTAAAAACATCCAAAAAGCAAAACATGGGAGCGATTCTGGTGTCTATGACAATGAAGGAAGGTATATATTCTCTCTCGTCTCTCTCTCTCATTCTACTCTGCTATGAGTAAACTTTTGTAGGATGTAATGGATGCTAATGCCTAAATATCTCATAATTAGTTTTAATTGCGTAAACTTAGTGCTATGGCTGACATATTCTTACGTTTTATCGTGTGTTGACATGGAGAGTCCTGTTTCTTCTTTTTATGTCACAGAGGTCCCTAGTAAAGCATTATCTTTCTTATGTATCCAAATTTACGTGACACTCTCTGATACTCCTCTAACACATCATCGACTCTCTTAAAAGTGTTGGGTTTCGTAAATTTTTCATTTCTGATTTTTCGACATTCCTCTAACACATCAACGACTCTCTTAAAAGTGTTGGGTTTCGTAAATTTTTCATTTCTGATTTTTCGACACTCCTCTAACACATCATCGACTCTCTTAAAAGTGTTGGGTTACTTAAATTTTTTATTTCTGATTTTTTGACACTCCTCAATACCTTGGACACCTTTGGACAAATTCGTGACATTTTCTGACATTTAAGGACCAAAGATTTTTTTATTTTTTATTTTTTTGAAATGGTCAAACTGTAGCATTTCACCAAAATGAAACTTTAAAAGCATTCTAGGGGTTCATCGATTGATAACAAGAGAGAGACTCTGTCTCCAGGCCTCTTATAGCGACTATCTGATTATCTTTTGTCTTCAATTTCTTTGGTGTTCTTTTTAAAATATTGATTAGGCTTTTGACTCCCCGAACGAAGGTATGTCTTCTGTGACTTCTGAGAATTGTATTTGGAGTGAAGTGATATAATGTGGTGGTTCATTTTTATTTGTGAACGTTTGTTGTTTTTATATGATGAGTCTTAGGTCATGGAATAACAAATGGTTATAAATGAATCTGTATGTACATGTCCTAGGCTTGTTCGCGTGGGAACTTCCTTGAAAGTTTAGTGTCGCGATGTCCGAGATTTTGTTGTCGAAATTTCGTTTTTTCTTAGATTGTATACATTAACACAAGTAACAGTGGCACACATTTCAGAAGTGTGGGTTATACTTCATTATTTTGTGACTGTGATAATGGATTAACAATGTTATATACTCCCTCCGTCCCATAAGATACTCTCATTTGACTTTTGATGGTCAACATAAATATGACCAAACATTAATGGCAATCTATTCATTTCAGTGAAATTCCAAAAACAGTTTTTAGAATTTCACTAGGATGATTAGATTGACACTAATGTTTGGTCAAAGTTCACTTGGTTAACCATCGACGGAGGTAGTATTTGTTTTAGTAGATGTTATTTATGCTATTGATAACAATATAAAGTTAACATTGTAAGGTAATTTAGAGAGTAGATATGCGAAGGACGGGAGAGTCGAACCAACTCCCTCCTCTGCCTTGGAAGATAGTTCAGATTTGGTAAAACCCCATTTTTAGGAAATCAGACATTTTGTGGTTGAAATGGTTGCGAAAACATAAAAATTAAATAAACAAAAACGGAGGTAAAACAAGAATAGGGAGAAATAAATATTTGTCGGGTTGAACTGTTTAGTACGGATTGATTCTCACCTAACTTCATGTTTGTCTAATTTCGTATTGTGAAGATTTGTCCCCAAGAAGTTTGAGGAGATATTCAGCAAGCATGCGCGCACAAATTCAGGTTCATTAACTTCAGAAGAACTGAAAGCAATGCTTAAAGCAAACAGAGAGCCCAAGGACTTTGGTGGATGGTTAGCAACTGTTTCCTTAATTATCCATAAAAGAATTGCATAATCAATTTGGGAGGGGCTATTGCCACTACAAATTTTGCTAATCCACTACATTTATAAAAAAATTTGAAATTAATTAATCTCTTGGCAAAATTACCCTTCAAGCACATTAACTATTGTGTTTTTATTTTTGGTAAGTTCCTTTTATTCTTTGTGTAGCAAATATGATTGTTTGAATCATGCACAAGATAA
Organism: Campanula takesimana; assembly: GCA_026119855.1. Lineage (NCBI taxonomy): Eukaryota > Viridiplantae > Streptophyta > Magnoliopsida > Asterales > Campanulaceae > Campanula > Campanula takesimana. The sequence continues at coordinate 1,042,574 of JAOWBW010000111.1, forward strand.
TAAAAACATAAAAAATTATGAAGGAAATTAGGAAATTGATAAAAAATAATATAATGAAAGACAGTGTAGTATTTTTTTTTTTTTTACCTTGTTTTACTTATATTTCTATCTAGTTTTTTTTTTTTTTTTTTTGACATCAATAAAAGATGAAATGAGAAAATGAAATAGAAGAAGTGGTGAATACAGTACATTCTTTAGTTATAATGAGTTATGCATTTTTACACATAATCTTTAATAGTGAATTTATTTATATCTTTAACTGTAAGTCTTTTATAACAATTTTTTCTCTAAGTTGAAAAATTATTTATTATGTTTTAATTTATCAACATTTATTAGTTATAGGTCCAATACCATAAAACTAACTGTAGAAACTAAAAAAAAATGAAATACTATAGCAGTTGATTTAAAGTATTAAATAGTTGATTTAAAGTATTAAATACTATGTTGTCATGCTCACAATACTTTATCAATACTATTTCTACTATTATGCCAAAAATTTCACTTTTCAGAAATACAAAAATTATTAGGCGATAATTTATCATGCATAATTGATCATGTACCATTTTACTTTTTATTGTGGACAATGTCAACTGTTAAGACAAGAAAATCAGAAATATAAATAATGTACATGTTAAGTTGAAAAAGGAAAATACAAATATTAGTCTGATATATAAATTAAATCAATCATCAAACAAGAAACAATATAAGTATTTGAAGGAAAATTGTAATATGTCATAATTAATAAAAAAAAAATGAAATTAATGGTGTTTTTTTAGTTAGTAAATGTAGTGGATAAGGAAACTTTATAATGGCAGTAAAATTTAATTTTAGAATGCTTCATTCATTCCTTACTATCAAAGGATGATTATATCAATGTATAAAATAAGAAAGGATAATTGTGTCTATTAATAAAGTTTGTAGTGGATAAGCAAAAGACGTAGTGGCAATAGCCCCTCCCAATCAATTTACATATTGAATTATTGAAATTTAAAACTTTAGTTTATGCGTATGTTGGCATGAATTTATTTTCAGGGTTGCAAGTTATACGGAATGGAAGATATTGTACGATCTTTGCAAGGACAAGAATGGTTTATTGAGCAGAGACACGATACGAGCTGTTTATGACGGAAGCCTCTTTGAAATGATGGCCAAGGAACATGCTGCTGCTACCCAGAGAAAAGCGTAATTCTTCTTAAACTGACACCCCCCCCACCCCAACCCCCACCCCAACTTTAACCAAACACACTGCTTGCACAAAAATACGTGCATGCGTAAATACTACTTCTGTCCTTAAAAGTTAATCCCTTTTTGTCGTCGTTATTATCAATGAACTTTGAACAATAATTTAAACTACTTTTAATTCTTCTAATGAAAAGGTTACAACTTGTTATTGATACACCATTAAAAGTAAATCAAATTATTGCTCAAATTTCATTCGTAGGAACAACGAAACGGAAAAAGAGAGACTTACTTCCTGGGACGGGACGGGACGGGACGGGACGGAAGGAGTATATTTTAAGGATTTACTCCCTTTGTCCCAGAAGGTCCGTCCCATTTGACTTTTTATGGTCAACTCACGTTAACTTTGATCATACATTGGTGTCAATCTAATGATCACAATAAAAGTCTAAAAATTGTTAGTGATATTAGAGATCTATCAATAAATTTTTTTTGAATTTCACTAGGATGATTAAATCGACATCAATGTTTAGTCAAAGTTTATATGTGTTAGACCATAAAAATCAAATGAGACGAACTTTTGGGCGGATGGAGGGAGTATTGTGTAGATTGCTGAGTAGAAGTTACAAGGATGTTTACTTGTGAATGCAGTGACAAATGAAGGAGAAGGTTGATATAAAGTTTGCATTGCATGCAAGGGTCGGTCTCGGTCGAATCTCAATTCTATGACGAATACGGTCCACATTTTCTTGGCCTTTGTATTTTGCCAAAATGCTTTCTGCGGATTATATATAAGATGTTATGTTGCTTGAATTTCATTTGTACATTCTCTTTGTTTTTGGTTTTGGATGTAACTATATATAGTTGGATTAAGACATTAAGTTTCAATAGGAATTGTGAATGATGCCTAAGCTCTCAGGGTTGAATACTTTGTGGATGAATAAACATATAGTCCTACCGTCCTATTATAAATATCATACTTTCTTATTTGGTCCGTCTTAAAGCAAAAGTCAAATTTTATGTAAAAAAAAATAGTTGTAAAGCAATTTCACCATTGTTCAACTAACGCACAAGCAAGCAACAGTGACTTAGAAAAATTGACAAGTGAAGTGGATACTCTCCCTGTTCTCGGAATAAATGTAATAGTTGATAAGTCAATGTTTTTAAGCTTTTAAATATCATAGTTGACAAATTAATGTTTTTAAGCTTTTAATTATGTTTTTTTTTTTTTTTTTTTTTAATTATGTTTCTTTAATTATAAGTGGAGTAGTACTTTCATGACATTGCATTTGTTCTATTAACATGAGTAGTATAGGAAGATTATTTCGTTGAGAAGAATAAAATGAAGGATCCCATAGCTATTCCAGTTCTAAATTGGTCTATGGACCAAAACAAAGATCGAGTTGTGAGTACGTGCAAAAGATTGAGGTGCTCTCGAGAACATCTAGATTCGTCTCATAGAAGAGATGGGTCGACTCATGACCTGTGTACAACATTCTCCGCGAAGCATAGGATCCCAACTCATGCTCCACTCAAAATCTACCACGTGGCAGCGACCCATGGCCCAAAGAAAAAAAAATCGATTTTTCTTAGTTCTTTTTTTTTTTTTTTTTTTTTTTCTTTCGTTTGCCAAAAGTAATACTTCTTAGTATAACTAAATGTAACAACTGTGTTGCTTATAAGTAACATTGTTTATAAGTAAACGTAACACATGTTTTACAAATAAAAAATAAAAAATAGCTCATTTGACAAAAACGTGTGTGAGACGGTTTCACACATGAGACGGATCACGTTGAAAGAGTAAGTGGTTTATCTCCTATGGGCGGGGTGGGGCAAGCTCATTTTTTCTCTCATCAATACCCGTATCATGTGTGAAACCGTCTCATGACTTACTCTTAAAATCTTGGTGGTTTCATGAAAAATATTGCTCAATTCTTAATTTTTATACATGCAATAGTATTGTGACAAAACTTTACCCTTGTTGTCACACACCTACCACTACACTCCTTTTTAATTTAATGGCATAGTGCATGAAAGAATACATTGGTCAAGTTCAATTAAAAAAATAAAAAATTGTGTCAGTCTTGTTTGGATTAACTTTATACTTCCTTCATCCCTAAATGCATCCCTAAATGAATGTCTTATTTAAATTTGCTCTTGTTTAATAGTGATTTTGAACCAAATTTGTACATTCATTTTTTTGACAAAGAGTGTATATCCTATTCCAAAATCAGAGTCAATTGTTAGACTTTTTATTTAGGTCTACCATTAATTGTGAATTTATTTTGTTTTAATAAACGGGTTAACAATTATAGTCCTATTTGGTGGAACAATGCACGATAAGCCCAATTGCTAATATAAGAGAAAATTACCACCTAATCCCTCATCCTAAGCGAATCTACCACCTAGTCCAAGCTAATATTTTCGTTTACCACCAAGTCCAAGACAATTTTTTCGTTTACCTCTTAGTCCCTCATAGTTATTAAATCCCGAAAATACCCACCTATAAATAAAACCTTACCCTCCTCTTTCATAAACGCGTCCCCTCCTCTCTCTCTACTCCCCAAATCACCGGCGACCATTATCTCACAACTACCGACTGCCACCTTCCGTCTTCTCCGGCCGTCCCCTCTCCGGCCAGATCAGATCCGACGCCAGATCTGACTCCAGAGCCGATATAAGTCTAGGTAGGTCACACTTCTCCTCCCTCTCTCTACTTTCTCTCTCTTCTCCCAAACTCCGTCAGCCTCGTCCGCCCACCTCCGGAATCCTCCCAACCTCCGACCGCCTCCCTCCATCTTCTCCGAGCACCCCACACCACCCCTCACCTCACATCTTCCCATCTCCGGTGAAGCCCTAGGAAACCTCTCTAACCTCCGGCGAACTCTATCCACCCTCCCTCCCCTCTCCGGCGCCGCCCTCCCCTCGAACACAGAGAAGGAAACTGAAAGAGGAGCACGGCAATCCCCAAATCAGTCTCTCATTTTGTGAATTGAATTGCCTTATTTTCTGGGAACTAGAAATCTGAATCAGAGATATGGTACATGTTGGAATTGGGAGTTGATTTGGGAGATTATATTGGTAAAAAGGTTGTGCACTGACAGTTTTTGTTTTTGTTTGTGTGTTGTAATGGATTGGTAAATCAAAAAGTTTGTCAATTGGTTTTGGTGTTGGCTTTGAATGTAAATGAGATTTTGTTGTTGATGGATTGATTTGGTTTACTAAGTTCACAGTTATTCTTGGAACAAGTACGAGCAATCAGGGAATTTTTCAGTTGTATATTATAACTGTGAATTTTTCAGTTGTACATTAGAACAATTGTAAACTTGTTTTTGGATCAACTGTGAACTTGTTCTAGGAACAACTGCGAACTTGATCTTGGAACAAAATGTGAACTTGTTCTTGAAAATAAAACAGTGAACTTGTTCTTGGAACTTGTTTTGGGAACAATTGTGAACTTGGTTTTGAAATAATTGTGAACTTGTTCTTTAAAAAAAGTGTAATTTTTTATTTTTTGAAAAATGTGAATTGTTCTTAGGAACTTGTTTTTGGAACAACTGTAAACTACAAACTGTGAACTTGTTCTAGGAACAACTGCGAACTTGATCTTGGAACAAAATTGTGAACTTGTTCTTGAAAAAAAAAACAGTGAACTTTTTATTGGAACTTGTTATGGGAACAATTGTGAACTTGTTTTTTAAATAACTGTGAACTTGTTCTTTTAAAAAAACTGTATTTTTTTTTAAATGTGAATTGTTCTTGAAAAAATGTGAAAAAAAGTATTCCAATCGTTCTTGAGATATTAAAAAAATGCTTTACTTTGATTTTCATAGTCTATTTGAACTAACTTTGAACAATATTTCATAAAAAAGTACTTCAATTGTTCTTGAGATATAAAAAAATGTTTTACTTTGATTTTCATAATCTATTTGAACTAACGTTGAACAAAATTTCATAAAAAAGTACTTCAATTGTTTTTAGGATATTGAAAAATGCTTTACTTTGATTTTGGTCACCAAAAAATCGTCGTCGGGAAAAAGTCACCGGAAAACAGCCACCGGAGGTGGTCGCCGGGAAACAGTCGCCGGGAAATGGTCGCCGGAGAAGGTGGGGATAGGTGGCCAAAGGTGGTCATGGTGAGAAAATCAAATGATGGAGGGAGTGACATTAATGTAATTTTTCATCATTTAGTAAGGGCATGAGTGTCCTTTTAATAACCTTTGGACTAGGTAGTAATATTGTAAATTCCATGTCCTAGGTGGTAGTTTTCATTACGATGAGGGACTAAATGGTAGTTGCCCCCTAATATAACCTATTTATGGGCTTGTGTGTCGCGCCCCGACCCGTGGTCCTACTTGGCCCCACGTCCGGGACACGCACGGAAGACGTCATAAAACATTTTTAAGAAAATTTTTCGAAATATACTTTCATAAAAAGGTCTTACATAACCAAACAACATTTACTAAACGTGACTACTAGTCACAAAACAACTTTCACAAACAAGTTCTAAGCCACTTGGCTACACACTTCACTTACTTATTTACAACACGAACATCTACCAAAAGAGTTGATACAAACCAAGTCACGGGTACACTACCCAAAAAGGTATTACATTTACATAATGTATCCTTTACTTACACAAACTTTCCCAAAATATCTTACCCAAAGATCTCCTCGACGTCCTCCCTGTGTGTGTGAACTATCCCCTGGGCTCCTTCTTATCTAAAACAGTAAACAAATAAAGGGTGAGAATAAATCTCAGTAAGTTACTAAAATGCAACTACATTACATGCTCATATGATAAACATAAAGGAATAATGCCACAAATGATCATATAGCACATAGCACATAACATGAGAGGCTCCCTATCGCCAACCGTCCCATACCGGTTGGAAATAACGACCAACTCATCATACAACACATAAAGCGGAAATAAACACTCATACGTGGATACTGAGCCAAGGTTCTCAAACCAAACGATAGCCATCTGAGAGGCATCAACTGAGCAGCATCGAAGAGCTGAAACGGGTTCCGGAACCAAACAACAACAACAACAACGGGGGGAAAATGACACAAAGTCATAACCCAAAGTGCCCAACCTTTGGCCTAAGGAAGGGGGTTAAAATGGGAAACCAATGATAGGAGCCTTATAATGTACTTGGCTCGGAGACCATTATAATCCCTATCACTGCCCAACACACACAAAAGTACCAGCTGGACTTTAGACACAACCGAAGCAAAGAAAACTTGCTTAAACAACAAACGGGGTATGATTCCAAAGTAGGGAACCACACAAGCTCATATTAGAGAATTAAACACGTTTTCATAATAGTATGCACCATATTGACATTAAGTCATCACACAAACCATCCAAACCATCACATTAATCCAACTTGATCACAAAAGACCAACTCTACCATAATGAACCATGGATACTCATTTTGGTACTAATCACCTACTGGATTTACGTACTATAAAAATCAAAACCCCACTCAATAACCAACCCATCGTGTATTACTCGAGAAGAGCTTTCCAACGATAGTTTTTACACGACTAAAACGGAGTCCGGATGAAGAAGTTATGACCTCCGGAAGATTTTACGTAAAAATACACAAGTTCAGACTTTGGGCCCTTACACGACTCGTGTACCACTACACGACTCGTGTAAGAACTTTTACACAAGTCGTGTAACAGTACACGACTCGTGTAGAAAAACACCCCTTCAGAATCTCTCCTTACACGACTCGTGTACCCCTACACGAGTCGTGTAATCAGCCCAGAAATCTCATTTTGGCTGAAAACAAAATACTCCCTTCATCTCACCAACCCAAAACACTAACCTTATCAACCCTCAACATTTTCAACCCTTACAAAGGCTACAAATTCAGCCCAAACACCATACAAACACCAACTTCTATACCCTTCCTAATACTAACAAGCTATATACAAGTTTTTACTACTCCCTCTGTCCCAAATTTACAAGTATATTAAAAGTATACTAAAACATCATTTTATAACATATAAAGCATATAACATGTTTATGACCAATTTAACATTTAAAGGGGGATTAGTAACTTACCTATATTCCGGAAAAGATGTCAAGAAAAATAAGATGGATCGGTAGATATGATCTAATCAACACCCTGAACATTTATATATTTTTAGATTTGGAAATGGAGTAGTAAATTAAAAGAAGGAAAATAAATAAGAACAAAACCTTACCTAGACAACAATGGAGCTCTTTCCAGGAAACCAAATTGGGAAAATGAAATGGTGAGTGTATGAAGAAACGCATGGAGAGGGAGGGGGGGGGTGACAAGGATGGTTTTCATTTTCAATTTTTACAAATACATCATCCAATTTTTCCCTTTTGAAGTTAAGCCCCTAAAATAAATTTCTACAAAGGACCCTAAGGTTTCAACTAACACAATTAACTTCCTAAACAACTATTACTACTAACACTTTAACTAACTCAAATAGTCAAATAAGATGTGCAACTCATATAAGATGATGCAACACATAAAATGCACACCAAATTTTAAATAAAAATTATCAAAAATATAAAATAAATATTAAAATAAATAAACGGATTTCGGGGTCGTTACATTGTGCACACTTTATTGTATGATGTGAGTTGTATTTAAGTGTACGCTTTAGCCCAATTTGAGTCCGTGATGGAAGGGACATAAATTGGAGTTCCTATTGAGTAATGATATTGATGTCATTATAGAACATGGTTGTTGGTTTTCTTAAAGGAAAAGAATTGCTAGGTCCCTTTCCCACTCTAAAACCCTGGGCCTATATATATTGGTTATTACATTAAGCCATTGTCCATAGCGAAGAGTAGGGAAAGAAGATCTAGTAACCGTCTTCGTCTTCGTTCTTGTTCAAATTATCGCTTCCGCCTAGAGATAACGAATTCGGGTACGCAATTTATTTATTATGTGTTCTATTTTCATATGTGGTTTTATAAATTAAGTCCATCAAGTGGTATCAGAGCACATATATGAATACAGAATCATATAATTGTTCTTCTAAACTATCGGTGTACAAAAGTTAATTGTGGCTTCACAAATATTCTACTACCTCTGTCCCTAAATGAGTGTCCAAATTTAATTTTAAGAGACATAATTTTTTGTACAATTTTGGTGGCAAAAATCATATATAATCTTGTAATCCTCCTTACAAACATTTAGTTTTTGCAAAGAGACTGGTGAAAAAAATTTCGAAAAAAAATATTTAGAGACTAAGTTATTATCAAAATGGACACTAATTTTGGGACAAAAATTTCGTGAAAATTGACACTTAGCATGATTATACTTTAATTTTGTTCTATTCTGTCGGCATACGATCTAAAATCAAATCCTATGGGTTTGTTGTATTCCTTATTTATGATTTGTTTTTACTCCATATATAGTAACAAATCAATTGTGAAGATGGGATGACAGTGTAGGAATGAGTTTTCAAAGCAAGCATTCGATGACACATGCACATTAGAATTTACAGTATGTGGATCATAGATTAATTATGCTATGTTGTTTCCTGTGCAAACACCCACATATAATATAAATTAATATGTGGATCATTTATTAATTAGGGCCAATAGCAATTCGGTTACCTAAGTTTTACAAAATTTTGCAATTGGTTACCAGGTTTGTCAAAGTTGCTATTAGGCTCCTCAGTTTACTGAACCGGAGCAATCAGGTGTAAATCCCGTTACCTAGTTAAGAAACTAATGAAATGGAGCCCATGTGCGAAACATGTGAGATTTTAAGAGGGCAAATTTGCCATTTCATTAGGAAATTTAACGAAACTAACCCGGTTGGGAAAAAGTTGATCAAATGTGTCCATATGTGTTAAAAATTTAACAAATTTCGTTACTCAAACACCATTTCCATCAACATTAACACCACCATCTTCAACACCCTTACACCACCAGCCTCACCACCAACCACCATCCCACTGCCTAAACACCACATTTTACCTCAATCAAAAACCATAAGATCAAACCCAAATCCAATTTCAGATCTCAAACTTTTCGATTTTAGAGGGGGAATCTAAAGAAAAAAAATGCAAGATCTTAGTTTTCTCATGAAAAGATCAAAATCAAATTGTAAATCTTCTCAAGATTGTCGAAATTGAAACCGGCTCCGTACAATCAATTACCGCGGTAACGACGAAGCTCATCCAAGTTCCCAGAAAATCCCAACGAAGCCGACACCTCTACCTTCAGCCAGCGCCGCCGCTCCCGCCGCCGTTGTTGGTGGGTTCGGAAAGCTCTGTTTATCAACTGGAAGTTCAGACCCAGATTGCTAACAGGGTTACGACGCGTTTGGAGGAAATGGGTGTTGTTTATTCGATTTGGGTATTGTAAAAAAGTCGATGTCAGGGAGGATTCATTGGAATCCAGTCCGAATCGGAAAAATCAGTACTGGAGCGCCGCCGTCGTTGAGTCTAAACACGGAAGAAAGAAAATTGAAGATGAATTCAAGGAAGCTAAAGAGGAATTTGTTTCAATTTCGCCGCCAAAGAATGCATTTTTATTGACAAGATGCAGATCTGCACCGTACAGATCTACTTCTTTAGTGAATCGATTTTGGGAATCTCCATTGAAGACAGAGGAAGAGGAGGCGGCAGAGGAAGTTGAAGAAGAAGAAGAAGAGGCGGAGAAGCTTGAAGAAGAAGAAGAAGAAGAAGAAGAAGAAGAAGAAGAAGAGAGGGGCCTACTTGTTGTTGTTCATCTTCAAGAATTGAGCAAGAATGTAGGGGTAGTTTAGGGATTTTAGAATGGAGGAATAGTGAAGGGAGTTGCACGAGAGTTAAATGATATTTTTACCCTCGTTTAAAAGACACGTGTGTCGCACATGATGGGATTTCATTAGTTTCTTAACTAGGTAACGGGATTTACACTTGATTGCTCCGGTTCAGTAAACTGAGAAGCCTAATAGCAACTTTGACAAACCTAGTAACCAATTGCAAAATTTTGTAAAACTTAGGTAACCGAATTGCTATTGGCCCTATTAATTATGCTATGTTGTTTCCTGTGCAAACACCCACATATAATATAAATTAAGGACAAAAACTTGTATGAGAACACTATGACCCGTCTCATGGTAGAGATGGGTCATTTTTGACCCATGACCCGGATCCATGACCCAAGGATAAAAAAAAATTAGTTTTTTTTTTAGTTTTTTTTTTTAGTTTTTATATTATTATTTTTTAGTTTTTTTTTTCGGTTTGTCAAAAGTAATAGTTACTATAACTAAATGTAACAAACATGTTACTTATATGTAACAGTTTGTATACATAAAAGTAATACATATATACAGAAAAACAATGTTTTTTTTTTTTTTTTTTTTTTATGTTTTCTTCGTTTGCCAAAAGTAATACTTATTAAAACTAAAATGTAACGAACGTGTTACTTATATGTAACAGTGTTTATACATAATTGTAACATATATGTATAGAAAAGCAGGCATGCCCAAGCGGGTTAAATAACCCGGCAAACCGGCGGTTGAAAACCAGTCGAAAAACCGGCGAACCGGAACCGGCCCAAAAAAATGAACCATGAACCACCGGTTCACGGGTTATGGCGGGTTGAGGCTCATGAACCAACAGTTAAACCGGCAGGTCATGAATCGGCGGTTGAACCGGATATTACCGTTGCAAAGTTTTTTCAAATTCTTATCGGTTTCCAGACTAGCAGACTCCAGTGACCGTTGGCGGTTGGCGGTGTTTAAACTTTAATTTTTAAACTAGCCGTTATGTTCCTAACGGCTAGGGACCATTTTACAATAAAAAAAAAAACTTCCAGCCAGATTTAAGTATAAACTCCCCCCTCCTCACTATTTTTTCACAACAACTCAAAGGAATGGATTATATGGTTCCCATCTTTCCTCACCTTCATTAGCAATATTTTTTCCATGGTTTGGATCCATATTGACCAAAGGATGAGAGAAAAATGGAAGAAAAAAGCTTAAATATAGGTGAAAATTAAAAAGAAAGCAAATTCTTAATTTTCAGCATATATTTAAGCCTTTTTCTTCCATTTTTCAGCCATTTTCTTCCATTTAGGCCATTTTTCTCTCATCATTTGGTCAATATGGATCCAAACCATGGAAAAACTATTGCTAATGAAGGTGAGGAAAGATGGAAACCATATACTCCATTCCTTTTTGCGAATGATTCACTCTTGAATGCAAATATTGTTCGCATTCACTCAAATGCAAAACTGGTGATGGATATGGAAATGCAAGAGGCCACTTGAATAGGAATCATAAAGATAAAGCGGATGTTTTACGAGCTAAGATTGAATGGTTGTTGTCAAAGTGACTCATTCGTTGTAACTTGTAAAATATTATTTTTCTCATAGTTTCTAAGCGGTGAGATTATTGATTACAACTCACAATCACCTGCCAAAAGGAGGTTATTGTTGGTTGTGATTATTGATATAAAACTATAAAGATGCATAAATTTTATGAAAGCTGGAAGCATACCAGTCTTGAGAGTTCATGAACACAAAGGTGTGGACTTCTTGAAACTAGTGTACTCTCATTTTTAGCTTTATGTGGAGATACTTGCTGCTTATGACAATCTCTACCCAAAGGGGGAGATTGTTATAACGTGATAAGTATTTCAATTTCGTGAGTTATTGTGTTTAAAGTCACTTATTGATTTATGTCCCATTTGTCTATCTAGTAGATCATTAATGTTGACACTTTTTGAAGATGAAAATGAAATATAAAGCTATGGATGTGCTAGCCTAAAGGGTCTGTCAACCCAAAGGTGTAGACTACATAAAGTTAGATGTTACCATATTTTGCTTTATCTTGAAAAAACTATGTACTTGTGACAATTTCATCCCAAAGGAAAAATTGTTATAATGTACCAAAAACTTTCCTAGTTGTGGCTCATTTTTTTCGAGTCACTTATTGATTCATTATTTTATTTTATTTTATTTTCTTCCTTGATTTATGGATCATTACTTCTGTAATATGTATGAGTGAAAATTATTTGCAAATTGTACTTATGCAGCTTCTTGATCATTGTTAAAGAGTTTAACCACTTTTAGTAAGATAGAAAGAAACATGACATATAATGTTCTCTTAAATGGAAATTATTTTGGTTTTGTGTATGGGTAAATTTGTTGATCTCTAATATGACCGCAATGCTTATGACGTGAGGACTTTATATTTAACTAGTGTTACTCCCGTGCGATGCACGGGAGTTACTTATACTCACTTTTAATAAATTTAGATAAATTGAATAAGAATGACACATTATAGTTGTAAAAAAAATCCTCTAAACAAAATATTGCTAGTGATACCATTAGTTTGGCCAGAAAATGTATCGTTACATACAAATATCTTAAGGTTAGCTGCATCTCTAACGCAAGACAAGGCAACATATAGTTGACATATCAAAACACAAATTTCATCAATAAAAATATTTCTAAAACTAAAAATGAATTTATTTTAATATATTTTCTTTAAGAAAATTAACATAATTAAAAATACGACTATCTAATCTATAAACAAACAATAATATTAGAATAAATAATTAATATCATAAAATGACAAAAATTGCATCCGAAAACCCTAGAACAAAGTATTTAAACGTTCTACAACCGTAAAACTAAATAAACCTTAATTATATATATATATACATATATATATATATATATATATATATATATATATATATATAAATTACAAAAACGGATAAAAAGATTAGAAGCATGTTTTTGATGCTCTAAAGAACGTTTTTTTGGGGATTTTAAACCCTGCCTCAAGGGGCTATGCCCAGTGACTTTTGTTCGTCTCGCTCCGACGTTCGATTCGATATGCGGTGCGTTCCGTGGTTGATCCGGAGTCAAAAGTTACGTTTCCGCGTACGCACTCAAATGACTCCGAAAACTTCAACGCCTTCCGTCCGCATCAATTAGTAATTTTTCACTATATATTGATCATAATTCATTTTTTTCACTATATAAAAATATAAAAAAGTATCATATAAAAATCAATGTACATGCAAAGTTGACTATTTGTGCCAAATTAAAGATAATGACATATTTGACCTTATTTACCCAACTTTCCTAATTTGGAGGTGCATATGGGCCTGCTTCTAAAAATGGAAAGACTTTCTTCATTTTATATAGTTATAGATGTGGATTACTACCAAGCTTGTAAAATAAACTAGAATGTTGGAAGACAATTTTGCCCTTCATTGTTGCAAAATTTACAACTTTCTTGTTATGATATTACTATAGATAGATTTCTATAAATATAGATGTGCCATTTTTTCCAATATATATTGATCAAACTTCATTTTTTAACTTTATTAAAAAAAAGAAAATTATTATATACAAAATAATTTTTTTTAACTTAGTTAAAAAAAAAAAATTTATCATATACAAAATAAATCTACATGCAAAAAGCGGGCTACATCTACCAAACTAACGGTAGAGGCTTTTTGTTCGTCTCGCTCCGACATTCGATTCGATATGCGATGCGTTCTTCCGTGGTTGATCCGGAGTCAAAAGTTACGACCGTTTCCGCGTACGCGCTCAAATGACTCTGAAAAATTCAACGCCTTCTGTAGACATCCCATTTTGAACGTTCATTCATAATCGCACTACTTCTGTGTCTCGCCTTTGATTTGGGTAGAAACTCGTTAAGTTTGACATGTTTCGTTAAGTTTCTGACTGACTTCATTAGTTAGGGGCCAAACTGAACATTAAAACTACTGCAAAGGACAAAAGTGTGATTCCAGCACACGGTGTCTCGTACGAGACATGGATATCTCGTAGGAGGTATCCAACCTTTACAGTCGGGTTTTCAGCAGTTTCCTTGTTGATCTCAACCTCGTTTCTTGGCAAACACTCATGCAATCCGGGGATAATCTGATAGACGATTCTAGAGTCCAAGTTTACCTCCTTGAAAATTAAGTCTTTGATTCCCAACCATAAATAACTCTCCGACTTGATCCCTAAGTCATCAAAAACCTATAAAATAAAGGGTCCCTTCATTTGAAACAAGGACGGGCAATATTTCTTGACAGCCCCAATGCCGTTAAACCCCCATAATCAGTCACCTATCCCTAATCACGAAAATTAGGAGATCATAACACCATTGAAGTCAAGATTTTTGGATCATCAAGGCCTTTAGTCAAGGCCATCCATAGTATTCTCGAAGAACGCTTAGGTAAATTCCTTTGTTTTCTATTCTCTCATCTCCTTCTTTGCTTTGAAGTAGTGTGATTCCATTAAAGGATTAGCCTAGAGCCTCTCCAATTCATGGAGATGGTCTCGAAGCACATGATCCGTCATTCCAAATAAATAAGAGATTATTTATTTGGTTTCTTTTGTACTCAAACTTCATAATTTTGATGATGATGATGATGTTTTCGTAAGCAAGACCGATCCTAGATCGGGTGGATTGGGTGCTCCTTGACCTTCCCAATCCATAACTTAACCCTCGAACTCAAGAATCTCACGGTCCGTGTTCCGTTCAAAACATGGTGGTGACTCACAAAATCGAGCAAATCAAGTTCTTCCAATCAAAGCAAAAGCCCAACAAAACGCAAAGGACGCGTGGGCTCACAGTGGCGACTCTGCTGGGGAAGAGATCATACTCAAAGGGTTAGACTTGTGTTGAAAAAATCGTCATCATCATTAAAATTCTGTAGCTTCTGTACTGTTTTCTGATCCCAGAAGGGATACCTCGTACGAGATATCCCATGTCTCGTACGATATATCCCTCTTCTGCCCGACAGTCTGTTATTCTGGTTTGAAAAAGGGTCCCCGACGGGTTCGAACGCGTAACAGAATCTCAGACCTGTCCTCCCCCTTCTGTTTCTGAGTCTTAGGACTTTCCTAACGACGAAGAAACTTCCCATATTTCATAAAGCTAACCCTTGTTTTGCAGGAGAACTTGAAAATTTTGATTTATTCCTTGCTTTGCTTTGTTATGCTTTATGTGTGAACTACGAAGGCCTGAGTTCCTCCACAAGAGGGAAACGTAGGCAGCCACTTGGCCCGGCCATTGCATGTTTTTGTTTTATTTTCAAAAAAAATTTCTATTTTCCCTTTGTCACCTAGAACTTGACTCTCACACACATACACACATGTAGATTAATTGCACTACATACTCTTTAACCCGGGTCCCAATCGGAGGACGGATGTCAGTCAGTACACCCACTTTTACGAGTGGCACTCGCCGGTCTCTCCAAAGATGGTGTACCCACTCCGTGACACACTCCTAGTCTGTGTTCATGGGGAGCCTTAGCCGTAAGCCCTGCATCAACCTCATGCATACATACTAGTTAATAGGACACTTCTTGGGACCGGTCGGTTCGATTCTTAGGATTGTTTTAATCTTTGCCCAAGATAACGCTTTTCTACAATCTATAATCCTCCCTTCATGAATTCTTGACGGTTGTCCCTTCGGTAATAAATTGTTACACAAAGGATTGCGATTATGGAATTGAGAATTTTTCTACGTTCATCGAGTCTAGTCTCTTCCATCATCAAAATCCTGCGTTTGGCAATGTCCCTTTCGGTTGTCCCTTAAAAAGAATTCATAAGGTCTGATTGCATTAAGGCGTTGTCTAACAAAGTGCAAAACAATTACGGAGTCACTTAGGTTTGGTTAATTCAAATGGTGGATTCCGATGAGAATATGGGACCTTTGCCCAAATTGTCCGTTTGGGAGAGTGCAATACAGGTGAAAAACAAGGGGCTCATATGTTGGGTTTCGTAGTAACATGCGCAGCGGAATTAAGCATTTAAAATTTATGAAACCCAAAGCCCATAGATCCATTCATATGATTAAGTCAAATACAACATAATGAATACTAGAATACAAACCCTTGATGCCTTTGATTTTGCAACCTTGAATTCGATGGAGGCTTGAAATCTTGATCACGAACAAAGCAAGAATCACGAACTATGAAGATGATAAGTTTCACCCTCTAGCGGTATCCACACCACGAACGAATATCAAGAACACTTGATCTTGGTTGCTAGAACAAATTATGAAACACGCTTTCACAATTGTAAGAACTATATGGAATTATGAATATTCTTGTTCTTCACTTTTGGGATCTTAGAACAAGAAAATAACCTCCCAAAAACCTTTGGAGGCACTCATAATCATGTGCTTAATGACTGCTGAAAGGATCCTTAAATAGGTCCTAATCCTTAACCCTTAAGGACTTAGGAAACCTAAATCCCGTCACCAAATTAGGCAACAAGGAATTCTGGTCGACTTGACTGGCACGGTCGTGCCCTACAATCTGGCACGGTCGTGCCATCTAGTCCGCGCGAATTCCCCAGCCGCCCATTTTCGGCACGGTCGTGCTTGGTAATTTGGCACGGTCGTGCCAATCATGTCGACAGGTTTGCCTTGGTTTGGATTTATGGCAAGACCGTGCCATTTTAAGGCGCAGGACCGTGCTAGAGCCAAATACTGATATTTTTCCATAATTCCCATTTAGTCATTTACGATTCGTTCTATTTGTGTGTGACCCTCTAGGATTACACTAAGTTGACAATGGGTTCAAACATGAAACCATAAGATATGATTAGGTTCTAGCAAACCGTCATACCTACCCAAATAGTATAACTAGATACAAGTTCGTATTCCTTTTAGAACATGTCATAATCCCTTTGTCTCCGATGTCATTGAACACAAGTCATGGTCAACAAGTCAACTTGTATTGTTCAATACTTTCTCGATTCCGAATATGTTGATAATCCAAATGACATTGATCCAATCAATCCATTTGGGTTTGGCCAAACATTTTATCAACATCATTCCTTCGAGGGGCCCAAGCTTGACATCTCTTCGAAGAGGGACAAATCCATTTAGCTTATTATTCTTCCCTACGTGAATCCAATCATGCCAATCATACCCTTTATAACTACCGTGTTAAAGCAGCGTTTGAATATGTCAAACATAATGTTCATAAAGTGGAAGACTATAATAACTTCATGTCTAAGGATTCAAATGACATAACTAATATGAGATTTATATATGACATCGACCATGACATAAATCTCATACCGCGGGTCATGTCCAGTACCTTGTTCCAAACAAGTACCCATAAATCTAACATGATCATCCCATGATCATTTAGCCTTTATACTAGTGCTTTAAGAAGCTCTAGGGACGGAGATTATTATAAGCAAACATGAGCCATAATAATAATCTTATTATCTCTTTATCACTATGAATAAAATGATAACTCATACAATGTTTAACAAACGTGCCTAGGGCACCAACACCAACAATCTCCCACTTGCCCTAGGCTCAATCTCCTAGGTATCCTATACCCATGGACCTAACATTACCATCATGTTTAGCTTGTGGAAGTTCCATTGTTTAGCGTGTTCGTAACGTTATCATTAGTAGGTACTTTGAATATATGTACGTCTCTCTTATCAACGACTCCTCGAATGATAAGAAAACGCCTAAGTATGTGTTTGGATTTAGGATGTGCCCTTAGTTCCTTTTGCTTGATCAATAGCACGACTATTATTGCTAATAAAGTCTATTTGATTAGCAATGCTAGGAACCATCTTAAGTTCATCCATGAACTTCTTAATCTGAGCAGCTTCCTTTGCAGCATCCAATGCAGCAATATACTTAGGCTTTAGTATGTAGAATTAGTGACTGTACTCTGCTTGGAACCATTCCAACTTACAGCTTCACTATTATTAATAAAACTCAATTGCGAATTTTTATCATCTTTGTCAGTTTGGAAGTATGCATCTGTGTACCCATATACACCGAGATCATCTTCCATCCCTCCATAGATCATAACAATTCTTTAGTCCTACTACAGTACTTTAAGAATTGTTTCACAGCCATCCAGTGACTCTCACCGGTTGTCGGATTAATATCTACTCGTCATGCTCCAAGCATTAGATATATCCGGCTTAGTACTTATCATGGTGTGATGGATCCAATTGTTGAAACAAATGGCATCCCATTCATTTTCTCATGCTCATCATTTTTCTTAGGACATTTGATTCTTTGCATAGAAAACTCCATGTAACATTGGCAATGGTCCCCTCTTAGAATTTTCCATGCGGAATCTTCTAATGACTTTGTCAATGTATGTACTTTGGCTTAAACCAATTAGCTTCCTTAATCTATCTCTATAGATCTTAATGCCAAGATCATATGTAGCTTCATCCATATTCTTCATTGCGAAACACTTTCTTAACAAAATCTTTACAGACTAACGTGTAGGAATGTCGTTTCCAATGAGCAATATGTTATCCACATATTTAATTTAAGGAATAGCGCTATGCTCCCACTAATCTTCTTGTATATACAAGGTTCATCTTTGTTCTTGATCAAGCTAAAATCTTTGACTTATCAAAACGGAGATTCCAACTCCCAAAAGCTTGCTTTAATCCATTCAATGGATTTCTGCAACTTACATAATTTATTAGAATTTTCTTTGACTATCAAAACTTTTAGGTTGTATCCAATACATCCTTAAATGAGTTCTTATTAAGGAACGCATGTTTTGACATCTTTCTGTCAAATTTCATATTCCAAATATGAAGATATGACAATGAGAATTCTAATGAATTTCTGCTACCCATGTGAATTTTCTCCAAGAAAACTCATTTATCTCCTTTGGTTTTTACGCCTTAGGTTAGAATGATCAAGTTCCAAACTTGATTATTACACATGGATTTCCTTTTAGATATTATGACTCCAAGCTATTAATCTAAATGTGGAGTTGATATTGCATCTTTGATAGGTAGTAAATACTTCATTCTAAATGAACTTTACCTCAATACTTTCTATTTCGAAATATCCAATATTTCTACTAATAGATTGTATCCTATCATGTATTGCAAGTATTTGTATATCTTGAACGGACTTTTCACGATTCCTTGTGAAAACTTGTTCAACTTCCATCTTAGGTTAAAATATATATTTTCTAGGTCTCGAACCATTCGAGATACATTTTACTCCCATTGATTCTTTTAGAGATAAACCATTTATCTAGAAAAGTATCATCATAATCAACAAACCATTTGTTTCTTATGAGTAAAATTGTTATCCTCAAGTTTCCTTAGGATATCCCATGAAAGTATATTTATTGGATTTAAATGTGAGTGTGTCCCAGACAGCTCCTTTCCAAAAGGTCTCACCATCTTAAATCTTTACGAAAGACAAACCGAGTTTTCTTTCACCATTTAACCTTTTTGATGGAACTCAAATTAGTGTAGTTATAGCAGTTTATAATACATAACCCCAAAACAAATAATGGAAGATCAATTTTTGATTTTATCATCTTATGAACCATATCCAATAAGGTTCTTATACTTCCACGCAGACATATCATTTAGAATGATATTCTTAGTGAAGTTAATTTGTGAAACCATTTCTCAACTTTAATGATGACTGTCAAACTTTCGGTTTAATTATTCATCATCATGATCCAATCATAATTTTTGAATAGTTTTACCAAGTATAACCAAAATCCTCTTTTAGCATTTCTTCTTAATGCACCATACACATCAAAAATATATTAGGTCAATTAAGACATTATCCTTTTTACCAATCATAGTAAAAGATGTCTTGATCCAAGTAAATAAGATTTGCATAAATCATGTGATTCCAAATCATATGACTTAAAACTCTGTCCCATAGAATTTTAGATATGCATTTCTCATTTATTTGATCAAAACAATAATGCATAAAGAATTTTAATTATTTATGTTATAGTCTTTATTATTTTGTTCTTCAAGATTTAGGATATAAGATTTATTTATATGATAACACAATGAAGTAAATCATAATAAATAAAGCACTTTTCTTATTCCAAATAAGAAATTAATATCCTTCATTATCTTATAACAAAATAATGTTTTCTACTTTATCAGTAAAGTCACTTTACAAGTTGTTCTACGAACAATGTTGCAACCATTGCATCATTACTGTTTGTAGATAAAACTTTACTATAAGTAGTCTTTCATCTTACTAATTATTCTGGTATCCAATACCCAATAATTAAATTTAGAAAGAACAATTTATAACATAAATATTACGAGTGGTAGTCCCACTACCATTCCTTTTATTGATCACCCAGAATTTTGACTACAATTCTAAATGGTCAATCCAATTGCCATTTTACCAAATTGCATCTATTAGAGTTATTATTATAACCAAAATTATTTCCTTTAGGTTTGACAACTCTTGTCTTACTTTTCTTTTGGCATTTGGCCTCTTTCCATCATGAACTATGAGCATTGGAGAACCATTCTCCAATATCTTCATCTTCGCAGTTTTTCAGCATGTTAATGCAATTCGAAGAAATTCTTATTCATTTTAAGCATGTTATATTCCATCACTAAGTGATCATAACATTTAAACAATGAATCAAGAATGAGATCCATGGCTTGCTCCAATCCAATTGGACAACCAAGTTTCTCAAGATGCTCTACGTAGCCTTTATCTTAAGCATGTGAAGTTTCATTTATTGCCCTTTACTCATTTTTGCAATGAGTGAATGCAACAATGGTTTTATACCTCTCTTGCTTAGATTGCTCTTTGATACATGTAACTCAACTCCACACCTATCTAATAGGCTTCTTCAAGTTCCAAACTTTGTTGGAGTTTAAGAGCACATAATCGTGAGCATAAGACAACTCACATTCCTAGAATCATACTCATGATTCTTGTGATTGTCTACTCCGGCATTGGTTCTTTTAGGAATAGGCCCATCAAGAATGTACAACCCATCTTCTTGCCTTAGAACGATTCTTAGGCTCAGGATCCAATCCATGAAGTTTGTACCATTCTTTTGAAGCATATCCTTATCAAGGATTAATCGCAATGATTTTAGTTGTCATCTACAACTTATGCAGAATTTCCAAAATTTTACAAGTACCAATCTCATTAAATAGATAAATAATGTATTTTCCAAAAATACTCCCACTAAATTATATAACCTTCATATACATCCAATGTATAATATAATTTAAATGGGCTAAGATCAAACTTTAATTTAATTCTAAGTCCGCTATGGCGGATTACACAAAATCAAATTAATTAGGTAGACAACCCTGTCAATCATATCCCATATGACTCTTAGATCCTTTCATGAGACTCTTTTAAATTGGGCTAAGATCCAACTTTAATTTAATCTTGAGTCCACGGAGGCGGACCGCTCAAAATCAAATTAATTAGGTAGACAATTTCTTGTCAATCATATCCAATATGATTCTTAGTGATCCAATTTCAAAAGCATGTTTAATCTCATCTTTTGCCTAGGCCCAAAACTGTTTTGACGCCTTATTAAGTCCAACCATTTTAAACGCATGGTTGATGTGCCTCGCTAGGGCGTGCCCACATCATCCATCTTGCTCATACATAGATAAAGTCAATGTACCTCGCTAGGGCGAACCCACATTAAAATTACCCATGCACTAACAAGTGTCTTAATCATGGGATGGCAAGAGGACTTAAAACTTTCTTTGAAGTTTCATCACATATAGCATACAAGATATTTATGAGCACACAAGATAAACATGTTACGCATCATGTTTAGCCACTAAATTAATCTCCATTAATTTAAGCACAACATTTATGTGTCATTAGTTTCTCTATAATTATGAGGATGAGACTATTTCAACTTTGGTTATTATCTCCAAATCAAGACAACAAGAAGTGCGGCCGAACTAAGCCATTGGCAACCACAATTTCGCACTAATTCAAGAAACCAAGAAAGTAGTCCATGTGGCCGAAACTAAGCAATAGATGGTCTCGATGAACGGAGGCCAATTGCATTCACAATTCCACATGGATCTCCAATCATTGAATCAAGAACTTTGTTTCTCAATTTTAGCAATTATGAACTCTTCATAATTATAATTTCGTTTTATCTTTGAAACCTTGATTGCGATCAAGTTTGGAAAACACAATCTCGATGAACGTAGATTAGCCATCCAAACCTTGAACTAATCTTAGAATCACAAGACTAAAACAAATAGGAGATTTAAACCCAAGATCCACACCCAAAACCCAAACCCTACCCCCGCGCCAAACCCTAGGTCCGGCCGGGTCAAGGCTTGGGTCCGGTCGGACCCCTTGCGAAAAATCCAAATTTTTAAAGTTCCAAAATTTATCTCAAAATTGTTTTTCCCGATTCAATTAGGATTTGGTGTTCTTGGTGATCCAATCACCATGATCATCAAAACCTTGAATAAACGATTTATTCTTGAATCCCTAGAATATCAAAGCTTTGATCCAATCAAAAATTGATAATCCAAACAATTTTAAATCCACCATAATTTTAATTGCGATTGAACAGTGCGATTAAAGTTTATAAAACAATAAACCACATAAAACGCATAGACCACATAAACATCATAATCCCAATATTCAAATCATGCTAGGCACATAAACAATTTATATACACACAACATGATCTTAGTATTAAAATAATCAACATGAAGGGGGCTCTGATACCACTGTTGGGTTACGTAGTAACATGCGCAGCGGAATTAAGCATTTAAAATTTATGAAACCCAAGGCCCATAGATCCATTCATATGATTAAGTCAAATACAACATAATGAATACTAGAATACTAACCCTTGATGCCTTTGATTTTGCAACCTTGAATTCGATGGAGGCTTGAAATCTTGATCACGAACAAAGCAAGAATCACGAACTATGAAGATGATAAGTTTCACCCTCTAACGGTATCCACACCACGAACGACTATCAAGAACACTTGATCTTGGTTGCTAGACCAAATTATGAAACATGCTTTCACAATTGTAAGAACTATATGGAATTATGAATATTCTTGTTCTTCACTTTTGGGATCTTAGAACAAGAAAATAACCTCCCAAAAACCTTTGGAGGCACTCATAATCATGTGCTTAATGACTGCTGAAAGGATCCTTAAATAGGTCCTAATCCTTAACCCTTAAGGACTTAGGAAACCTAAATCCCGTCACCAAATTAGGCAACAAGGAATTCTGGCCGACTTGACTGGCACGGTCGTGCCCTACAATCAGGCACGGTCGTGCCATCTAGTCCGCTCGAATTCCCCAGCCGCCCATTTTCGGCACGGTCGTGCTTGGTAATTTGGCACGGTCGTGCCAATCATGTCGACAGGTTTGCCTTGGTTTGGATTTATGGCATGACCGTGCCATTTTAAGGCGCACGACCGTGCCAGAGCCAAACACTGATATTTTTCCATAATTCCCATTTAGTCCTTTACGATTCGTTCTATTTGTGTGTGACCCTCTAGGATTACACTAAGTTGGCAATGGGTTCAAACATGAAACCATAAGATATGATTAGGTTCTAGCAAACCGTCATACCTACCCAAATAGTATAACTAGATACAAGTTCGTATTCCTTTTAGAACATGTCATAATCCCTTTGTCTCCGACGTCATTGAACACAAGTCATGGTCAACAAGTCAACTTGTATTGTTCAATACTTTCTCGATTCCGAATATGTTGATAATCCAAATGACATTGATCCAATCAATCCATTTGGGTTTGGCCAAACATTTTATCAACATCATTCCTTCGAGGGGCCCAAGCTTGACATCTCTCAGAAGAGGGACAAATCCATTTAGCTTATTATTCTTCCCTACGTGAATCCAATCATGCCAATCATACCCTTTATAACTACCGTGTTAAAGCAGCGTTTGAATATGTCAAACATAATGTTCATCAAGTGGAAGACTATAATAACTTCATGTCTAAGGATTCAAATGACATAACTAATATGAGATTTATATATGACATCGACCATGACATAAATCTCATACCGCGGGTCATGTCCAGTACCTTGTTCCAAACAAGTACCCATAAATCTAACATGATCATCCCATGATCATTTAGCCTTTATACTAGTGCTTTAAGAAGCTCTAGGGACGGAGATTATTATAAGCAAACATGAGCCATAATAATAATCTTATTATCTCTTTATCACTATGAATAAAATGATAACTCATACAACGTTTAACAAACGTTCCTAGGGCACCAACACCAACATCATATTCTAGGGTGACAGAATCCACTGTTCCAGGATGAACTAGGTAGTAACTTTTCAAAATGGATTAAATTCCATCCGACCTATAAGATTAAAATCTGCAATCTGACTGGCAGGCTGGATGCCTCGTACGAGACATCCTCTGTCTCGTATGAGACATCCTCCCTTTTCTATGCTCAGCCCGTGTTTGGTCAGCCTTAACCTCATAAAAAGCCGACTTGTTGGGACCCAGCCTGGATTTGACATAGTTTTTGAACCTTAGGTCCGTCCGATTCAGCAAGGTAGCTCCATACTCCCAACACAATCACTCCGGTAACCTACATTCGTGATCCCGCAACCAAGAGGTTAGAAAAGGTTGAAGTAATGGTCGGTACCCCCATCACAGACTTAGAGACCGCCAAGACCGTCATTGCACGACTTGAACAACAAGTGAAAGAGCAAGCTGAGATTGCCGCCCGTGAGAGTGAACGTCATGCCCAAGATATACACTCTGTCCTTCAAGAGCTCCAAGAACTCAAAAAGGCTGGCAAGAAGTTGAAATCCCCCTCCAAAGACGGGGAATCCCATGCTAAGAAAAGGAACAAAAAGGGTGATGACTCTGACTCTGACTCAAACACGTCTGACTCTTTCTCCTCCTCCGATGACGAGGATACTAAAGTTAATGATAAGAAGGAGAAAGCTAGTGATGACACCAATATCATCAACTCCGCCACGGCTGAGTTTCTTGAAAAGAGGTTCGCACATCTTGGTCTAGCGAAGGGCTCCATTGTTCCATTTGACCCCATCGCACTCCGTAAGTCAATCACTAAGCTCCCACGGATGTTTCGCACTCCAGACATCGCCAAGTTTAATGGAACCAATTGTCCTCGTGTTCATGTTAAAACTTACACTTGGGCCATGCTTCCTATTAAAGTGGATGATACTGTCTTGGCTCAGAGCTTTCCTCAAACTCTAGAGGGGGAGGCTAGGGATTGGTACATGTCTCTTCCTTTGGCTACAAGAACCGATTGGGCCACTTCATGTGAGGTCTTCCAAAGGCGCTTTGAGGACAACACCACTTACCGTCCCACTAAAAGAAATCTCGAACAAACTCAACAAGGTGCTAATGAGACATTTGGAGACTTTGTCAAAAGATGGAGAGCCAAGCTCACCGAAATTGTTGATAGGCCTAGTACGGAAGACCAAATGCACATCTTCTTGAAGTCACTCCGAAATGAGTATGAAGACCGTCTCTCCGGTACTTTCTTCCCAATCTTTTCCGAACTTCATAAGGCCGGTCTTTGACTAGATGACATCTTCAAGAATAGGAAAGAAGATAAGAAGGAGAGTGGTTACCGTTACACTAACAAGGGCTCTACTAGCAAAGATACATCTGTTAACACCATTGCCTTCAATAACCAAGGGAAGAGCAACTATTCCTCTGTCCCTCCACCAAACAAGGCAAAGAAGAAAGATAGAGTCTACAACAAGCTAGAAGGCATCACCCAAGAAGATCTCTTTGACATACTCGTAGAAGACGGCAAGGTCGCACCTAGGAAGCCTCCTACTACTCCGAGGGAACTCCCGGCAAATCATGCTCATCACCTCTACTGCAAGTACCACCAGTTTAGTGGTCACGGCACCAACTTTTTCAACCACCTCAAAGATGTGATCCAAGATCTCATAGATGCTAAGCAGTTAGGGGTTCCTAATGTAGTGACAAACCCCCTCCCAACTGCGGGAGGAGGAATCAATGTAATAGAAATAGCTAGTGAGAAAGAGGAGACTACTCACATAGTCCCAAATGTGGGCGAGAGCACTCCAAAATTTAATAATGAAATTTCTTTCTGTTACATGCTGTCTTGGGATCAAGTACTAAGTAGGAAAAATAACAAAGAAGATGTTAACTTACTTACTCGGTCTGGCCGAGTCATAGTCAACAAAGACCCAAGAGTGGAAGAGCCATCATCTTCGAAAGGAAATCCTCATTCAAAAGAGCCCGACCCCGTTGAGCTTGAGGATCCGCTTCTTAAACAACTAAAGAAAACTCAAGCCAACATTTCTATATGGGACCTCATAAGCTCCTCTTACAAACATCGAATGATGATAGCAAAAGCCTTAGCCCAAGTCGAAGTACCCAAAGAAATAACTCCCGAAGAGTTAACACAAATGGTAGGCCAAATCCAATTTAGCAATGTGATCACATTTACCGACTTAGATCTACCACAATATGGTGGAGAGCACACCGAAACTCTCTACATAACTGCAAAGGTTAATGGGCATCGAATCCCCAGAATTCTGGTAGACAATGGATCAGCCATAAATGTCTTACCAAAGAAAGTCATGGTTACACTTGGCCTTACCTCGAGAGATCTAAAACCCTCAACTCTTACCGTACGAGGGTTTGACTGTACCGCACGGTCACCTATAGGGGTCATCACTCTAAAAGTTGTGGTGGGGGAAATAATCACAAAAACGGAGTTCCAAGTCATTGACATCCCTTCCTCTTTTAACCTTCTTCTGGGAAGCCCATGGCTACATCAAACTAGAGGGGTACCATCAACTCTCCACCAATGTGTCAAGTTTAAACACAACGACACAATAGTCACTGTACTTGGGGAACTGATCACCGCTAGCCCGATTCTAGAAATTCAGCATGAAGCGGCTGACCACCTCTTTAACGGATTCGAAATCCAAAAGCAAAGCGATGTAGAAATGATAGAGGTGCATAATGAGAATGAATATTCCAAGGCGATTCCATTCTCTGGAACACGTCCCGTGCTAAACATGATGCTAAAAGAAGGACATTTCCCTAGTCTCGGTCTTGGCAAGAATTTACAAGGGATCAAAAAACCAACACCTGGCGTTCTGTATCCACCCAAAACGGTCTAGGGTACAAGTAACCACTCAAGAACATCCCTAAGGAAGAGAGGGACTGGACTTCATACATAGTTCCAGTCGCACCACCCTATCGCAAGACACTGAACGGGTATTTTGTACGGGAGGGGGAAAAATTGCCATACTTCATGTTCCCTGAACCATGGATTCAACCATAGGGGGAAGCGACAACCGGGCTTTGAAATCTTCAATGACTGTGATCCATACTCACTCAAAACAGAACCGATTCAATTCTCGTGGATACCTCGAGAATTAGGGGGTACCAAGGCGGAAGTTTTCAGTGAATGGGACTTTGTGTTGGGAGAAGACCTATTGCGCCAATTTCTTAACCTTTGCAAGCTAGAGGATACTCAGATCAATGAAATAGACAAGGGGGATGCTCCACAGCAATACTATACAAAGCTCATCAAGAAATGTGACAAGCCCATCAAGAATTGGTACACAACTGGGGGGACCCATGGCAAGTGAAGACTTCCTGACCCGAGAATTAGGATGCACTCCCCATCCCCATAGGAAGAGAAACCTTGTAACTCTTACCTTAGAGTCGGATACTGCTACCGATGAGATCACCCAAGAGGACTTGGATGCCATCGCGGAACATGTATTCCCCTACTTTCTTAATGAAAATTTAGATCTTTCCGAGTATCCTGAGATTGCTAACGTCATAAATAATGAATTAACTAATAACTCTAATGAATTAGATAATAATGAGTCATATGATGAGATAGATCAAGAAAACGAACAAATCTTAATAGAAATTAATAAGAAAGTGGGTCGTCATGGCGGAAATGGTCCTATTGATGCCGAAGAAATGCAGACAGTTAATCTGGGGACGGATGATGATCCGAAAGAGACCAAGATTGGCAGTTTCTTCAAGGGGGAAGACCAACAAGCCCTCATAGCGCTTCTCCAAGAATTCGTAGATGTGTTCGCATGGTCCTATAAAGATATGCCGGGGCTATCCAAATCGATTGTTGAGCATAAGATACTGCTGCTTCCTGATTCGAAGCCAGTCAAGCAAAAACTCCGCAGAATTAAACCCGAGTGGTCGGTACAAGTCAAGAAAGAGATAAAGAAACTCTTGAGTGTTGGGTTCATCAAGGTGATAGAGTATCCAACCTGGTTGGCTAATACTGTGCAAGTCTCCAAAGCAAATGGAAAAGTCCGTGTCTGCGTTGATTTTCGTGATCTCAACAGAGCATCTCCGAAGGATGATTTTCCTCTCCCTAACATAGACATGCTCATAGACAATACAGAAAAGTATGAAGTCCTCTCATTCGTAGACGGGTTTGCTGGGTACAACCAAATACTCATGGCAGAGGAGGACCAACATAAAACGGCGTTTACCACACCGTGGGGGACGTTTTGTTACACGGTCATGTCATTCGGACTCAAGAATGCCGGAGCCACTTACCAAAGGGCAGTCACTGCACTATTCCATGACATGATTCACAAAGAAATGGAAGCATATGTTGACGACATGATCATACACTCTAAAGGCTCCGATGGACAACACTTTATCGACCTGAGAAAGTTATTCGAATGGTTGAGACACTACAAGATGAGATTAAATCCCGCCAAGTGCACATTTGGGGTAGTAAAAGGAAAAGTCCTTGGGTACATGGTCTCCGAGCGTGGTATAGAAGCTGACCCCGCTAAGATCAAAGCTATCATTGACATGCCTCCACCTAAAATGCAGAAAAAAGTCAAGGGATTCATGGGCCGCCTCCAATACATTAGTCGTTTCCTCAATCAACTCACGACAATGTGCGAACCCATTTTCAAACTCCTCAAGAAGAATGCATCCCAAGAATGGACCGAAGAGTGCCAAGGATCCTTCGAAAGGGTCAAAGAATACTTGTTCAACCCACCTGTATTGGTTCCACCGCATAAAGAGAAACCACTGACCTTGTACCTTACAGTCAATGACACTGCATTAGGGGCTATACTAGCACAAGAGCAACCCGACTCGAGGAAAGAGAATGCCATTTATTTTGTCAGCCATCGCTTTCAAGGGGCTGAATTGAACTACCCCACGCTAGAAAAGTCGTGTACTGCATTGGTATGGGTAGCTGAGAGACTCAAGCCATACATGGAAGAATTTCCCATGCAACTGATTGCCCGAATGGATCCAATAAAGTACATCTTCGAGAAGTCACATGTCTCATCCAGAATAGCTAAGTGGTACTTCAGGCTCGTGGAATATGATATCACTTACATCACACAGAAATCCGTAAGAGGAAGAGTCTTTGCCGATCATTTAGCCGAATTTCCATGTGATGAAGCGAAGGGGGAAGACCCGCAATTCCCTGATGAGGACATCATGACAATAGCAGAAAATAAGTGGCAATTATTTTTCGATGGCGCAGCCAGAAAATGGGGATATGGTATTGGCATGTTACTAATAGATCCCTCAGATTTTTATACTCCACTCGCAATTCGCCTTGACTTTGAGGCCACTAACAATACCGCTGAGTATGAAGCTTGCATAGCGGGGCTTGAAGTAGCCTTAGAAAGAAATGTGACCGAACTAGAGGTGTATGGAGATTCACAACTCATAATCTATCAGTCTCTTAAAAGTGGAAGATACAAGACCCTACAATTCAGAAATACAACGACCATCTCCAAGACTTGGTCAAACAATTCAAATAGGTCACTTTCTACTATCTTCCTAGAGATAAGAACCACTTAGCAGACTCGATAACCATGCTAGCATCGCTAGTGGACATTCCTGAATGGACTGAGGTCAAAACATTCAAGGTTGCGAGACGAACGACTCCTGCCTACTACTCCATCATGGACTTGCATGACCGTAAAGAGCTGTGTGACTCTGTTTCCGTCAATACCTTGGACGATAAACTTTGGTATTATGACGTATGTCGTTTCCTCCTAGACGGAACAGTCCCATTGGACACATCACCTAAGGCGAAGATAGCTCTCAAGCGATTTGCCGCCCAATTCGTAATTATAGGTGATTTCCTTTATAAAAAAACATCATAAACAGTGTCTACTCTGTGCCGATGAGCACGAAGCCGAAGAAATCATGGACCAAGTCCATCAAGGAGTCTGTGGAACCCACATGAATGGCAACATGCTAGCAAAGAAAGTCATCCGACTAGGATACTATTGGGCTACAATGGAGGCCGACTGCACCAACATGGTTAAGAAATGCCATAAGTGTTAGATACATGCCAACTTGCGACACACACCACCATCCGTGTTATAACCCACGACATCCCCTTGGCCCTTCTCTATATGGGGGATCGATGTCATTGGCAAGGTCGCACCGATAGGTCACTATGGACACTCGTTCGTATTGGTCGCCGTAGATTACTTCACCAAATGGATCGAAGCTCAATCCTACAAAATCTTAAATACCAAGAAGGTGGCTGAGTTCATCAAGACCAACATCATATGCCGATATGGGGTACCTCATGAGGTGACATCCGACAATGGCACATACTTCGAGAAAGAATGTGATCAATTACTTGCAGAGTACAAGATAGAGAGACATCAGTCATCACCAGACCGACCACAAACCAACGGAGCAGTCGAAGCTGCTAATAAAACCATAGAGACCATCATCAGGAAAATGGCTAAGACTGGCAGAGACTGACCCAAAAAGTTACCTTTTGCACTTTGGGGCTACCGTACCTCAATCCGTACTGCCACCGGTGAAACTCCATACGCCCTAGCCTATGGGATGGAAGCAGTGTTACCCATCGAATTGGAAGTACCATCTCTAAGAGTTCTCCTAGAAAACCAAGTCAACGAAGTCACATGATTGAACAGTTGTTATGAACAACTAGCCCTTCTAGATGAACGACGACTTCTAGCCACCGAGCATATCCGCATATCAACGGAGAATGGCCCGAGCATTCAACAAGAAAGTCAAATCTAGAAACATCAAAGAAGGGGACCTTATCCTACACGAACATCGTCCTGGACCTTTCAACCCCATGGGAAAAGGCGACCAAGATAGATAGGTCCTTACATTGTCAAGAAGATCTTCTCTGGAGGAGCGGTATAACTCGTAGACCTAGATGGAGATCAACTGCCGAAGCCCGTCAATATGGACAACCTGAAGATGTAACGACCCCGAAATCCGTTTATTTATTTTAATATTTATTTTATATTTTTGATAATTTTTATTTAAAATTTGGTGTGCATTTTATGTGTTGCATCATCTTATATGAGTTGCACATCTTATTTGACTATTTGAGTTAGTTAAAGTGTTAGTAGTAATAGTTGTTTAGGAAGTTAATTGTGTTAGTTGAAACCTTAGGGTCCTTTGTAGAAATTTATTTTAGGGGCTTAAATTCAAAAAGGGAAAAATTGGATGATGTATTTGTAAAAATTGAAAATGAAAACCATCCTTGTCACCCCCCCTCCCTCTCCATGCGTTTCTTCATACACTCACCATTTCATTTTCCCAATTTGGTTTCCTGGAAAGAGCTCCATTGTTGGCTAGGTAAGGTTTTGTTCTTATTTATTTTCCTTCTTTTAATTTACTACTCCATTTTCAAATCTAAAAATATATAAATGTTCAGGGTGTTGATTAGATCATATCTACCGATCCATCTTATTTTTCTTGACATCTTTTCCGGAATATAGGTAAGTTACTAATCCCCCTTTAAATGTTAAATTGGTCATAAACATGTTTATATGCTTTATATGTTATAAAATGATGTTTTAGTATACTTTTAATATACTTGTAAATTTGGGACAGAGGGAGTAGTAAAAACTTGTACATAGCTTGTTAGTATTAGGAAGGGTATAGAAGTTGGTGTTTGTATGGTGTTTGGGCTGAATTTGTAGCCTTTGTAAGGGTTGAAAATGTTGAGGGTTGATAAGGTTAGTGTTTTGGGTTGGTGAGATGAAGGGAGTATTTTGTTTTCAGCCAAAATGAGATTTCTGGGCTGATTACACGACTCGTGTAGGGGTACACGAGTCGTGTAAGGAGAGATTCTGAAGGGGTGTTTTTCTACACGAGTCGTGTACTGTTACACGACTTGTGTAACACGACTTGTGTAAAAGTTCTTACACGAGTCGTGTAGTGGTACACGAGTCGTGTAAGGGCCCAAAGTCTGAACTTGTGTATTTTTACGTAAAATCTTCCGGAGGTCATAACTTCTTCATCCGGACTCCGTTTTAGTCGTGTAAACTATCGTTGGAAATCTCTTCTCGAGTACTACATGATGGGTTGGTTATTGAGTGGGGTTTTGATTTTTATAGCACGTAAATCCTGTAGGTGATTAGTACCAAAATGAGTATCCATGGTTCATTATGGTAGAGTTGGTCTTTTGTGATCAAGTTTGGATTAATGTGATGGTTTGGATGGTTTGTGTGATGACTTAATGTCAATATGGTGCATACTATTATGAAAACGTGTTTACTTCTCTAATATGAGCTTGTGTGGTTCCCTACTTTGGAATCATACCCCGTTTGTTGTTTAAGCAAGTTTTCTTTGCTTCGGTTGTGTCTAAAGTCCAGCTGGTACTTTTGTGTGTGTTGGGCAGTGATAGGGATTATAATGGTCTCCCGAGCCAAGTACATTATAAGGCTCCTATCATTGGTTTCCCATTTTAACCCCTTCCTTAGGCCAAAGGTTGGGCACTTTGGGTTATGACTTTGTGTCATTTTCCCCCCGTTGTTGTTGTTGTTGTTTGGTTCCGGAACCCGTTTCAGCTCTTCGATGCTGCTCAGTTGATGCCTCTCAGATGGCTATCGTTTGGTTTGAGAACCTTGGCTCAGTATCCACGTATGAGTGTTTATTTCCGCTTTATGTGTTGTATGATGAGTTGGTCGTTATTTCCAACCGGTATGGGACGGTTGGCGATAGGGAGCCTCTCATGTTATGTGCTATGTGCTATATGATCATTTGTGGCATTATTCCTTTATGTTTATCATATGAGCATGTAATGTAGTTGCATTTTAGTAACTTACTGAGATTTATTCTCACCCTTTATTTGTTTACTGTTTTAGATAAGAAGGAGCCCAGGGGATAGTTCACACACACAGGGAGGACGTCGAGGAGATCTTTGGGTAAGATATTTTGGGAAATTTTGTGTAAGTAAAGGATACATTATGTAAATGTAATACCTTTTTGGGTAGTGTACCCGTGACTTGGTTTGTATCAACTCTTTTGGTAGATGTTCGTGTTGTAAATAAGTAAGTAAGTGAAGTGTGTAGCCAAGTGGCTTAGAACTTGTTTGTGAAAGTTGTTTTGTGACTAGTAGTCACGTTTAGTAAATGTTGTTTGGTTATGTAAGACCTTTTTATGAAAGTATATTTCGAAAAATTTTCTTAAAAATGTTTTATGACGTCTTCCGTGCGTGTCCCGGATGTGGGGCCAAGTAGGACCACGGGTCGGGCGCGACAGTTGGTATCAGAGCTAGGTTGTAGATGGTCTAGAATGACTAAGTGACCTAAGAGGGTAGTTGAGTATGGAGTGAGTAACGTTGAGTGTTTTATGCAGGTACTCAGTAAAAATGCCGGAACATGAGGGTGAACAGTCTGGTACTGCAGGCCAGAGTAATGTAAGGGAAGAAGCTCGAGCTATGTTCCAAGGGATGTTCGAGGCTGCAATGAAAACCATCCATGATCAGAGACAAGGAGGAGAGCATGCACCTCCGAGGTATGGTCTAGAACAGTTTTTGAAGATGAAACCAACTGGCTATGATGGTGAACCAGATGTGACCAAAGTTGAGAGATGGATTGAATCCATGGAAAAGATATTTGATGTTTTAGTATGTACTGAGGAAGATCGAGTTAGATTTGCTACCTACAAGTTGAGTGGAGCTGCGGAGTACTGGTGGAGAACACTGAAGGCTAGTTGGGATGAAGCTCATGTACCATATACTTGGGCAAATTTTCTGAGGAAGTTCAAGGAACATTTTATTCCAAGGGTGGATCAAGACCGGAAGGAAGTGGAATTTCTTAGCTTGGAACAGAATACAATGTCGGTGGCTCAGTATGCAGCCAAGTTCACGGAGCTATCGAGGTATTGTACTCATTTAATTGCAACGGAGGAGAGGAAAGCAACAAGGTTTGTGAAAGGGCTAAAAACAGTGATTCGAACTCAATTGGTGTCCCACAAGTTACAAGAGTTTCAAGATGCAGTTGATCGAGCTTATCAAGTGGAGCACGACATTGAAGAACACAAGAGGAAGGTGGAATTAACAAGTGCTGGAAGGCAAGGTAGACCACAACCGCAAAGGAATGATAATCGTGGAGGACAAGGGACTTCAACCCCATTTAGAGGACAACCACAAGGGCAACCGAGTGTTAGAAATCAAAGCAATTTCTCCGGGGGTCAAGGCAAGAGGGTTTGTAATTATTGTCAGAGGGAAGGGCACAGTGAGGAGCGGTGTTGGAAGAAACAAGGAAAGTGTTTGAATTGTGGACAACTTGGCCATTTTCAAAGAAATTGCCCGAGATTGGGGAGTCAACCATCGGGGAGTGGTGTTGGATCGTCTCAGGGTCAGAAAAGGGATGCCTCAGGAAAACCAAAGGTTCAAGGTCGTGTGTTTGCAATCAATCAACAACATGCTTCGGATGCTTCCACCGTAATTGGAGGTATAATTTCTATGTCCAGTTTGAGGGCACGTGCACTTATAGACCCCGGCTCAACGCATTCATATGTTTCTGTGTCTTTTGCATCTCGATTGCATTCTTCCTTTGAGTCTTTGCCTTATGTGCTAGAAGTGTCGACTCCTATGGGAAATTGTTTGATAGCTGACAAGGTGTTGCGTGATTGTGATGTGCATATTAGTGAGCATGTTTTACTTGCTGATCTAGTTATTTTGCCATTGCAAGACTTTGATGTTATTTTGGGTATGGATTGGTTAAGTAAATATCATGCCTCTGTTGATTGTTTTAAGAAAGTGGTTACGTTTTCTATCCCTAGTGTGCCTGTGTTTACTTTTGAGGCAACTTCTTTGGGTTCGGGAATTCGTATGATTTCTTATGTGAAAGCTAGGAGGCTATTGCACCGTGGTTGTGTGGGGTATTTGGCTTGTGTTTTGGATACTACTAAAAAGTCTCCTAAAGTAGAAGATGTGAATGTGGTTAAAGAGTTTCCTGATGTGTTTTCTTCTGAATATTCTATGCCTCCCGA
The DNA here is from genome assembly GCA_026119855.1 of Campanula takesimana. NCBI lineage: Eukaryota > Viridiplantae > Streptophyta > Magnoliopsida > Asterales > Campanulaceae > Campanula > Campanula takesimana. The sequence goes on from JAOWBW010000111.1 coordinate 1,077,793, forward strand.
TAGAGAAATCGAGTTTGGTATTGACTTGATTCCAGGTACTACCCCTATATCTGAAGCACCTTATAGAATGGCTCCAGATGAACTAAAAGAATTGAAGGTGCAATTGCAAGAGTTACTTGATCGGGGATTCATCCGTCCTAGTGTATCACCGTGGGGAGCTCCTGTATTGTTTGTCAAGAAGAAAGATGGGTCTTTGAGACTGTGCATCGACTACAGGAAGCTGAATCAGGTAACTGTAAAGAATAAATATCCTCTACCTCTCATTGATGACTTGTTTGATCAACTCCAAGGGTCAGTCGTCTTTTCGAAGCTTGACTTGAGGAGTGGGTACCATCAGTTAAAGATCCGTTCTGAGGATATTTCTAAGACTGCTTTCCGTAGTAGGTATGGTCATTACGAGTTTCTTGTTATGCCTTTCGGGTTGACTAATGCTCCGGCTGTTTTCATGGATATGATGAATCGGGTTTTCAAGCCTTATCTTGACACCTTCGTGGTTGTATTTATTGACGATATTCTTGTGTATTCCAAGTCTAAGGAGGAGCACGAGCAACACTTGTGAATGGTTCTATCTGTTCTCCGTGAGAAGCAACTGTTTGCGAAATTCAGTAAGTGTGCTTTTTGGCTCGAGGAAGTGTCTTTTCTGGGGCACGTGGTTTCCAATAGAGGAATATCCGTAGATCCTTCCAAGATTGAAGCTATTGTGAATTGGAAGAGGCCTGAATCAGTTACGGAGATTCGAAGTTTCTTGGGTCTAGCCGGGTATTATAGAAGATTTATCGAGGGGTTTTCTAAAATTGCTACTCCGTTGACTCAGTTGACTCGAAAGAATGTACCGTATGTGTGGGATGGCAAGTGTCAAGTTAGCTTTGAAGAGTTGAAGAAGAGGTTGACTACAGCTCCTATCCTTGCGCTTCCTAATGGCAATGATGATTTGGTAATTTATAGCGATGCTTCTAAAGAAGGCCTCGGGTGTGTGTTAATGCAAAATGGAAGAGTGATTGCGTATGCTTCAAGAAAGTTGACTCCGAGTGAGCAGAATTATCCTACCCATGACATGGAATTAGCTGCGATTGTTTTTGCGTTGCACAAGTGGAAACACTATCTGTACGGAGCCAAATTTGAGATATTTACCGATCATCAAAGTTTGAAGTACCTTTTCTCCCAAAAAGAGTTGAATAACAGGCAAAGAAGATGGATGGAGCTATTGAAGGATTATGATTGCACTATATCGTATCACCCGGGAAAAGCAAATGTGGTAGCTGATGCCATTAGCCGGAAATCTTTTATGGCTTCATTGATGGTGCGTGAATGGAAGATGTTAGAGGATGCTCGAGATTGGGAGCCTTGTGAGTCAAAGCATGGGGCTATTTTTGCGAGTATTCAAGTATTACCAGTTTTGATTCAACAAATAAAGAAAGCTCAGAAGGATGATCCGGAGTTGGTGAAAATAGCGGATAAAATCGAAGATGGTAAATTTGAGGATTTCTCTCTTAATTCCGAAGGAGTGTTAACTTTCAGAGGTCGGTTATGTGTGCCTTGCGTGGATGAGATTAAACGCCAAGTTCTTGATGAGGGCCACAAGTCGAGGTATACTATTCATCCCGGGAGCACAAAAATGTATCAGAATTTGAAGCAACACTTTTGGTGGAATAATATGAAGAGAGAGATAGCGGATTATGTATCTAAATGTTTGACATGTCAACAAGTGAAAGCTGAACATCAAAGGCCTGCGGGGTTACTTCAACCGTTAGAAATTCCGGAATGGAAGTGGGAACATGTTACTATGGATTTCGTGACGGGATTACCTCGCACTCGAAGAAGGTTTGACGCCGTTTGGGTGATCGTGGATAGATTGACCAAGTCTTCTCATTTTCTACCTATTGAGATTAGTTACTCGATGGAAAGGCTTGCAACCTTATATATAAATGAGATTGTGAGATTGCATGGTGTCCCGGTGAGTATTGTGTCTGACCGTGACCCTAGATTTACATCTCGGTTTTGGCAAGCATTTCAAAAGGCTTTGGGTTCAGAGTTGAAGTTTAGTACAGCTTTTCATCCCCAGACAGATGGGCAGTCAGAGAGAACTATTCAGATTCTCGAGGATATGTTGCGAGCTTGCTCAGTTGATTTTTCAGATTCTTGGGATTCTCATTTACCTCTCGTAGAATTTGCCTATAACAACAGTTTTCAGTCAAGTATTGGGATGGCCCCGTATGAAGCTTTGTATGGGAGGAAATGTCGGTCTCCAATTTGTTGGGATGAAGTGGGAGAAGCAAAAATTTGGGGTATTGATATGGTGAACAAGTCAGTTGAGGAAGTTAAACTTATTCGGGATCGTTTGAGTACGGCTCAGAGTAGACAGAAAAGCTATGCCGATCATCGGAGGCGAGATCTTGAGTTTCATTCGGGTGACTTTGTATTTTTGAAGGTTTCACCTAAAGTGGGAATTCGAAGGTACGGGAAGAAAGGCAAGCTGGCACCGAGGTACATTGGCCCATTCGAGATTTTGAGTAGAGTTGGTGATAGGGCGTATCGTCTTGCGTTACCTCATTCTCTTGACAAAATCCATAATGTTTTTCATGTCTCGATGCTTAGGAAGTATGCGTATGATCCTTCTCATGTCTTGTCCGAGGTTCTCGAGGATATTGAACCGAGTATGTCTTACGAGGAGCACCCGGTCCAAGTTATTGATTCAAAAGTTCAAGAGTTGCGAACTAAGAGTATTCCCCTTGTTCGAGTTGTGTGGAGAAATCATAACGTGGAAGAGTCGACTTGGGAGCTTCGGGAGGAGATCGAGAGGAAGTACCCTTGGTTGTTTGAGGGTTGAGGTAAGCAATCCTAAAATTCGGGTCGAATTTTCTTTAAGGGGGAGTGAGTGTAACGACCCCGAAATCCGTTTATTTATTTTAATATTTATTTTATATTTTTGATAATTTTTATTTAAAATTTGGTGTGCATTTTATGTGTTGCATCATCTTATATGAGTTGCACATCTTATTTGACTATTTGAGTTAGTTAAAGTGTTAGTAGTAATAGTTGTTTAGGAAGTTAATTGTGTTAGTTGAAACCTTAGGGTCCTTTGTAGAAATTTATTTTATGGGCTTAACTTCAAAAAGGGAAAAATTGGATGATGTATTTGTAAAAATTGAAAATGAAAACCATCCTTGTCACCCCCCTCCCTCTCCATGCGTTTCTTCATACACTCACCATTTCATTTTCCCAATTTGGTTTCCTGGAAAGAGCTCCATTGTTGGCTAGGTAAGGTTTTGTTCTTATTTATTTTCCTTCTTTTAATTTACTACTCCATTTCCAAATCTAAAAATATATAAATGTTCAGGGTGTTGATTAGATCATATCTACCGATCCATCTTATTTTTCTTGACATCTTTTCCGGAATATAGGTAAGTTACTAATCCCCCTTTAAATGTTAAATTGGTCATAAACATGTTTATATGCTTTATATGTTATAAAATGATGTTTTAGTATACTTTTAATATACTTGTAAATTTGGGACAGAGGGAGTAGTAAAAACTTGTACATAGCTTGTTAGTATTAGGAAGGGTATAGAAGTTGGTGTTTGTATGGTGTTTGGGCTGAATTTGTAGCCTTTGTAAGGGTTGAAAATGTTGAGGGTTGATAAGGTTAGTGTTTTGGGTTGGTGAGATGAAGGGAGTATTTTGTTTTCAGCCAAAATGAGATTTCTGGGCTGATTACACGACTCGTGTAGGGGTACACGAGTCGTGTAAGGAGAGATTCTGAAGGGGTGTTTTTCTACACGAGTCGTGTACTGTTACACGACTTGTGTAAAAGTTCTTACACGAGTCGTGTAGTGGTACACGAGTCGTGTAAGGGCCCAAAGTCTGAACTTGTGTATTTTTACGTAAAATCTTCCGGAGGTCATAACTTCTTCATCCGGACTCCGTTTTAGTCGTGTAAACTATCGTTGGAAATCTCTTCTCGAGTACTACATGATGGGTTGGTTATTGAGTGGGGTTTTGATTTTTATAGCACGTAAATCCAGTAGGTGATTAGTACCAAAATGAGTATCCATGGTTCATTATGGTAGAGTTGGTCTTTTGTGATCAAGTTTGGATTAATGTGATGGTTTGGATGGTTTGTGTGATGACTTAATGTCAATATGGTGCATACTATTATGAAAACGTGTTTACTTCTCTAATATGAGCTTGTGTGGTTCCCTACTTTGGAATCATACCCCGTTTGTTGTTTAAGCAAGTTTTCTTTGCTTCGGTTGTGTCTAAAGTCCAGCTGGTACTTTTGTGTGTGTTGGGCAGTGATAGGGATTATAATGGTCTCCCGAGCCAAGTACATTATAAGGCTCCTATCATTGGTTTCCCATTTTTAACCCCCTTCCTTAGGCCAAAGGTTGGGCACTTTGGGTTATGACTTTGTGTCATTTTCCCCCCGTTGTTGTTGTTGTTGTTTGGTTCCGGAACCCGTTTCAGCTCTTCGATGCTGCTCAGTTGATGCCTCTCAGATGGCTATCGTTTGGTTTGAGAACCTTGGCTCAGTATCCACGTATGAGTGTTTATTTCCGCTTTATGTGTTGTATGATGAGTTGGTCGTTATTTCCAACCGGTATGGGACGGTTGGCGATAGGGAGCCTCTCATGTTATGTGCTATGTGCTATATGATCATTTGTGGCATTATTCCTTTATGTTTATCATATGAGCATGTAATGTAGTTGCATTTTAGTAACTTACTGAGATTTATTCTCACCCTTTATTTGTTTACTGTTTTAGATAAGAAGGAGCCCAGGGGATAGTTCACACACACAGGGAGGACGTCGAGGAGATCTTTGGGTAAGATATTTTGGGAAAGTTTGTGTAAGTAAAGGATACATTATGTAAATGTAATACCTTTTTGGGTAGTGTACCCGTGACTTGGTTTGTATCAACTCTTTTGGTAGATGTTCGTGTTGTAAATAAGTAAGTAAGTGAAGTGTGTAGCCAAGTGGCTTAGAACTTGTTTGTGAAAGTTGTTTTGTGACTAGTAGTCACGTTTAGTAAATGTTGTTTGGTTATGTAAGACCTTTTTATGAAAGTATATTTCGAAAAATTTTCTTAAAAATGTTTTATGACGTCTTCCGTGCGTGTCCCGGACGTGGGGCCAAGTAGGACCACGGGTCGGGGCGCGACAGAAGAAGTACTACGCGTAGCTCCGTCCCCTAGTTCAAAAAAAAGAAGATAGCACGAGAAAACAAGCCCACTAGATTGAAAACCTGAAAGGGCGGTCTAGGCAAAAATCAGGGTGTGCATTAAAAAAAAAACTTGGGGCGGATCTCGTACGAGACAAGCAAGCAGACAGACATACATTTTTCTCTTTCTTGAACAAGAACTACGATGACCTGAGCTCCTTATTTAATTGATGTAAAAGGAGAACGTAGGCAGCCTTTTGGTCCGGTCTATTCAATAAATAAAATCAAAATCTTGTTCTTTTATTAATTGAATGCATTTCGAGAAAGCAATGGGAAAATTCCCTACATTGATACCAACTTGCAAAAGAAAATAAATAAAATGTTAAAATCCTAAACATTGGTCTATCTAAGAAATCTCTTGATACTCCTAAAGATCTATTTCTTCTTTGATTTAGTAGGGGCTTGACCACGGTCTGTGTCGTCATCTCTCTTCCTCTTGAACCAAGGTATCTTGTAACCGGGAGGGACGTCAAGTCTTTCGAAAACTGAGGAAGTCAATCTCGAGAACACAAGAGGCCTGTCGATAGCTTGAAATTTACCGGGAAATCCATTCGCCCTCTTCTCGTAAAAGTCACAATCCAAAAAGTCTTGAGTGGCGTCCGCACTGACATTAGAAGGATCCCCCTTGGCTTCCTTCATCCTCAAACTCAAGCTAGACTCAAATCGGTCCCCCAACAGAGAGCGGCGGATCTCGTCAATACCCCCAACATTGGGACGGAGTTCTTTAAGAAACCAATCCAGATATTTATCCGATAGATAAATTCTACCTCCATCATGACGAAGGTTAGTCCAACGGTCCACATTGGTACCTTTCCCCCAATAAAGATCCAGGCTCGTAGCAAACTCTGAGTCCATGAGTGAAACATCTCGAGACTGCCCCCTAGCACAAAAGTGTCCTGCTACTGACCGAACTGCCGCATCACTCTCCGAGAAAAATAAAAGGAGAAATCTCTTAAACCCGGAAGAACGACCCTGTTGTATCCAAGGGTATTGGCCACAAACCTCCTCACTCTCCAAAAGGATGGGTCCCAAACAATATCACCGGCCTCCACATTTGCAAAGAGATTAGACCACTCCTCAATACTGAGATCCTTCACTAACAATCTCCGCCTATGGAAAGTATAAGGAGAATACTCGATCAGAGAATCCAACAACTTAAAATGCTCCCTGAGCCAAATAGGCAACAAAAGCGGACTTCCCCGGGTCATAGAACCAGTTCGGTGTAACTCATCAAGGCCATGAAGGGTTTCCCCCAAGATAAGAGGGACAATGTTGAAAGCCCGTCCTCTAGCTTGCAAAACAATGTCTATGAGCTCTGTGTCCGCCATGCCACACTTTCTCATGAAGAGTATGCTCCGGAACAAGCACAGCGCCAAGAGGCAACATTGAGAGTCCACATCGTGACCACGCATCACGCGATTCTTAAATCTCCTAGGCAATGCGTGGAGATCAACATGACGGTTGTGAATATAACTTTGAGCCTCGGGAAGGCCTATGCTCAATAAATCTCTAAGAGACTCCGCCGGTACCTTGTCATACTTGGGAACCGCAATCACACCGGTCAATGGCATATCCAAGATAGTTGTCATCTCCTCCACAGTAGGGACCATCTCATTAAGCAAAAAATTGAAGAGGTGAGTCGAAGGATCCCAAAAGCGTGCAACTCCTTTTAAAAGGTCCCAATCCGGCTTTAGATTCTTCAAAGTAAAAAAGAATCTTGAACACGAACATCTCCACAAATCTCTCTTGACGGGGTCTGTTAAACGAGCGAAAGAACGTTGCTAAATCACCATTGTAACGTTCCACCAATGCCGGGTCTAGAGAAAACTCATCAACAATTATTGATGAAGGGACGGACTTGCTTGGAGCCATCGAGAGTAAAAGGTTGAGAATTTACTCCAAAAAAATAGTTCCCAGAACTGATCAGAGGCTGGATAGTATTCTAGGACGGACTAGAGGTCACTATATACAAGTTTGGATACCAAATCCTCGAGGAAAAAAGAAACAGTCCCAGAATTCAATGGTGACTCGTACGAGACATCGAAGTCTCGTACGAGACATCCCTCTCAGTCAGAACGGCAACAACTCTAATCAAATTCAGGCTTCCCAACGAGTCAAAACATGTCTCAACCATCTCAGAAAATCCATCCTAAACAGTTTATCATTACCCACAAATGACCCAACACGAATCCATCTCATAAAAATCCTTTGGTTGACCAACCGGGTACAGGCTAATCCATAAACAGTCAGAAATAAAAACTAAAATTAATAAATTTGTGTGCTAGAGTTAGGAGCTAATTGTTGCATAGGTACAATCCCAAACTAAAAAGAAAGAAAAATTGTCTTCGCCTACGCCGAGGAAATAAGTACATCATAAACCAAAAGGAGGGGACGAGGGGATCCTAATCTACTCCGTCATCAAATAAAGGGACGTCGCCACTTCCACGTCATCACCCATCAGTCCGAGGTCTCTTCCCGCAAGAAGCCAAATCCGCAGTCTGGCGAGCCAACTGGCCTAACAGCCCCGCTGTTTCCCTCTTCACTCTCTTGGCATAGGCCATGAATTGGGCAAGTCGTCCCGCGACCTCTCTGTACTCAGCAATGGGCACCTGTTGCAGAAAAACAAAAGAAATGTCAAAATCTGCAGAAAAATGATAAACAAAAACATAAGATGGTGAAAGTGACAGAAATGACAAGAGAAGGGTCAAAAGTCATACCATGGACGAATCAGCAGGAGGTACGAGTCCCTCAGGCATATCATACTCGGCAGGAAGATCCTCAACGTTATCCACTCCCTCAGCCATGCTGTAGGTGAACGAAGCCGGCCCAAGCTGTAAACGAAAAGGGATATGAACAACCCCCTGAGCCTGATCACCCTCTACAATCAACCGAGGCATGATGCATGTGATCAAAGGCATCCTGACCAATAATAAGCTCCACTCTCTCCTCATCATCAATGGCATAAGAATTAAGCATATGAGCCCGTGGATCTAATGGGACAAGGGCATCCAGTCTGCCAGCATCCTGCTGGCGAGAGACACTCTCTCCCAAGAAAAAGCATTCCCCATCGAGGCCGATCATCAACAGCCTCCGGCTTGACATCCCATAAACATGCTCAATACCCAAACTCCGCCAAGGAAAGAAAGCAACAGTGGACTCAGGGGTGGCCTCCCATCTGTCAAAATACAGTCGCATGCGCTCCACCGGCATATCAGCCCCCTCTGCCTGCTCATCACGGGTATCCCTGTTACCCCTACACCATCTTAAAGTATCTGGGAACATGACATTGTTGTCTCGAAGGTTGAAAGTGAAGAAACCAAACATGGCATAACCCTAAGCCTGCAAAATGGGAGAAACAAAGATGATGTCAATGCATAACAGCTAAGATAAAAATGCTATCAAAATAAACTGGGGCTGAAACAAAGGAGGAATACAGTGAGAAAATGAGTATCATACCTCCCAGGCGTGGCTATAACCACCCAAGCTGGCGTTCGCTCTGTCCCGCGAACTCTCATTCATGGCTACATAGCAGTGAACTAAGCCAGATAAACCCCAACTGGCGTCAGTAACATGCTGCATATCCCTCAGGCAGCTCAGCAAAGTAAAAAAAGCGGTCGACGCGTGATTAGCAAACAGCGTCTCAGAAAAGGCCCACCATAAAAAGCCGCAGACAGCAACAATACGGGTATTAAGAGACCTCATCTGGCCCGCATTGGCCGTGACATAAGCGTCCACATTCTCCCTCAAAGACTTAAGAGGGACACCCTTGCCCACAGTGCACAAAGTAAAGCCCAATAGCCACCTAATCTCACCGGCATCAGGGGTAAAATATGTGTCCACCTCAATCAGATCACGGGTAATGGGAAGCCCGGTAATGGCATGAAAATCAGTTGGAGTCATGGTGACCTCCCCCCACCGCATGCGCATGGTATGAGTGCTATCCTACCAACGCTCCTGAATAGCTTGGAGCAAGTGGACATTCCTCCACTCACCGACTAAGCCGTCAAAGAAAGGCTTGAGACCCATGTTCTCTATCTCATCCTTCATCTCGCCATTGAGAGTGGCCCATTTATCAGCAACCGCCCGTACGCTACCTCTACAGTTGTTGATCATCCTAAACGACTGTAAAAGACAAAGGTAAAGGAGACGAATGTCAAAAAATCGGTAAAAATCCTCATTTAAGCATTTTAACCGAAAAATCGCAGAATTGCCTAGAACAACATCAAAATCATGTACTACTATACTACAATGATTATCTACATCAACAAGGATGAAATTCCACCGAGAAATAAGCCATGCATGATAAACCCTAGCAACAACGGTTTTAGGCGAAAAATTGACAAAAGTCGACAAAGTCAATTACGAAAGCATAGGATTGAGGCATGCAACAACGAAATTGACATGGAAAATCAGTCAAAGGAAAAGATCCTTACCCTCCTAGTCTGAATGGCGTGAGAGATATGGTCTTCAGGAAATGGGCACAAATCATCTGTCCCCCACACTTTCCCTTTCATATGTTTGCCAAAGAGGTGTTCCTTGTACAAGCGATTTGCACCGGCCATTTGAAAAGATTGGGAAGCACTTAAACTCAACAAGAATGGAGATTTTTGAGTGAGAAAATTGCCTAGGGTTGAAAGCTCCTGAAAATAAAATAAGAAAGTGATTTGAAAATCCCTGAAACAACGTCTGATATGCGCAAAAATAGAGGTCACTCGTACGAGATATCCCTCTACCTCGTACGAGGTATCCCCAGCAAATCCGCAGAAAACCCTATTTTCTCAAGAAATGTCAGAAAAGCCCTGTTTTTAACAGAAATGTCAGAAAAGCCTCGCTTTTAAACAAAAGGTCAGAGAAGCCCTGCTTTGACTAAGAGGTCAAATCTGAACCCGGTTAAAGATGGAACATTCGTCAACAAAAAGAATATTTTCAGAATTGGAACAAGTAAAGTTGTTTCTCAGTTCGAATCTATTCTCACCGCGCATCCAAGATCATGGGTGAGCAACAAAAATCTACATCAACAAACTCTGAATCCAACAACTATCATCAAGACGTAAGTTAATGGCACAGGATTTAGATCACTGTGAATCCAACAACTATCATCAAGCTGTAAGTTAATGGCACAGGATTTATATAATAGTGAACCCAACAACTGTTATCAAGACATAAGTTAATAACACAGGATTCACACCATTTGGAATCCCACAATTGTCATCAAAGTGTAAGCTAATGGCATAGGATTCACATTTTCAACGGAAAGGAAGTCTCGTTGGAAGGAGAAGAAAGGTCCGAGTAATTGGCATCTCCAAACTGGAACCCGCGTTGCAGTATTCGATGAAGGGCAACCAAAGTCACCTTGTGGTCATTGAGGCACAAAAGTAAGCACCTCTATGGTCACTCTGGCACCAAAGTCACCTTGTGTTCATTGAGGCACAAAAGTAAGCACCTCTATGGTTACTCTGGCACCAAAGTCACCTTGTGGTCATTGAGGCACAAAAATAAGCACCTCTATGGTCATTCTAGCACCATGGCACCTTTATCTAAAAGCACCCGTATAGTCATTGAGGCACAAAAGTAAGCACCTCTATGGTCACTCTGGCACCAAAAGCACCCGTATGGTCATTGAGGCACAAAAGTAAGCACATCTATGGCCACTCTGGCACCAAAAGCACCCGTATGGTCATTGAGGCACAAAAGTAAGCACCTCTATGGTCACTCTGGCACCAAAAGCATCTGTATGGTCATTGAGGCACAAAAGTAAGCACCTCTATGGTCACTCTGGCACCAAAGACACCATGTGGTCACCGAGGCACACAAGTAAGCCCTCCATGGTCACTCCGGCATCAACAAGGTTGAAGACGTTCGTCATCAGCGATAGGGTATATTCAGAATTGGGTCAAGGACATTGATTCCTCAGTATGGGTTACTCTCTAAACTCTGAACTTTACTTACAACATTATTATTTTTCAAAATGATTTTCAAAATACCTTAAACGTCCATTTTGCGTTTTTTTGGAGTTGAACTACGTTTGGTCTGATTTCCTTAAAGGAATACGTAGGCAACTTTACAGCACGACCATACCCCTAGTTCTAAATGGTGTCTTTTCTATCGACGACGTTACTTCTTTCATAAGTATCGTCGCCGAGGGGCTCTGTAGACATCCCATTTTGAACGTTCATTCATAATCGCACTACTTCTGTGTCTCACCTTTGATTTGGGTCGAAACTCGTTAAGTTTGACATGTTTCGTTAAGTTTCTGACTGACTTCGTTAGTTAGGGGCCAAACTGAACATTAAAACTACTGCAAAGGACAAAAGTGTGATTCCAGCACATGGTGTATCGTACGAGACATGGATATCTCGTACGAGGTATCCCCCTTGACAGTCGGGTTTTCAGCAGTTTCCTTGTTGATCTCAACCTCGTTTCTTGGCAAACACTCATACAATCCGGGGATAATCTGATAGACGATTCTAGAGTCCAAGTTTACCTCCTTAAAAATCAAGCCCAACCATAAACAACTCTCCGACTTGATCCCTAAGTCATCAAAAACCTATAAAATAAAGGGTCCCTTCACTTGAAACAAGGACGGAAAATATTTCTTGACAGCCCCAAGACCGTTAAACCCCCATAATCAGTCACCTATCCCTAATCACCAAAATTAGGAGATCATAACACCATTGAAGTCAAGATTTTTGGATCATCAAGGCCTTTAGTCAAGGCCATCCATAGGATTCTCAAAGAACGCTTAGGTAAATTCCTTTGTTTTCTATTCTCTCATCTCCTTCTTTGCTTTGAACTAGAGTGATTCCATTAAAGGATCAGCCTAGAGCCTCTCCAATTCATGGAGATGGTCTCGAAGCACATGATCCGACATTCCAAATAAATAAGAGATTATTTATTTGGTTTCTTTTGTACTAAAACTGCATAATTTTGATGATGATGATGATGATGAAGTTTTCGTAAGCTAGACCGATCCTAGATCGGGTGGATTGGGTGCTCCTTGACCTTCCCAATCCATAACTTAACCCCCGAACTCAAGAATCTCACGGTCCGTGTTCCGTTCAAAACATGGTGGCGACTCACAAAATCGAGCAAATCAAGTCCTTCCAATCAAAGCAAAAGCACAACAAAACGCAAAGGACGCGCGCGCTCACTCCTTCCGTCCGCATCAATTAGTAATTTTTCACTATATATTGATCATAATTCTTTTTTTTCACTATATAAAAAAATAAAAAAGTATCATATAAAAATCAATCTACATGCAGAGTTGACTATTTGTGTCAAATTAAAGATAATGACATATTTGACCTTATTTAACCAATTTTCCTAATTTGGAGGTGCATATGGGCCTCCTAAAAATGGAAAGACTTTCTTCATTTTATATAGTTATAGATTGGTTTAGTCTAATTGCTTGAGCCTTATTGCATGAAAATCGCTCATGTTTAACCTAATAATTATTTGACATATCAACTTCATAAGAAGTTAATTGATTCTTTTGTGCATATTACTAATAACTAGAAATATTATTTTCCAAGGCATAGTAAAATTATTATTCTACAAACACATAATATGTGCATTATAAACTTTTATATTAATGTGTGTAAATAATATAAAATCAATCATCGTCAAATACAAAAAATAATATTATCAATTCAATCATCTATAAAATTAAAAGTGTATTCATAACAATAATAATTCATCGTTATTATTTGAATTTCAATTCTTATAATAAATACATATTACTTACTATGTACAACAAAAGCTAAAAAAAATTAACAAAATTCTCCTAAATTTATAAGTCTAAACATTTTGGTTTATATAAAATATATTTATATCAAAAAATGTTATACTACTTTATTAAATAAAAGTTTAAAAAGAATCAAAAAATATAAAAAAAATGGCAAATTAACTCCATGTATGTACATAGCACGAGTTAGGGCAACTTGCAAATTTGTACCATTAAGATTACATATGTTAGTGCAGACTGGTGGTGTTACCACATGTGCTGCCAACACTGTCTCAGTGTTATCAGACAAGTGTCTGAGTTAATATTTGAACATTATCTTCGTGGATTGTTTTTGTACTAACATCTAATATGTTCGCAAGAATTTTGTTTATTGTTGGTCCATTAATCAGGTATACTATGGTGGGAATGCTAGAATTATGCAAGGAAGTTGAAAGAAGATAAGTTATGCATAAAGATGGATTTTACGCATAACTTGGAGATAAAGGGCAAGTGAAAAACGTGGGAATTAGACCCATTCAAAGACTGAGATATTTACATGGGAGTACAAGGCTTTTACAGCCATTAGGTACATGGTGGCAATGCATGAACTTGGGCACCAAGAATTAGCTCCTACAAATATGGACATGTGGAGAAATTCTTTCCCAATGCTCGGCAACCACTCCACCACTCACTCCACATTTTTTATCAACTCTCCAGCCACAAATGAAGTATTCCCCAAGTACTTCAAGTCTATAAATAGCAAAGAAGATGAAGATTGAAGACACAACATTTACAACACACATCCTCACACAAGAAATGCCTATACACTCCTTGGTTCCTATAAACCCATTCTTCCCAAACCTATTAAATTCTTGTAATCCTTAATTATAAGTTTGTCTTGGCTAGGATAGGGTCTCGTGTATAGACTTAGTCATTCCATTGAGCTCAAATTGTAATAGCTATAGGGAACTCTCGGCCTTGTACTTTAATTCATATTATTAGTGAAGGTCTCGCCTTTTGAAGCATCCCTCAAGATATAATTTATATATCTTGAGAAAAATTATTCTTGTGTTGTTTTTCCGCTGCAAACTCTTTTCAGAAACTGTTTTCTGCTCGTGTCTGTAAGTGTTTCCCGAAGTTTTATCGTTGCACTTACAACACCTTTGATAACACTTTCTTTACTGTAAGCCATCGACTTGCTTTTTCAATTGGCACCAGATCTGGTTACTTGATATACTAAGTACTTTGGTCCAGAGTGTCATGGCTTACGATCCAGCCAATCCTAATCAGAAGAGGCTTCCAGTTCTTGATGGTTCGAATTACGCCTATTGGAAGATCCGCCTCCGCTCGTATATCAAATCAATTGATATCCGGGCTTGGCGATCTATAATAAATGGTTATTCTGTCCCATTGTTACCTCCGGATGAAGATGGTGACGTTCAAGTCAAACCTGAATCCGAGTGGACCAATGAGGAGAACAACCTAGCTACTTTAAATGAGATATCACTTAATTCCATTTATGAGTGGGTTGATATGCATATTTTTAAACTCATTCAAAATACTCCCACCGCTAAGAAGGCATGGGATACTTTACAAAGATTTTGTGAAGGGGATGATAGTGTGCGTGAAACTAAGCTTAGGAGGCTTACTAGCAAATTTGAAAGATTGAGGATGAGTGAAAATGAAGATATTTCTTCATATTTTGAAAAACTTTTTGATATTGCTAATTGTAGATACCCAGGGGAACCACGGCTTGAGGGTAGAGCGCGCGAGTTATCCTAGGATGTCTAACTTGTTTTTAGAGTCGCCACCTATGTTTTGAGGAACATAATAAAAACCTATTGATAATAGCCTAAGTTTGATTACGACAACAGAGATTATTTGTTTTGAGGTTCGGGGGTTAGGTTACGAGATGGGAAGTACCGAAACACCCATCCCGCCCAACTAAAGTTGGTCTTGCTTGATCAAAATCTACATAAATGATAAATGTTCTTCTTCTTCTTCTTTAAATCATAAAAAGGGGTTTTAAAATAGAGTTTGGAATGTGGGAGATGACTCCTTAACCATCCTCAATGAGATGATGTGATCATTAGAGTCATGTCCCAAAATGATTTGGGTGATTGCACTTTGATAAAACAAAAGGATAGAGAAAAGATATGAAGTTGAGAAGGGGAAAGAAATAGCTTTACCTAGACTTCAAGAGACTTCAAACACTTCTTGTTGAATTACTTGGAGAAATCCTTTGGAAAATGCTTTGAAAGTAGGAAATTTGGTTTATTGCAATATGAGATTGAGAGCCAAGGGTCCAAAGTCAAGGTCCTTGAAAATGGAGGTAAAGGGGGGTTTTTATAGGTGAAAGAAAGATGTTTTTGGTGCCAAAACTCAGTCACCAAGAAATCTTTCCCGGGCAAAATCCTGTAAATTGAGCAAGGGAGAGAATCCTGGCCAGAAATCTGTAACTGACGCCCAGAGGCGCGCGCTTCCTGCTTTGGGGGCGGGAGGCGCGCGCGTCTGGATCCTCCTGTCGGAGGCGCACGACTTAGGGAAGGCGATTTTGACAGAATGGACTAGAAAGTCAGCCTTGTTATTCAGTTTAGTCCCTGGACTTAAGGAAGTCAGTCAGGAACTTAACGGAAGTGACAGAAACTGATGAGAAACACTTAAAATGGGGAGAAACACAAGATCAAATGTGCAATCGGGGTGAGCAGTCCAAGGCGGGGTGTCTACAGAGCCTCTCGGCGACGTGGATTGCAAAGCAAAATGCGTCGACGAAAGTTAAAAACACCCGCCGAGGACATCACCAGGAAAAAGCAAAGACTCGATGAAAGCATGAATTTGAAATTGCGAGAGATAGTGGTGCGCTCCCTGTGTGAGCGGCTTTTGTTGATAGAGGGGGTGGCATGATCCGTTAGGTGAACCTGCCGGCTGAATATGTTGAATGAGGCCATTAGTGAACCTTTTGAACGAGGCCGTTAGTGAACCTTTGAGGACGAATCCGTTAGTGAAACCCGTTGATGAGGCTGTTGGTGAACCCTTGAATGAGGTCGTTGGTGAACCTTTGGAGAGGCCGTTAGTGAACCTTTGAGGACGAATCCGTTAGTGAAATCCGTCGATGAGGCCGTTAGTGAACCCTTGAATGAGGCCGCTGGTGAACCTTTGGAGGGGCCGTTAGCGAACCTTTGAGGACGAATCCGTTAGTGAAATCCGTTGATGAGGCCGTTAGTGAACCCTTGAATGAGGCCGTTGGTGAACCTTTGGAGAGGCCGTTAGTGAACCCTTGAATGAGGTCATTGGTGAACCTTTGGATGAGGCCGTTGGTAAACCTTTGGAGAGGCCATTAGTGAACCTTTGAAGAGGCCGTTAGTGAACCTTTGAGGAGGCCGTTGGTGAACCTTTGAGGACGAATCCGTTAGTGAAATCCGTTGATGAGGCCGTTGGTGAACCTTTGGAGAGGCCGTTAGTGAACTTTTGGAGAGGTCGTTAGTGAACCTTTGAAGAGGTCGTTGGTGAACCTTTGTTGATGAATCCGTTAGTGAAATCTATTGATGAAATATTGCTTTGAAATCGCGTGCCACTTGGAGTCACGCTTGACTTTTTGACTTGTGGGGTGCGGGCACAGTTGACCGCGACCGAAAGAATGTTCCTGCTGGGGATGAAATGTTGAGATTGACTCTTGAGGGGGGGGTATGGTACCTATGACAGAACTTAGGGAGTTCGGAATATAGAGAAGGACAGCCTACTTTTGAGTGGGAGTTTCTATCCTACTTTCAATCTTTGACATGCCTTAAGGGCGGACCAGAGGAAGGTGTGTCCAACTGGGTGTCCGAGGACCGGGGTTGTGTCTTGATTTCTGACAAGGCCTTTTCTGAAGTGATCTAGACTTGGGAGGCGCGCGCTTTCCTCTGTAGGCTTGGGACGCGCGCGCCTTTCAGACTGCTGGCGGGTGGCGCGCGCGTCTGGGAGGCGGAATTCCGGGCTTGACATTTGCTGGCCAAAAGAACCCCCAACAGCTATAATATCATCTTCTGTTCGACCACTTGATTCTCACAGCTCCTTTCTGCCATTTTTGAACATCATATTATTGCTCAACTTTGCTTGTGATCAACATTTTCCATGGCTTCCAATTCTTTTGTTCTTGATGCCAAGGTTGTTAGTGGGTATGAAAAGGACTTGGGCACTTTTGTGTATTCTTTCAAGACCCATCCCAAGAAGGCCTTCATTAAAGACTTCGGGTTCCGCGTTCTTTTCACTTTGCGGACGTTGAAGCCGGATTGGGATTTGTTGAGAGCTGCCGCGGCTTTCTGGGATTGCGATAGCCATACCTTCAATTTTTCAGCTATTGAAATGGTGCCAACTGTTGATGATTTCGGGGCCATCCTTGGCATGCCTTTGGCCGGTCGGATTGCCGTCCCTAAATATCACCGTGGTGCCATTGACTCTTGGGTTGAGTCACTGAATCTCCCTGTTGAGGACGTGAGGAAGATGTTGCACGGCACTGTGATTGACATAACTGAGTTGCCGATGTTCTTCAGTTTACACTCGGAGGATCCGGTGGTTCAATCTTTCAAGAGGAATGCCATGGCCGCTTGTCTTTTTAGTGAAGTACTGTTTGTTACACCCTTCAAGACTGCGGATGTGCAGTTGGCTGAGATTATTTTGCAAGCCAAGGAGCAACAATTTAGTATAATCCCTCTTATTGTAGGGGAGACGTTGCACGGCCTTGATAAGTTACATAGGACGGACAAGATGTGTCGGGGAAGCCCTTTTCTCTTGACCATATGGCTCCGAGAACACTTCAAGATTTATTCCCCGGATGGTGATTTGTCTCCTTTTGCTGTTCATAGGAGGAAGCTGTTGATCCGGGATTTATCTGAAGATGGTTGGAAGAAATTCTTTGCCTCTCGGGTAACCGTCGGTATTGAGTGGTGCCCTCCTTCTTGGGGTCTTCGTCCTTTTGTGGAATGGACTCTTGGTTTTCAGCACGTGGTTGTACCCGGCTTGAGAGATTCTTCATTTTACCAGCCAGAGCGGGTTTTACGGCAGTTTGGTTGCCAACAGATAATTCCTTTTCCGAGGGACGGAATGCTTCATCCAGTTGCTTACATAGGTCCAGACTTCTCGAGTGAGCTTCAGTCGGCTTGGGGAGATGATCGCAACCATTGGGCTTTTGCTCATCTGCATCGGGGGAGTGTCTTCCTTCCAGAGAGCTACTTGGATTATTTATTTGGCACCCTTTACCGTGGCATCACTTGGGTCGATGTGCTTCGTGCCGAGTTGTTGGGAAAGGGTTTTGAGCCTAGCAGCGCTTTGAGATATAGGGAGGCTGCTGCTGATTTGAGTAACATTCTTGCTGACCCTTTCGGTACTCCTTTGGATGACTTTTATGCTAGGAGACGTGCCGCAACACAGAAGGTTTCGGTGCGTTTTAGTGCTCCTCCGTTATCCAAGAAGAAAAGGATTGAGAGACGATTAGGTGGTCCTTTGAAGGCTAAGAGAAAATTGGACTTTTCTTAGTACCCTAAGAGATTGCAATTAGATTAGACCACTTTGTTTTAGGATTTAATATTTTGATGTCTTTTGTTGCTCAATAAATCCGTTGTAATGGCTTGAATAATTCATTGAATGAATAAAAATTGCATCTTGTTATTTGAAGTGAATTGGGTATTTTTGATATGTTTTAGACCGCACCCGAAGGTTGCCTACGTTCCTCCAGTTGGGAGGCTCAGGTCTCCGTAGTTCAACAAACAAAGACCATTTTTTTTGTGTGTGCACCCTGTTTTTTGCCTAGACCGCCCTTTCGGGTTTTCAATCTAGCGGGCTTCTTTTTTTGCACGTGCTCTAATTTTTGCCTAGGCCGCCCTTGCGGGTTTTCAACCTAGCGAGCGATTTTTTTTTATTTTTTTTATGGTCTTTGTTTATTAAGCATAGAACCTCTTGAGCTTGTCGAGGTTAACCTCCTTTGGAAGCTGGTCACCATCTAAATCCACGAGTCGGACTGCACCGCCGCTTAGTATCTTTTTGACCACGTACGGACCGATCCATCGGGGTCCCCATTTCCCCAGGGGATTCATGGCATTAGGAGGATGTTGTATTAAGACCAAATCTCCAACATTGATGTTTCGAGGCTTCACCTTTTTGTTGAAAGCTCTTGCCATCCTTTGTTGATACGCCCTTGTGCGTTCGAGTGCTCTTAGCCTTTTCTCGTCGAGTAAGGCTAGCTGTTCATATCGACTTTGCATCCAGTCGACCTCATTGACTTGATTCTCGAGGAGGACCCGTAGAGATGTGACTTCAAGTTCGATTGGGAGTACGGCTTCAGAACCATAGATTAATGCATAAGGAGTTTCTCCTGTTGCTGACCGTATTGATGTGCGGTAGCCCCACAATGCTAACGGTAGCTTCTCGGGCCAATCCCTTCCTGTTGAGGCCATTTTCTTGACGATGGTCTCGATGGTCTTATTCGCTGCCTCAACCGCGCCATTTGCTTGGGGACGGTAAGGAGATGACTTGTGCTTGGTGATCTTGTATTCTACCAAAAGTGCATCCATTTCCTTCTCAAAGTGAGAGCCGTTGTCGGAGATGATTTCATGAGACACGCCGTATCGGCACATGATATTAATCTTTACAAATTCGGCCACTTTCTTGGCGTTGAGTGTCACGACCCGAAATATAGGCTCTATTTTATTAGTAATTAAATGATTTTTAATTAATTATTTGCTTATTTATTTATTTAAATTATTATTTATTTAAATATTTATGTGTGCATTTTATATTTCATAATATTTATGCCTAGCATTTTATTTGGGTCATTTGTGCTAGTGTAGTAATGTTGAGTCTAAATTGTTAATAGGTAGTGTAGTGGAAGGGGGGGGGGCTAAGTGTAAATATTTTAATCATCTCCCTACTACTCCCCTCACCTCCCTCACCTTCTCCCTCTCTCTCTCCATACTTTCCCAGCCAACTCTCTCCCTCTTCATGTGTATTGATCGTCGATAGGATCGTAGGAAGCCAAAAAGAATCGAAATCCATCAACTTTGAGAAATTGCAAGTAAGTTACTTTTCTCCCATTTTGATGCTAAAATGTTCATATTATGTTCATATAATGCTTTTGTTGTTATATTTGAAGTTTGGTTGAGTTTAGAATTGATTTGGAGTTTTATTTGAGTTTTGGGTAGAAAATGGTGAAAGCTTGAATGTTGATTTTGATTCTTGGTTTTGGTTGATAAATGGTGTATTTGGATTCCCATTCTAGTTATAAATGAGGTTTGGATACCTTAGGAATCGTTTTGGGAGTGTGATTTTCGGTGTTATGATTTTGGTAGGAAAATGGTAAGGAAATGTGAAGAACCCAGCTGGGAATTTCTCCCAGCCCGTAGACCAGGCGCCCGCCTGGGTTGGACCAGGCGCCCGCCTACATACCCATTTCTAATGGCCAGACCTTCTGGTCATTCAGGCGCCCGCCTGCCCCATGCCAGGCGCCCGCCCGCCCCCCCCCTGTTCCAGGAATTTGACCTTTTGCTTGTTTAAACTAAATGGCTTAACTAGTTTAGGTTTAATCCTTCTAATTAACTTAAGATAACACCGTGGAACACTTTATTGTGTGGATTTGGTTCTTTTGTGAATAAACATGATGTGAAATTTATTTAAGTACCGTTTTGGTAATGTTGGGCATCTTTAATGTGCGGTTTGGATTGGTTTACCTTTGTGGTAATTTAATTGGAATGGTTCCCTACTTTGGAACCCTAAGTTGTTTAATTAAGCTAGTATTTATTACTTAGCATTTATTTGAAAGTCCAGCTGGTATTTGTGGTTGTGTCGGGCGATGTGAGATATTGTGATGGCACCGGCCAAGTCCATTATGGTGTCGACCATTGTTTTGCCCTTATTTTCCTCTTCCAGATCGGCCTTGGTTGAGACGTTTCGAGCATGACTTTGTGGCATGGCTCCCGCCCCTTGTGGCATATTACTTTGTTATTGGTTCCGGTACCGGGGTTTTCTCTTCGGCTTTCATGCTATTATGAAGACGATGATTTGTTGATTATTGAAGCTACGCAGCGATCCTTTATTTGGATGTTCCGGTTTGGAAAACCTTGGCTATATCCTTTGTTATGTGTTTATTTCCGCTGCTATCTGTTATGTGATAAATGCTATGTGCTCTGTGATATTTACTATTGCTTATTGCCTATTGCATTATAGCATGTCATGTAGTTGCATTAGTAACTTATTGAGATTTATCTCACCCCTTTCCTTTTATCTTTGTTTTTCCTTAACCCCCCCCCCCCAGGTGCTAAGGATTAGTCTCGCTGATCACGGGAAACAGGACGTCGAGTGTGGATCCATTCTTTTGGGGAAGGTTGATATAGCTTGGTTTACATTATGTAAATGTGTAACCATTTTGGGGTATTTGTACCAAACATTGACGTCATTAGGATTTGTATATTTGTATTTTGTTGGGCATAAACTTGTGGAAGTTTATGATAGTTGTAATGGGTTTTCATCAAACTTGGTTTTGTAAAACTTTGGATCATTACCACCTTTTGGTATAAATGGAATTTTTAACTTCGGTATTTCATAGTTTTGGTTTTAGAGTCGACGTCCAGCTCGCAGTCTCGGGCCCGCGGGGTCCGGGGTCGCGACAGTTGGTATCAGAGCTATGGCATTAGCTCTATGTATAAGTCTAGATGGATTAGTATGACCTAGGTGGGTAGTAGTGTGCGGAGTGATTAACGGTTGATGTCTTATGCAGGTAATTACTCGCAATGTCTGGAAGAAGAAACAGAGGAGGTACTAGTGGAGCACAGAATCAGAATGATACAAGGGAAGAAGCCCGTGCCATGTTTCAAGGCATGTTTGAGGCGGCCATGAAGGCCATACATGATCAAGGTCCGAGGGTAGAACAAGCACCACCCCGTTATGGATTGGAGCAATTTCTGAAGTTGAAACCGGTTGAATTCAATGGGGAGCCCGATGTAAGGAAAGCTGAGTTGTGGATTGAGTCTATGGAGAAGATTTATGATGTATTTGGGTGTTCGGATGAGGACAAGGTCCGGTTCGCGGCTTACAAGCTTGTGGGAGCCGCCGAGCATTGGTGGAAAGGTATTAAAGCTACTTGGGATGATACTCACACGGTGTATGCGTGGGAGTTGTTCGTGCGCAAATTCAAGGAGCATTTCATTCCGGTTGTTGATCAAAACCGAAAAGAGATCGAGCTACTCAACTTGGAGCAAGGTGTGTTGTCTATAGCACAATACTCGGCTAAGTTCATAGAATTAGCCCGGTATTGCGACTATTTAGTGATGACCGAAGAACAAAAGGCTATGAGATTTATTCGGGGATTGAAGACCTCCATCCGCACTCAACTAATTGCTCAACGGATTGTGACTTTCCAAGATGCGGTGGACCGAGCCTATTTGATAGAGCAAGATATTGGGGAGCATAAAAGGAAGACCGAGGTAGCTAACCCGATCAAGCAAGGAGCTCAAGGCAAGCCTCATCACCGTTTAGATAATCGAGGTAACTTTGGGGGACAATCTCAGTCCCGAGGGAAACCGATCCCAAGGAACCCGGGTACCACTTCCGGGAACCAAGGGAACCAAATTAGGAGGCTTTGTTCGTATTGTCAAAAGAAAGGTCATTCTGAAGACCGTTGTTGGAAGAAGCAAGGAAGATGCACCAATTGTGGTCAAATGGGTCATTTTGCAAGGGATTGTCCGAGGAATAGGATTCAACCAGTGGGAGTAGGAGCTGGGGCTCCTCAGGGTCAGAAAAGGGACGCTACGGGAAAGCCCAAGGTCCAAGGAAAAGTGTTTGCAATGAATCAACAACAAGCTACCGATGATCCATCCGTTATTGGAGGTATTGTTTCTGTGTCTAATGTGAGCGCACGAGCGTTAGTAGATCCAGGATCATCTCATTCATACATTTCTGTGCAATTTGCTTCCATGTTAAATGCTGCATTTGAGTCTTTACCGTACGTGCTAGAGGTGTCGACCACTATAGGAGAGTGCTTGATTTCCGATCGAGTCTTTCGTGCTTGTGAGGTGGTTATTTGTGGTCCAGTCCTTTGTGCGGATTTGGTAGTTCTTCCTATCCAAGACTTTGATGTCATTTTGGGTATGGATTGGTTGAGCAAGTTTCATGCTTCCGTTGATTGCCGTAAGAAAACTGTTACTTTTTCTATTCCCGATGTGCCTAAATTTGTGTTTGAGGCTAGTCCTCTGAGTAGAAAGGTTCGCTTAATTTCTTTTATGAAAGCGAGAAAATTATTGCATAGTGGTTGTGAGGGGTATTTGGCTAGTGTTCTTGATACTAGGAAAGAATCCCCTAGTTTTGATAGTGTTCGGGTAGTTCGGGAATTTCCCGATGTTTTCTCTACCGAGTATGTTATGCCTCCCGATCGTGAGATTGAGTTTTGTATAGACCTTTTGCCGGGTACGGCTCCAATTTCGAAAGCACCTTATAGGTTAGCTCCCGCAGAATTGAAGGAATTAAAGGTTCAGTTGCAAGAGTTGCTTGAGCGAGGGTTTATCCGCCCTAGTGTTTCCCCGTGGGGAGCACCGGTTTTGTTCGTGCGGAAGAAAGATGGTTCGTTGAGATTGTGCATCGATTACCGGAAGTTGAATCAGGTTACGGTGAAGAATAAGTATCCTCTACCGCACATCGATGATTTATTTGATCAGCTTCAAGGGTCCGTTGTGTTTTCCAAGCTTGATTTGAGGAGTGGGTACCATCAGTTGAAGGTTCGATCGGAGGATATCCCGAAGACTGCTTTTCGCACTCGTTACGGTCATTATGAGTTCTTGGTTATGCCGTTTGGGTTGACTAACGCGCCGGCCGTATTTATGGATTTGATGAACCGGATTTTCCATCCCTATCTTGATTCGTTCGTGGTAGTCTTCATCGACGACATTCTTGTTTATTCGAAATCTCGAGAGGAGCACGAGCAGCATTTGAGGACCGTTTTATCCGTCCTTGCGAGGGAGAAATTATTTGCGAAGTTCAGTAAATGCGAATTTTGGCTCGAGAAGGTGTCATTTCTGGGTCATGTTATTTCGAAAGATGGGATTTCTGTGGATCCGTCAAAGATTGAAGCCATAGTAGATTGGAAGAGACCCGAGTCAGTGACAGAGATTAGGAGCTTTCTTGGTTTAGCCGGGTATTACCGAAGATTTATTGAAGGGTTTTCAAGGATTGCTACTCCGATGACTCAGTTGACCCGGAAGAATGTTCCGTTTGTGTGGACCGAGAAATGTGACAAGAGTTTCGAGGAATTGAAGAAGAGGTTGACTACCGCACCGATCTTGACTTTGCCTAATGGGAGCGATGGTCTAGTGATTTACAGTGATGCTTCGAAAGAGGGTTTGGGTTGTGTGTTGATGCAGAATGGGAAAGTGATTGCTTATGCTTCAAGGAAGTTGACCCCTAGTGAACAGAATTACCCGACTCATGATATGGAGTTAGCGGCTATAGTATTTGCGTTGCACAAATGGAAGCACTACCTTTATGGGGCGAAGTTTGAGATTTTTATGGATCACAATAGTTTGAAGTACCTATTCTCCCAGAAGGAATTGAATAACCGACAGCGTCGATGGATGGAATTATTGAAGGATTATGATTGTACGATTTCTTATCACCCGGGAAAGGCGAATGTGGTAGCCGATGCGATTAGTAGAAAGTCTTATGTGGCTTCGATGATGGTTCGGGAATGGAAAATGCTTGAGGATGTTCGAGATTGGTCTCCTCGTGAATCGAGACATGGGGCTATTTTTGCAAATATTAGGGTATCTCCGACCCTAATTCAGAGGATAAAAGAGGCTCAGAAAGAAGATCCCGAGCTGGTGAAGATAATGAGTAAATTGAAGGAAAAGAATTTCGAGGATTTTTCTGTTAGCCCGATTGGAGTGTTGACTTTCCGTGGTCGTTTGTGTGTTCCGGATGTTGATGGAATTAAACAGAGAGTTCTTGATGAGAGTCACAAATCGAGATGTACTATTCATCCGGGTAGTACGAAGATGTATCAGGATTTGAAGCAACAATTTTGGTGGGTTAATATGAAAAGGGAAATAGCCGAGTATGTTTCGAAGTGTTTAACGTGTCAGCAGGTCAAAGCCGAGCATCAGAGACCCGCGGGACTACTTCAGCCGTTAGAGATTCCCGAGTGGAAATGGGAGCATGTGACTATGGATTTCGTTACAGGACTACCTCGTACCCGTAGGAAGTATGACAG
This sequence comes from Campanula takesimana, assembly GCA_026119855.1. Taxonomy (NCBI): domain Eukaryota; kingdom Viridiplantae; phylum Streptophyta; class Magnoliopsida; order Asterales; family Campanulaceae; genus Campanula; species Campanula takesimana. The sequence goes on from JAOWBW010000111.1 coordinate 1,102,957, forward strand.
TGTTTGGGTAATAGTGGATAGATTGACCAAGAGTGCCCATTTCTAGGTTCTGGAAGGCGTTTCAGGAAGCTTTGGGGTCAGAGTTGCGATTCAGTACGGCTTTTCATCCTCAGACCGATGGTCAATCCGAGAGGACTATTCAGATTTTGGAGGATATGTTGCGAGCGTGTTCGATAGACTTTTCTGATTCTTGGGATTCGCATTTACCGTTAGTGGAATTCTCTTACAACAACAGTTATCAGGCTAGTATCGAGATGGCACCGTTTGAGGCCTTGTATGGAAGAAAGTGTAGATCACCTATTTGTTGGGATGAGGTTGGTGAAGCGAGAGTTTTGGGTATCGATTTGCTTCGGGATTCGGTTGAGAAAGTCAAAGTTATCCGGGATAGGTTGAAGACAGCCCAGAGTCGACATAAGAGCTACGCAGATAACCGAAGGCGAGATCTTAGTTTTCAGATTGGTGATTTGGTATTCTTGAAAGTATCTCCGAAGGTGGGTATTCGTAGATTTGGGAAGAAAGGTAAATTGGCTCCGAGGTTTATTGGCCCGTTTGAGATTTTGGGAAAGGTTGGACTTCTTGCGTATCGTCTTGCGTTACCATCGTCCTTAGACTGGTTGCACAACGTTTTTCACGTTTCTATGCTTCGGAAGTATGTTCATGATCCATCTCACGTGTTACCGAGTGTACCGGAGGATATTGAGCCCGATATGTCTTATGAGGAACGACCGGTTCGGATCTTAGATTCTAAAGTTCAAGAGTTGAGGAGCAAGAGCATTGCGTTGGTTAGAGTCCTTTGGAGGAATCATAACATCGAGGAGTCGACGTGGGAGCTCCGAGATGAGATCGAGAGGAAATTTCCGTGGCTTTTTGTTTAAGGTAAGTCTCGTTAAAATTCGGGTCGAATTTTCTTTAAGGGGGAGTGAATGTCACGACCCGAAATATAGGCTCTATTTTATTAGTAATTAAATGATTTTTAATTAATTATTTGCTTATTTATTTATTTAAATTATTATTTATTTAAATATTTATGTGTGCATTTTATATTTCATAATATTTATGCCTAGCATTTTATTTGAGTCATTTGTGCTAGTGTAGTAATGTTGAGTCTAAATTGTAAATAGGTAGTGTAGTGGAAGGGGGGGGGGCTAAGTGTAAATATTTTAATCATCTCCCTACTACTCCCCTCACCTCCCTCACCTTCTCCCTCTCTCTCTCCACACTTTCCCAGCCAACTCTCTCCCTCTTCATGTGTATTGATCGTCGATAGGATCGTAGGAAGCCAAAAAGAATCGAAATCCATCAACTTTGAGAAATTGCAAGTAAGTTACTTTTCCCCCATTTTGATGCTAAAATGTTCATATTATGTTCATATAATGCTTTTGTTGTTATATTTGAAGTTTGGTTGAATTTAGAATTGATTTGGAGTTTTATTTGAGTTTTGGGTAGAAAATGGTGAAAGCTTGAATGTTGATTTTGATTCTTGGTTTTGGTTGATAAATGGTGTATTTGGATTCCCATTCTAGTTATAAATGAGGTTTGGATACCTTAGGAATCGTTTTGGGAGTGTGATTTTGGGTGTTATGATTTTGGTAGGAAAATGGTAAGGAAATGTGAAGAACCCAGCTGGGAATTTCTCCCAGCCCGTAGACCAGGCGCCCGCCTGGGTTGGACCAGGCGCCCGCCTACATACCCATTTCTAATGGCCAGACCTTCTGGTCATTCAGGCGCCCGCCTGCCCCATGCCAGGCGCCCGCCCGCCCCCTGTTCCAGGAATTTGACCTTTTGCTTGTTTAAACTAAATGGCTTAACTAGTTTAGGTTTAATCCTTCTAATTAACTTAAGATAACACCGTGGAACACTTTATTGTGTGGATTTGGTTCTTTTGTGAATAAACATGATGTGAAATTTATTTAAGTACCGTTTTGGTAATGTTGGGCATCTTTAATGTGCGGTTTGGATTGGTTTACCTTTGTGGTAATTTAATTGGAATGGTTCCCTACTTTGGAACCCTAAGTTGTTTAATTAAGCTAGTATTTATTACTTAGCATTTATTTGAAAGTCCAGCTGGTATTTGTGGTTGTGTCGGGCGATGTGAGATATTGTGATGGCATCGGCCAAGTCCATTATGGTGTCGACCATTGTTTTGCCCTTATTTTCCTCTTCCAGATCGGCCTTGGTTGAGACGTTTCGAGCATGACTTTGTGGCATGGCTCCCGCCCCTTGTGGCATATTACTTTGTTATTGGTTCCGGTACTGGGGTTTTCTCTTCGGCTTTCATGCTATTATGAAGACGATGATTTGTTGATTATTGAAGCTGCGCAGCGATCCTTTATTTGGATGTTCCGGTTTGGAAAACCTTGGCTATATCCTTTGTTATGTGTTTATTTCCGCTGCTATCTGTTATGTGATAAATGCTATGTGCTATGTGATATTTACTATTGCTTATTGCCTATTGCATTATAGCATGTCATGTAGTTGCATTAGTAACTTATTGAGATTTATCTCACCCCTTTCCTTTTATCTTTGTTTTTCCTTAACCCCCCCAGGTGCTAAGGATTAGTCTCGCTGATCACGGGAAACAGGACGTCGAGTGTGGATCCATTCTTTTGGGGAAGGTTGATATAGCTTGGTTTACATTATGTAAATGTGTAACCATTTTGGGGTATTTGTACCAAACATTGACGTCATTAGGATTTGTATATTTGTATTTTGTTGGGCATAAACTTGTGGAAGTTTATGATAGTTGTAATGGGTTTTCATCAAACTTGGTTTTGTAAAACTTTGGATCATTACCACCTTTTGGTATAAATGGAATTTTTAACTTCGGTATTTCATAGTTTTGGTTTTAGAGTCGACGTCCAGCTCGCGGTCTCGGGCCCGCGGGGTCCGGGGTCGCGACATTGAGGGTCCGATAGGCTTGTGCTTCGACCCACTTTGTGAAGTAGTCGACGGCCACTAGGACGAATGATTGCCCATTGCTTTCGGTAGGATGGACTTTACCGATGATGTCTATCCCCCAACAAGAGAAAGGCCAAGGTGTGGCCATGTTGTAAAGTTGCAAGGGTGGAGCATGTTGCAGATTAGCATGGAATTGACACTTGGCACACCTTTTGACTTTCTCGATGCAGTCTCGCTCCATAGTGCTCCAATAGTAACCAATGCGGAGTATCTTCTTGACTAGCATAAACCCATTCATGTGGGGTCCACACTCTCCTTCGTGCACTTCACACATTATCTCTTGAGCTTCGGTCTCATTGGCGCATTAGAGATTGATCCCGTCGTGGTGCCTTTTATAGACTCAGTCCCCAATCAGTACGTACCGAGAGGCTAACCAATTTTGAAAGGCTTCACCATTTTCCCATTGGGCATTTCGACTAATGAAGCTATGGTGGCCAGTGCATCGGCGAAGCGATTCTTATCCCTTGGCAGGTAGTTGAAAGTGATCTCTTGGAATTTTTCAACCGATTCTTCAAGGTGCTGACCATACTGTTGGAGGGTCGGGTCTTGGATTCGCCATTTACCCGATTGCTGATTGATGAGGAGCAAAGAGTCGCCGAATACTTCTAGTTCCGTGACGTTTCTTTCGAGAGCTTCTTCGAGCCCTGCTATGCATGCTTCGTACTCGGCAATGTTGTTGGTAGCTTCGAATTCCAGACGGATGGCAATGGGGGTGTAGATGTCTTTTGGATCGACAAGCAATACTCCTATACCAAAACCGTGTTTATTGGCGGCGCCATAAAAAAAAAGTCGCCACTTATTTTCCTCGGTTACAGTACAGATTAAATGCTCGTCGGGGAACTGTACGTCTTCCCCCTTCACTTCGTCGCACGGGAATTCGGCAAGCTGGTCACTGAACAATTTCCCCCTGACGGATTTTAGTGTGACGTAAGTGATATCATAGCCGGCGAGCATGAAGTACCATTTGGCTATTCTTGTTGACATGAAAGGCTTCTCGAAGATGTAGCGGAGCGGGTCCACCTTTGCTAGTAGCTTGATCGAAAAAGCTTCCATATAGTGTTTGAGCTTTTGAGTAACCCAAACCAATGCTGCACATGACTTCTCTAAGACAGAGTAGTTCTTTTCGCCTCCTTGGAATCGGCGACTGACAAAATAAATGGCATTCTCCTTTGTGGAATCTTGTTGCTCTTGTGCTAACATAGCCCCTAGGGCTTCATCATTGACAGTGAGATAAAGCAAAAGAGGCTTCTCCTTGTGCGGTGGAACTAGAACAGGAGGGCACGTCAAGTAATGCTTCACTTGGTCGAAGGCTTCTTGGCACGCGTCGGTCCATTCTAGAGCCACATTCTTCTTGAGTAGCTTGAAGATTGGCTCGCACATGGAAGTAAGTTGGTGCACAAACCGACTGATGTATTAAAGTCTGCCCATGAAACCTTTGATCTCTTTCTACGTCTTTGGAGGAGGCATGCCAATGATTGCCTTGATTTTGGAGGGATCTACTTCAATTCCCCTTTCAGTGACCATATAACCAAGGACTTTGCCTCGGATAACCCCGAACGTGCACTTTGCAGGGTTGAGCCTCATCTTGTGTTGACGAAGCCTTTCGAAGAACTTGTGGAGATCGATTAAATGTTGACCATCGGTCCCTTTGGAGTGAATGATCATGTCGTCCACATAGACCTCGATTTCTATGTGAATCATATCGTGGAACAAGTCTGTCACGGCTCTTTGGTAGGAAGCCCCAGCGTTTCTTAACCCAAATGGCATGACTTTGTAGCAAAAGGTACCCCACGGTGTTGTGAAGGCTGTCTTATGTTGATCTTCTTCGGCCATGAGAATCTGATTGTACCCAGCGAACCCATCCACGAATGAGCGAACCTCGTAGGAAGCAGTGGAGTCGACCAGCATGTCGATGTTACGGAGCGGAAAATCGTCTTTCGGGGAAGCTTTGTTCAAATCCCGGAAGTCCACACAAACTCGAACCTTGCCGTTTGCCTTTCTGACTGTCACGATGTTGGCTAACCATGTCGAATACTCGATAACCTTGATGAAACCCACACTGAGGAACTTCTCGATCTCTTCTTTGACTTGTAGAGACCATTCTGGCTTGATCTTTCTGAGCTTCTGCTTTACTGGCTTGGCATCCTCTCTGATCGGAATTCTGTGCTCCGCTACCTTTCTGTCCAAACCCGGCATGTCTTTGTATGACCATGCGAACACATCCACGAACTCCCGTAGTAGTGCAGTCAATCTGTTTCTGTCGTCCCCCTTGAAGAAGCTTTCGATCTTAGTTTCCCTTGGCTCTTCGTCGGTACCCAGATTAACAACATGCAATTCTTCGCCAGTCCCTGGACCATTTTCACCACGACTACGGACCTGTTGAGCGAGTTCATTTAAGTATGTTGTGTTTTCGTGGTCTATTTCATCATAATTTGAATCGTTATTAACTTGTTCATTAAGTTTATTATTAGTTAATTCATCATTTATGATATTTGCAATCTCAGGGTACTCAGAAATGTCAAATTTTTCATTAGCAAAGAAAGGAAACACACGCTCGGCTATTGCCTCCATATCCTCTTGGGTGAGGGTATTAGAGACACTCTCGGACTCGAAAGTAAGTATGAGCCGCTCTTCCTTTGTTGCTGTGCGGGGTATGCAACCCATTCCTTGGACTAAGAATTCCTCGGATACCACGGGCCCTTTAGTAGAATACCAATTGTTGATCGGCTCGGAGCTTGGCGGGATCTCACTGATAGTCTTATTCATGATGACGGTGTCGTGGATGGCGTTGACTTGGCATTCATTCATTATGGCAAGCTCTTCGAACATGGAGGCTAAACCTGTCTGTTCTTCCCCCACGATGATTTCTATTTCGGACTCTATATTCACCTTCTTTCCCCACCATTCACGGGGCGACATGGGAGTTGGTTCCCTTTCGGATTTCTGGATCTCAGAATCGGAGAAGATTTCGAGACCGGGCTTTTTGACACCCTTATTGTTAACCCATGGCTCGGGAAAGATCATGTATGGAACGTCTTCCCCTTGGCGGACAAAATAGCCATTCAACGTCTTGCGGTAAGGCCTTAGATTAGGGACCTCATAATGACGGCCTTCTTTACGAGCCCGGGCCTTTTCATTCTTGATCGCTTGCTCTTGTTTCAAGTCCTCTCTGGAAGGTTCGTACCCAAAACCGAATGTGTTCTTGACAAATGGGACTTGCACAGGATGTAGGATTCCTTGTTGATGTTTCCCTAAGCCTAAACCAGGTAGTCCATATTCTTCATCATGCGGAGGACTTTGTGATTGCTGGGGGTCCATGATCCGATTCCCCCTTCTTTGTCAATGGCGTTGATTGAGATGCCGGAGAGAGTGGAGTCTGGTAAACCATGCTAAACTTGGTGGACGGGCTCACCTTTTCTGTGGATAGTGACGTTTTCGGCCATGACGGTCACTATTTCATCACCATCTCGGATCTTGACACATTGATGGAGAGTTGACGGGACGGCATTAGAACTGTGAATCCATGGTCGACCCAAAAGCAAGTTGAACGAGGCCGGGATGTCAAGCACTTAGAATGGAACGTACATGACCATACTCCCAAACTCGATGTCTATTTCGCTCATGCCCATGACTGTACGGGCGGTGCTATCATAACCTCGGATTACTTGAGTAGAAGGCTTCAAATCGGAATCCTTAAGCCCCAGTATGCCCATGATTCTTCCAGGCATGAGGTTGAGTGCGGAACCACCGTCCAGTAAGACTCTTGAGATGGGCCTCCCCCTTGCTCGTACCTTGAGGTAAATGGCCTCGTTGTGGTCGGAACCAAATGGTGGAAGGTCCATATCGGCAAAGGTGATGACGTTGCCAAAATGAATGTGGCCGATCATTGCCGTGAGGTCCTCGGGAGTAGTATCGGGAGAGATTGATGTATCATCGAGATTGCGGATGACGAGATCTCGATGTTTCTTTGAGGATGCGATGAGGTCCCAAATAGAGATGTTGGCTTGAGTTTTCTTGAGTTGGACAAGTAGAGGATCTTCGGGAGTGTCGCGAGCTTGCGACCTTTGAGAAGAGGAGCTTGGTGCGGAAGTGGAAGGGTTGCTTGCTATGACTCGACTGGATCGAGTTAGCATGTTGACATTCCCATCTTGCTTCTTTTTCCTATTCTCTAGTACTTCCCTCATTACCTCATTGTAAGTTACAACATAACAAGAATTGTCAAGTTTATTCATAACATTGGGCCCCCCATTCACAATTGGGATTGAATGGGTGGTCCCCTCGAGTTCTCCTATCTCTATTACATTGACATGTTCGTCATTAGTCACTACAAATTCTTTCTTGTCTATGAGATCTTGAATGACATTGCGGAGAACGAAGCATTCCTCGGTGGTGTGGCCACTATATTGGTGGTAGCCACAATATTTGTGGTGAGCATGATTGGGGTTGACCGTCTTGGGTTGGTACCCTTGTACGGGTGTGACTTGACCCTTTGCTTTGAGGACTTCGAAAGCTTCGGTTTGAGTCATGCCTTGGAGAGGCGTGTAGACACGGTCATTTCGAGACTTCTTCCGTTGGGGTGGAGGAACCTTTTTGTAATTCCCCTTGTCGATCGTGACGGCGTTGACTGAGGCCTCTTTTGTGGAGTTGGAAGCGGCCTTGTAGCGGTAGCTAGGAGCACTTTTCTTGACTTCCTTGAGCAACTCGTCCATTCGGACCCCCGCCTCATACATTTGGGAGAAATCCGCATAGCAAGCCCCACTTAGGTGGGTGCGGAGATCAATTTTGAGACATTTGAGAAAGATGTCCATTTGCTCCTTGGTATTTGGCCTTTCCACAATCTCGGAGAGTTTATCATTCCATCTCCTTGTGAAGTCGATGAAGGACTCGTGGTCTCGTTGAGTAGTGTTCTCTAGCTCTTTCCTTGTGGGCCGGTGAGTGGTGTTGCCTTGGTATTGGTTTTTGAAGGCAAGCATGGCGGAGTCCCAATCAAGACGGACAGTGAGCGGGAGAGTAGCATACCAATCTTTTGCTGCCCCCTCGAGAGTGAGAGGAAAGCATTGAGCCATCACCTTGGGGGAGACCTTCTTCGGAACCATTGCCCAAATATAAGTCTCAACGTGAGCCATAGGACAAGAGTTGCCCTTGAATTTGCTTATGTCGGACATCTTGAACTTATCAGGAAGAGCGGCCATAGTACTCATGAGGATAGATGATTGATAAAGGCTTGTGTCGGAGCCTTTCCCCATGTTGAGCTTATTGAATTTTTGGTCGATGTAGGCCATGATAGAATCCACCATTTTGGGATCATTGTTCTCGGAACTTGGCTCTCCCACTTTCTTGGTGCGGGTGTTGAAATAAGGACTTTTGAACAAACCTTCGGTCCATTCGGATTCGTCATCGTCATTTTTCCTCTTCCCCTTGGCAAGATTAGTGAGCTTTTCTTTCATTAGCTCCATCTCGGCCTCGTGGGCCTCCCTTTGGCTGTCGAGGTGGGATTGCCAAATGTCGTCTTTGCTTTGTGCCTCCTTATTAAGGGTGGAGACTTGCTCTTGGAGGAGTTGGACCATGGTTGCGAGTTGCTCGAGAGTCATGGTATTGTTGGTGTTGGAGCCGCCAGCCATTGTTGATGTAGGAGCTGTTGGAGTGATCTCTTCACGGACTAACCGATTTGCCGAATCCCGGTAGACTCTGTAAGTACCAATTGAACCTATATTGCAGAAGAGGCCCTTGTCAGTCTTGAGTAACACTTGCGGTCCACGAAGAGGCTTAGAACACACAGTTGGGTACACGACTCGAACCACATAAGAAAAGACTCTTTTTTTTTTTTTAATAAGTCGGAGGGAATGGATCCCTTTTGGGGTTTCTAAGAAAATAATGGAATCGTCACACTAGTATATAGACCATCTCGCGGTCCCATATACTCATCGGATTCCATCGCGTTTGTGAATCCTACATTTATCGGGATTAAACTAAATTAATGTAGTAAAGCATACATGCGGGGAGGATTTTTATTTTCGTCCAAAATAACCACTTTTGGGAACGGATTTTATTGCGTCCGTTTCAACAAGTTGGCATGTATGATTTGAAGACATTAGTTTAGGGAAATCTCGGTACATGGAAACCGACTTGAGTCACGGAGTGTTAACTAGAATTGTGTGGCTTGTGCTCGGCTTGAATATGAGGCTCAAAGGTCACCCCCGGCATGTAGTCATGAACTACGCCACGGGCTGAGGTTTACCGCTTCGAAAGAGCCAAGGTCGAGTGGAGCTTGAAACTTTCTAGGACGGGCCTCGACGGGTTTGGGGTTGGACTTGTGCGACTCGATAGTGAGCAGTTCATAGGAATACGTGCACGTAGTGTGAGGTCTAACAAGTGACAAAATATTTTTTATATTTTTTTTTAAGAAATAAAAAAAACAAATAAGCACATAATTACAACTTTCGAATCACCCGTGTGACCGATAAAATAGATCATAAAATTAAAACAGTCCAAAGTTCAGAATAACCACTGATGCAGGCAACTGTGCCCACACCCCCATCATACTGCTCTGTTGTGAGACCTGTTTCTGTTCTGGGAACCAACCCAGAAGCGTGCGCCTCTGAGTGTTGATACGAGACGCGCGCTCCTGGCGCGATGCTATTAGGAGGCGCGCGCTTCTGGGCACACCTGTCAGATTGTCAGATTTTGGACTCAGGGGATTGCCCTGGTCCTATGTGTATATTGTAACCCCTGCAGAAATGATTAGTGGAGAATAGCAGAAGAAGAAGATGAAGAACATGAAGAAGCAGGCGATTCTGGTCCTTGATGCGGGATACGCGCGCCTTAAGCTGAAGAGGCCCGAAGCGCGCGCCTCCCCAGCGGAGTCACCACTGTAGATACCCCGGGGGAACCACGGCTTGAGGCTAGAGCGCGCGAGTTATCCTAGGATGTCTAACTTGTTTTTAGAGTCGCCACCTATGTTTTGAGGAACATAAGAAAAACCTATTGATAATAGCCTAAGTTTGATTACGAAAACAGATATTCTTTGTTTTGAGGTTCGGGGGTTAGGTTACGAGATGGGAAGTACCGAAACACCCATCCCGCCCAACTAAAGTTGGTCTTGCTTGATCAAAATCTACATAAATGATAAATGTTCTTCTTCTTCTTCTTTAAATCATAAAAAGGGGTTTTAAAATAGAGTTTGGAATGTGGGAGATGACTCCTTAACCATCCTCAATGAGATGAGGTGATCATTAGAGTCATGTCCCGAAAATGATTTGGGTGATTGCACTTTGATAAAGCAAAAGGATAGAGAAAAGATATGAAGTTGAGAAGGGGAAAGAAATAGCTTTACCTAGACTTCAAGAGACTTCAAACACTTCTTGTTGAATTACTTGGTGAAATCCTTTGGAAAATGCTTTGAAAGTAGGAAATTTGGTTTATTGCAATATGAGATTGAGAGCCAAGGGTCCAAAATCAAGGTCCTCGAAAATGGAGGTAAAGGGGGTTTTTATAGGTGAAAGAGAGATGTTTTTGGTGCCAAAACTCAGTCACCAAGAAATCTTTCCCGAGCAAAATCCTGTAAATTGAGCAAGGGAGAGAATCCTGGCCAGAAATCTGTAACTGACGCCCAGAAGCGCGCGCTTCCTGCTTTGAGGGCTGGAGGCGCGCGCGTCTGGATCCTCCTGTCGGAGGCGCGCGACTTAGGGAAGGCGATTTTGACAGAATGGACTAGAAAGTCAGCCTTGTTATTCAGTTTAGTCCCTGGACTTAACGAAATCAGTCAAGAACTTAACGGAAGTGACAGAAACTGACGAGAAACACTTAAAATAGGGAGAAACACAAGATCAAATGTGCAATCGGGGTGAGCGGTCCAAGGTGGGGTGTCTACAGAGCCCCTCGGCGACTTGGATTGCAAAGAAAAATGCGTCGACGAAAGTTAAAAACACCCGCCGAGGACATCACTAAGAAAAAGCAAAGACTCGATGAAAGCAGGAATTTGAAATTGCGAGAGATAGTGGTGCGCTCCCTGTGTGAGTAGCTTTTGTTGATAGAGGGGGTGGCATGATCCGTTAGGTGAACCTGCCGGCTGAATATGTTGAATGAGGCCGTTAGTGAACTTTTTAAACGAGGCCGTTAGTGAACCTTTGAGGACGAATCCGTTAGTGAAATCCGTTGATGAGGCCGTTGGTGAACCCTTGAATGAGGTCGTTGGTGAACCTTTGGAGAGGCCGTTAGTGAACCTTTGAGGACGAATCCGTTAGTGAAATCCGTCGATGAGGCCGTTAGTGAACCCTTGAATGAGGCCGCTGGTGAACCTTTGGAGGGGCCGTTAGCGAACCTTTGAGGACGAATCCGTTAGTGAAATCCGTTGATGAGGCCGTTAGTGAACCCTTGAATGAGCCGTTGGTGAACATTTGGAGAGGCCGTTAGGGAACCTTTGAATGAGGTCGTTGGTGAACCTTTGGATGAGGCCGTTGGTGAACCTTTGGAGAGGCCGTTAGTGAACCTTTGAGGACGAATCCGTTAGTGAAATCCGTTGATGAGGCCGTTAGTGAACCCTTGAATGAGGCCGTTGGTGAAACTTTGAGGACGAATCCGTTAGTGAAATCCGTTGATGAAATATTGCTTTGAAATTGCGTGCCACTTGGAGTCACGCTTGACTTTTTGACTTGTGGGGTGCGGGCACAGTTGACCGCGACCGGAAAAATGTTCCTGCTGGGGATGAAATGTTGAGATTGACTCTTGAGAAATAACGGCGTCTGTTACGAATCTCACTCAGCTTGCAGTGGTGGAGCTGAAAACTCAGATGAGCATGGATGTGACACCTTGATTCACACGTGGGGAGTTGTGTTTGAATTTCCAGGGAGCAAAGGCGCGTTCGTCTGATCTTCGCTATGGGAAGCGCGAGCGTCTGAGTGACATAGCGGGAGGCGCGCGCATCCCATTCCAGGTCAGCATACATAAACAGACAGTTCACTTTTTCGGCGAGTTTTCAAAATTTCAAAGAACCCTCCAGATTCCAAACCAAGTTTTCGCGGAGAAATCACCCCAAAACACTTTCTTGCTGCTCTAGGATCAATTCCGTCACAGAAACGATGTCGGATCGTCAACAATCTCCTCCGTTCGAGATGCCACAGGGTGAGGAGCCCGAGGTTGGAATTGAGGCAATGGACCCGAGTTTGCTCACGTATCAGCCGCATACCCATATTTCCCACTTTGTCTCAGCGGGATGGTAAGGATCTTTCATTCTCTTTGTGATTTTCGCATTTTTTGGGGCTGCTCTGTTTCACCCGTATTTTTTCGCTGCAACTTCTTTCGTTGATTGTCGCTGTTGACTTACTGCAAGAAACATGTTCGGATACCATTTTCCATACCCACGCACTCGTATGCATGTTGAAGTTTTTGTTTCGGGTTTGTCCGTTTTTCTAGCCATTATGCTGACGAAATTTCGTTATTTCTTGTTTCTTTTCAGGAGTGGAGCCGCCTGTCGGAGATTCGAGGCGGAGCTCATGGCCCGGTCACCATCTGGAGTAAGTTGCCCGAGAATGTCAGGGCCCGGGTTCAGGCCACCCATTTTGGCCTTTTTATTACCAGTCTACCGGCGTTGAAGAATGATCCGGATGTTATTCAGGCTCTGAGAGAGAGATGGTGGGACACCACCCATACTTTCCATCTGCCTATGGGAGAGGTCACGATGACGCCCACTGATTTCACGGCATTGACTGGTCTGCCGTTTGCGGGGGAGCCTGTCCCTTGTGTTTTGAGAGGGACCCTTCGGACTGCTGACGAGCTGTTGGCCCTGGTTGATTGTGGCTTCCCGGTGAAGAACTACCGAGTCACTTGGGGGAGCATCCGTCGGTATTTTAGTATTCTTGCAGCCGAGCCTTTGTGTGTCACTGCTGAGCGGGTAGATGCTGTGGCCCGTTGTTTCATATGGTACCTGTTGTCCCATACTCTGTTTGCCAGTGGAGGGTCATCAGCTTCCTTGGCTTTGCTTGACTTGTTGGTAGACTTGGACCATGCCGGTTATTATAACTGGGGTGCAGTGGGCTTGGCTGCTTGTTATCACGGTATGGATCTGACCATCCGTTCGACCACTAGCTCGGTCACGGGTTTCAGCCTGTTGTGGGAGGTATACTGCTTTCCCTTTTCTTTTCAGCCTTCTTGTCATTGCTCTACTATATCTCTGAACTGTCATTTAATTCTGCTCTTGCCTCTGTTTTGCAGCTATGGGCCTTTGCTGTCTTGGAGCTGAGGGACTTCAAGATTAACAGAGAGGGTCAGCCCCAGTACCCAGACTGTGTGAGGTGGTTGTACAGGGAGAGGAACGTGAGGACTGGTACTGCTCCCATCAGCCTGCTTTCAGCTCGGCGCCACTTGGATTCTTTGAGGCCAGAGGCTGTCGCCTTTTCTTTGTTTCCGTGGAGAGCTATCTATGCTTTTATTGAGCATACTCTGATTCCCACATGTTCGAGGCTCCTGATGAGCTCAGTGGAGTGTATGGCGATGTACCTTGGAGAGAGAGTGTTTTGGCAGCATGGTGGTCAGGTGACGGACTTCCACCACCCCCCTAGGCCAGCGGTTCCTGATGTTCCGCCTTTCTGTCCTCGTAATTGGAGGGCTCTTTCAGAGGCAGACCGGGCAGTCTACCTTGCGGGGGTTGATGCTGTCCCTTTCATTCATCTGGAGCAGGATTACGGTTTATTCCGGGAGCATAACCTCCAGCAGGGTTTCATGTTCACTGATCCGAGGGAGACACATGCTGCTCCGCAGACTTCGGCCCGATTCTATCCCACCGGTGCTGGATATTGCTTTGATCCCCCTTTGCCTCCTCCCTACTACATTTATTCAAACTTCGGGGTCTTTGAGGAGCAGAGGGAGATTGTTCCCGAGGACATGTCACCAGAGAGAGAGCCTCCTGCTCAGGCTGCTGTGGTATGTTTTTCTGACCATCTTTGCATATCTCAGTTCCAGTCTTATTTTTCTGTCCCGGATGCGATTTTCTTTTCTGCCCCCCCGTTGTAACAGGTACCAGTAGCTTCTTATAGGCACTTGGGCAGATAGAACAAGGGGATGAGGAGGAGACTGCGTCAGCTGGAGGAGAAAGTACTAGAGCTGTGCAGGGATATTGCTTCCATGACTAGAGATGCTGCTGGTGCTATCTCTGGTGCTGCGAGAGGAGCTGCCCGAGGTGCTCGGGGCATGGGATGAGGCTGCAGGGATGCTGCACTGGACATTGATGAGGCTGTCTCTTCGGCGAGGCAGTCACTGAGCAGGAGTCTGAGCCGTGGAGGTAGCCATAGTAGGAGTCTGAGCCGAGGAGGTAGCCAGAGCAGAGGTGGTGCGAGTTCGTCTCGGCGGGTGCAGAAGAGGAGCCGGCATGAGATCAGAGTTGAGGAGTCTGAGTCTGAGGATGATGATGATGATGAGGAGACCGAGAGCGGCAGCAGGGGGTGAGCACAGTGCTGGTGATGATGTGCCCGAGCTGTTGTGGCTGAGAGGATGAGGGATTGAAACACTTTTACTTTTACCTGTAATAACATTTAACATGTATTTACAATCCTAGTTATCTTACTACTCATTTCATGTTTTATTAGCGACTCGATCTTAGATGTCGACCTTTACAAACAAATGTGTGCCCAAAGAATGCTTGTTGTTGATGCTTGAACTCCTTTTCGCTGCTGGGTTTTGATTTTGCTGCAGGTTGGATATGTTGAGGTGCTTGGGTTCTGTTCTGAACTGACAAGGGCTATTTCTGTCTGAACTGCTGTCAAAGGCGCACGCGTTGGGCCTTGCTTGTGGGAGGCGCGCGTGTTGTGAAGCCTTGGTCGGAGGCGCGCGCTTCTGGCTTTCTGAATTACAGCCCCTTTCTTTTTCTAATCAGAATGTTCCAACAGCTATAATTTTGAACCATTTACCAGAATGGTCACACATCATTCTTCTGCAAACACTTTCTCCTCCTAAACCACAAAATTCTTTTCATAATGGCCCCAATGACTTTCTCTTTTGAAGTCAAGGTTTCCGTCCCCGAGGGTGAGAAGTCCGTTCCAATGGTGAACGCCGTTCCAGCTGTGGGGGGACCGTCTCGATGGTGGAGAAGCGTCCGAGCGTTTTTGATCGTTTGGGAAGGACCAATGACGATGTTGTTGACCCCGTGAGACCGGTGGTTCATGTGCGGGACTATAGACCCCGTCATTTTCCCAAGAAGAAGAAAGGTAAGGGAAATTCCTCCCATGTGTGGAAGCGTCCCATGGTTGTCCCCGCTAAGGCTCCGCTTGATAAGGGCAAAGGGAAATCCGTTGATGAAGCTCCGTCCCATCCTAGCGTTTTCTCCCGTCTTGGCGGTCCCAAGAATGTTCCGTCCCCATCCAAGAAGACTAAAGGGCATAACAAGAAGCAATGGGTTCCCAAACCTAAGAAAGATTAGATTTTTCTTTGTACCCCAAGAGATTGCAATTAAATTAGACCACTTTGTTTTAGGATTTAGTGTTTTGATGCCTTTTGTTGCTCAATAAATCCGTTGTAATGGCTTGAATAACTCATTGAATGAATAAAAATTGCATCTTGTTATTTGAAGTGAATTGGGTATTTTTGATATGTTTTAGACCGCACCCGAAGGTTGCCTACGTTCCTCCAGTTGGGAGGCTCAGGTCTCCGTAGTTCAAACAAACAAAGACCATTTTTTTGTTTTTTTTTGTTTTTTTTTGTGTGCACCCTGTTTTTTGCCTAGACCGCCCTTTCGGGTTTTCAATCTAGCGGGCTTCTTTTTTTGCACGTGCTCTAATTTTTGCCTAGGCCGCCCTTGCGGGTTTTCAACCTAGCGAGCGATTTTTTTTTTTTTTTTTTTTTTTATGGTCTTTATTTATTAAGCATAGAACCTCTTGAGCTTGTCGAGGTTGACCTCCTTTGGCAGCTGGTCACCATTTAAATCCACGAGTTGGACTGCACCGCCGCATAGTATCTTTTTGACCACGTACGGACCGATCCATCGGGGTCCCCATTTCCCCAGGGGATTCATGGCATTAGGAGGATGTTGTCTTAAGACCAAATCTCCCACATTGATGTTTTGAGGCTTCACCTTTTTGAAAGATCTTGCCATCCTTTGTTGATACGCCCTTGTGCGTTCGAGTGCTCTTAGCCTTTTCTCGTCGAGTAAGGCTAGCTGTTCATATCGACTTTGCAGCCAGTCGACCTCATTGACTTGATTCTCGAGGAGGACCCGTAGAGATGGGACTTCAAGTTCGATTGGGAGTACGACTTCAGAACCATAGACTAATGCATAAGGAGTTTCTCCTGTTGCTGACCGTATTGATGTGCGGTAGCCCCACAATGCTAACGGTAGCTTCTCAGGCCAATCTCTTCCTGTTGAGGCCATTTTCTTGACGATGGTCTCGATGGTCTTATTCTCTGCCTCAACCGCGCCATTTGCTTGGTGAGGGTAAGGATATGACTTGTGCTTGGTGATCTTGTATTCTACCAAAAGTGCATCCATTACCTTCTCAAAGTGAGAGCCGTTGTCGGAAATGATTTCATGAGGCACGCCGTATCGGCACATGATATTAATCTTTACAAATTCGGCCACTTTCTTGGCGTTGAGGGTCCGATAGGCTTGTGCTTCGACCCACTTTGTGAAGTAGTCGACGGCCACTAGGACGAATGATTGCCCATTGCTTCCTGTAGGATGGACTTTACCGATGATGTCTATCCCCCAACAAGAGAAAGGCCAAGGTGTGGCCATATTGTAAAGTTGCGAGGGTGGAGCATGTTGCAGATTAGCATGAAATTGGCACTTGGCACACCTTTTGACTTTCTCGATGCAGTCTCGCTCCATAGTGTTCCAATAGTAACCAATGCGGAGTATCTTCTTGACTAGCATAAACCCATTCATGTGGGGTCCACACTCTCCTTCGTGAACTTCACACATTATCTCTTGAGCTTCGGTCTCATTGGCGCATAAGAGATTGATCTCGTCGTGGTGCCTTTTATAGACTCGGTCCCCAATCAGTATGTACCGAGAGGCTAGCCTTTGCAGAGCCGCTTGAGATTTCTTATTTCTATTCTCGGGATAAGTGCCATCTTTGAGGAAATTCATGATATCCGAATACCACGGAGAGTTAGTTTGAACCTCGTTGATCTCGATATTCATGCAGTACGTCGGACTGTTCCTTCGGGAAATTTTGAAAGGCTTCACCATTTTCCCTTTGGGCATTTCGACTAATGAAGCTATGGTGGCCAGTGCATCGGCGAAGCGATTCTTATCCCTTGGCAGGTAGTTGAAAGTGATCTCTTGGAATTGTTCAACCAATTCTTCAAGGTGCTGACCATACTGTTGGAGGGTCGGGTCTTGGATTCACCATTTACTCGATTGATGATTGATGAGGAGCAAAGAGTCGCCAAATACTTCTAGTTCCGTGACGTTTCTTTCGAGAGCTGCTTTGAGCCCTGCTATGCATGCTTCGTACTCGGCAATGTTGTTGGTAGCTTCGAATTCCAGACGGATGGCAATGGGGGTGTAGATGTCTTTTGGATCGACAAGCAATACTCCTATACCAAAACCGTGTTTATTGGCGGCGCCATCAAAAAAAAGTTGCCACTTATTTTCCTCGGTTGCAGTACAGATTAAATGCTCGTCGGGGAACTGTACGTCTTCCCCCTTCACTTCGTCACACGGGAATTCGGAAAGCTGGTCACTGAACACTTTCCCCCTGACGGATTTTAGTGTGACGTAAGTGATATCATAGCCGGCGAGCATGAAGTACCATTTGGCTATTCTTGTTGACATGAAAGGCTTCTCGAAGATGTAGCGGAGTGGGTCCAACTTTGCTACTTGCTTGATCGAAAAAGCTTCCATATAGTGTTTGAGATTTTGAGTAACCCAAACCTATGCTGCACATGACTTCTCTAAGACAGAGTAGTTCTTTTCGCCTCCTTGGAATCGGCGACTGAACAAATAAATGGCATTCTCCTTTGTGGACTCTTGTTGCTCTTGTGCTAACATAGCCCCTAGGGCTTCATCATTGACAGTGAGATAAAGCAAAAGAGGCTTCTCCTTGTGCGGTGGAACTAGAACAGGAGGGCACGTCAAGTAATGCTTCACTTGGTCGAAGGCTTCTTGGCACGCGTCGGTCCATTCTAGAGCCACATTCTTCTTGAGTAGCTTGAAGATTGGCTCGCACATGGAAGTAAGTTGGTGCACAAACCGACTGATGTATTGCAGTCTGCCCATGAAACCTTTGATCTCTTTCTGCGTCTTTGGAGGAGGCATGTCAATTATTGCCTTGATTTTGGAGGGATCTACTTCAATTCCCCTTTCAGTGACCATATAACCAAGGACTTTGCCTCGGATAACCCCGAACGTGCACTTTGCAGGGTTGAGCCTCATCTTGTGTTGACGAAGCCTTTCGAAGAACTTGCGGAGATCGATTAAATGTTGACCATCGGTCCCTTTGGAGTGAATGATCATGTCGTCCACATAGACCTCGATTTTTCTCTGTGAATCACAAAGGGCAACAAGGGTATGAAAAATAGCTAGAGGGGGGGGGGGTGAATAGCTGTTTTAAAATTCTTTTCCTTTTCGTACCCTTGATAAACTCAATTGCAAATGCGCACTTTATCAAGTAAGCGTTATGAAATGCGCCTAAGTGAGTGAGTGAAATGCACAGCGGAATTTAGTAATGAAAATAGGCGCAAAGTGTGATAAAGGGGCGCACACACACTCTAAGTATTTTGGCTCAAAGTGGTTGAAATAAGGAACTAAGGCAAATGAAATAACAACACAACACAATTCAGTTCAATCAATCTACAATGAGTAAACAAGAAAATAGTGAGTGAAGATAATAACTTGAAAGTAAATGACAAGATAATAACACAAGCTATTTGGAGAGGTTCGATCAATGAAAGATCTACGTCCTCTACCAAGATGGTTAGTCTTGGATTTCTAATGGAGATCTTATATAATGAGTGAGTGTTACAAATTACAACTTTTGAGCTTCTACACTAACTCAAGATCTAATATTCTATGAATGAACAAATCCAAAACAATAACCGGTGTATCTCTAAAAGAAGGATCTAATTGATCAAACTTAAAGAGGTGCGTGTGTGATTTAGTATCAAGGCTCTTTAGATCTTTGAGATTGAGAGCACAGTGAAACTACAGTGTTATAGCTTGAAGATCTGGGCTAAGGATGAAGGTATGAAGATGTTCTTGAGGAATTCTAGAAAAACGAAGGCAATCTTCAAATCTTCAACAAATGCTTTGAGAGAGAAATTCTTGAAATTCTTAGCAAAACTCAGCAACTTCAAAATGTTGAAGTTATGGGGTATTTATAGTGAACTTCAAAAAACTAGCCGTTGGAAATCCTTGTGGATAAGATGTGCTGTCGCTCGTTGATTGGAGCATGCATATATTATGACCATTTTGACACTCAACATAAATGTGACCGTTGTGGACACGTGTCAACAGATTAGGCGCATATGCATCTTTTAACCACCGTTAGATCATTGGCGTAATTTGAATTCTCTTTAAGTCTTTGAATCTTCAATAAATCACTGAGTGTTGAATAAACACTTTGAGGCGCGTTGAGCCAAGAGGCGCATTGAGCCAAGAGGCGCGCAGTATGTGTGCGCTTTAAACCAAGGGGCGCAGAGGCGCGTAACATAGCTTTATGAAGATATCCTTATGCGCGCGCTCTGAAGGGCGCATGGCGCGAATAAAGAAGGCGCATGGCGCGTGGCGCAGGAGGCGCATATGCGCGGCTCAAACTCACTGAGTGATTTTTTCTTGAATCTTGATCTTCTTGCCCTATTTCTAAGCCTATTCTATAACAATGGACAACCTAAAAAAATGAAATATAAATACTTCTTACATGTGGGTCTAAAGTCCATGAAATAAAACTTAGGTGATGGATCAATCAAATCTAATAAATCCTATTACATTAAAACTGAGATATATGTGGGCATACCCAACAATCTCCCCCTATTTGATTGATGCCATTACCTACTATATCAAGGACAAACATTATACTTGATAAAAACATGTCCAAATGAATTAAATTGGTAATTCATGTCTCAAGTTAATGCACACACTAGTCCAAGATATAGATTTCTAATCTATTCCAATAAGAATAAAGAATTACATATGGAAAGATAGAAACAACAGTTTAACACATTCAAAATGATATATGAATTTTAGATTTGAAATGTGTTTAAACCAAGTTTAAACTCAATGCATGAAAGTATGAAACAATTCAATATGATGCATATGAATTTAAACAATATTCATTGTTCTACAAACAAGGAGTTTGAGTGAACAAGGTTTGATAATAAGTGATGCATTGTTCTCATTAAAACTTGGGGTGTAGGAGTTACAAATTACAAGTTTTGAATAGAACAAAAACAAAAGGTGCTAAAACAAGTAAGCACAAAATCACTAACATAAGAGTTGTTTCTATTACAAAAAGATTCTAATAACTTACAATCAAAAATAGAAACTAAGGGTTGGGAGGCGCATCATCGTCCTTCAATCCTTCAACGATCTCTGAAATGGAGCGCTGAATCTGTTTAGCGAGCTGATGACTACGGTTCGCTAAGCCCTGAGTGTCAGTGACACTGGAGTGAGTGGCAGTGATACCGTCTCTGATGTAACTTAAGTGATTCACATTGATGTTTTGGTATTCATCAATGAAGCGCTGAGTGATTTGCTGCTGCTGAGAAATATTTTCTTCTAAGATTTTAATGTGAGCTTCAATGGCATTTTGAGCCGAGATAATGTCAGAAGAAATGTGTTCGGCGCGTCTGTCTGAGCTTGAGTGAGCAGCAGAGAAGTGAGTAACGACCAATTCTTTCAACACATCCAACTTTGATACTAACACGTTCATGTTGGATTGAGACGCAGCAGACTGAGGTATGAAAGTAGGCGCAGAAGAGGTGGTTTGCGCCTGATCAGAATGAGGTTGAACCTGAGTCTGCGCCGGAGGAGGAGAAGGAGCAGAAAGTTTGTCCTTGAGAGAATTCATCTTCCCCTTAATGGCAGCGATCTCTTCAGATTGATCAGTGAGTAATGAAGTAAGAAGCTCAAATTGAGACTTTATTTGCGTCTGTCCTTGCTCTAAATTTGCTTGCCCCTGCTGCAAGGAATGAAGAATAGAAAGTACCTCGCTCAAATCGGGAGCATATGGAGGAGGCGCAGGGGTAGATTGGGGCGCATCATCTTGAAGGGGCGCAATAGGAGATGGAGGCGCAAGAGGAGGAGAATGAGTAGGAGACGCATATTCATCTTCAGTTTCAACATCAACAGTTTCAACAACAACTGTTTCCGTTGTGATTAGATCTGGTCCAGAAGGAGGTTGAGGCGCATTCAAAACATTCATCCGGCAGGTTCACCTAACGGATCATGCCACCCCTCTATCAACAAAAGCCGCTCACACAGGGAGCGCACCACTATCTCTCGCAATTTCAAATTCCTGCTTTCATCGAGTCTTTGCTTTTTCTTGGTGATGTCCTCGGCGGGTGTTTTTAACTTTAGTCGACGCGTTTTGCTTTGCAATCCACATCGCCGAGGGGCTCTGTAGACACCCCGCCTTGGACCGCTCACCCCGATTGCACATTTGATCTTGTGTTGCTCCCTATTTTAAGTGTTTCTCGTTAGTTTCTGTCACTTCCGTTAAGTTCCTGACTGAATTCGTTAAGTCCAGGGACTAAACTGAATGACAGGGCTGACTTTCTAGTCCATTCTGTCAAAATTGCCTTCTCTGAGTCGCGCTCCTCCGACAGGAGGAGCCAGGCGCGCGCGCCTCCCGCCCCCAAAGCAGGAAGCGCGCGCCTCTGGGCGTCAGTTACAGATTTCTGGCCAGGATTCCCTCCCTTGCTCAATTTACAGGATTTTGCCCGGGGAGGATTTCTTGGTGACTGAGTTTTGGCACCAAAAACACCCCTCTTTCACCTATAAAAACCTCTCTTTACCTCCATTTTCAGGGATCAAAAACTTAGACCGAAGATTGAACTTACAAAAGCTATACCAAAATCACTTTCTAAAGGTTCTCCAAGGATCTCATCAAGCAATATTTGAAGTTCTTCAAATTGTAGGTAAAAGTCCATCTTTTCCTTTCTTTTCTATTTCATCTCCTCCCTCTCTTTTACTCTAATCAAATGTGCAATCACCCAAATAATTTTGGGACATGACTCTAATGATCACCTCATCTCATTGAGGTTGGTTAAGGAGTTATCTCCTACATTCCAAATCCTACTTTAAACCCCCCCTTTTTATGACTTAAAGAAGAAGAAGAAGAATATTTTCATTCATGTAGATTTTGATCAAGCAAGACCAACTTAAGTTGGGCGAGATGGGTGTTTCAGTACTTCCCATCTCGTAATCTAACCCCCGAACCTCAAAACAAAGAATCTCTGTTTTCGTAATCAAACTTAGGCTACAATCAATAGGTTTTTCTTATGTTCCTCAAAACATAGGTGGCGACTCTAAAACAAGTTAGACATCCTAGGATAATCCACCGCTCGAGCCTAAAGTCGTGGTTCCCCCGGGGTATCTACAGTGGCGACTCTGCTGGGGAAATTTGAGGGTTAAACTTGCATTCTGATCGAAATCTACATCTTTTCTGGCCATTCTGATTCCTGATGCGGGAGGCGCGCGGGTCTGGCCTTTTAAGCCTAAGGCGCGCGCATCCCGCATCAAGAACCAGAATCGCCCACTTCTTCATATCCTTCATCTTCTTCTTCTGTTATTCTGCACTAATCACTTCTGCAGGGGTTACAATTTGAACATAGGACCAGGGCAATCCCCTGAGTCCAAAGTCTAACATTCTGACAGGTGTGCCCAGAAGTGCGCGCCTCCCATAAGCATTGCGCCATGCGCGCGCGTCCCACATCAGCACTCAGAGGCGCACACTTCTGGGTTGATTCCCAGAACAGAAACAGGTTTCAGTGACTGAGCAGAACAGTGGGATGCGGGCACAGTTGCCTGCATCAGAACAGAATTGAACCCTCAGACTGTTTTAATTTTGTGTTTTATTTACCGGTCACACGGGTGATTCGGGAGTTGTAATTTATGTGCTTATGTGTTTGTTTTCTTTTTTTTTCAAAAAAAAAAAAAAAAAAAAAAAAAAAAAATTGTCACTTGTTAGACCTCACACTACATGCACATATTCCTATGAACTGCTCACTATCGAGTCGCACAAGTCCAACCCCAAACCCATCGAGGCCCGTCCTAGAAAGTTTCAAGCTCCACCAGACCTTGGCTCTTTCGAAGCGGTAAACCTCAGCCCGTGGCGTAGTTCAAGACTACATGCCGGGGGTGACCTTTGAGCCTCATTTTCAAGCCGAGCACAAACCACACAATTCTAGTTAGGGTCTAACACTCCGTGACTCAAGTCGGTTTCCATGTACCGAGGTTTCCCGAAACTAATGTCTTCAAATCATACATACCAATTTGTTGAAATGGACGCAATAAAAATCCGTCCCCAAAAGTGGTTATTTTGGACGAAAATAAAAATCCATCCCCGCATGTATGCTTTACTACATTAATTTAGTTTAATCCCGATACATGTAGGATTCACAAGCGCGATGGAATCCGATGAGTATATGGGACCGCGAGATGGTCTATATACTAGTGTGACGATTCCATTATTTTCATAGAAACCCCAAAAAGGGATTCATTCTCTCCGACTTATAAAAAAAAAAAAAAAAAAAAAAAAGGGAGTCTTTTCTTATGTGGTTCGAGTCGTGTGCCCAACTATGTGTTCTAAGCCTCTTCATGGACCGCAAGTGTTACTCAAGACTGACAAGGGCCTCTTCTGCAATATAGGTTCAATTGGTACTTACAGAGTCTACCGGGATTCAGCAAATCGGTTAGTCCGTGAAGAGATCACTCCAACAGCTCCAACATCAACCATGACCGACAGCAGCAACACCATGTCTCTCGAACAGCTCTCAACTATTGTCCAACTCCTCCAAGAGCAAGTCTCCACCCTTAATAAGGAGGCACAAATCAAAGACGACATTTGGCAATCCCACCTCGACAGCCAAAGGGAGGCCCACGAGGCCGAGATGGAGCTAATGAAAGAAAAGCTCACTAACCTTGCCAAGGGAAAGAACAAGAACAATGATGATGAATCCGAATGGACCGAGGGTTTGTTCAAAAGTCCTTATGTCAACACCCGCACCAAGAAAATGGGGGAACCAAGTTCCGAGAACAATGAGCCCAAAATGGTGGATTCTATCATGGCCTACATCGACCAAAAATTCAATGGGCTCAACATGGGGAAAGGCTCCGACACAAGCCTTTATCAATCATCCATCCTCATGAGTACTATGGCCGCTCTTCCCGATAAGTTCAAGATGCCCGACATAAGCAAATTCAAGGGCAACTCTTGTCCCATGGCTCACATTGAGACTTATATTTGGGCAATGGTTCCAAAGAAGGTCTCCCCCAAGGTGATGGCTCAATGCTTCCCTCTCACTCTCGAGGGGGCGGCAAAAGATTGGTATGCTACTCTCCCGCTCACTGTCCGTCTTGATTGGGACTCCGCCATGCTTGCCTTCAAGAACCAATACCAAGGCAACACCACTCACCGGCCCACAAGGAAAGAGCTAGAGAACACTACTCAACGAGACAATGAGTCCTTCATCGACTTCACAAGGAGATGGAATGATAAACTCTCTGAAATTATTGAGAGGCCAAACACAAAAGAGCAAATGGACATCTTTCTCAAGTATCTCAAGATTGATCTCCGCACCCACCTAAGTGGGGCTTGCTACTCTGACTTCTCCCAAATGTATGAGGCCGGGGTACGCATGGATGACTTGCTCAAGGAGATTAAGAAGGCCACTCCTACTTACCGCTACAAGGCCGCTTCCAACTCTACAAAAGAGGCCTCGGTCAACTCCGTCACTATTGACAAGGGGAATTACAAAAAGGTTCCTCCACCTCAAGGGAAGAAGTCCCGAAGTGACCGTGTCTACACGCCTCTCCAAGGCATGACTCAAACCGAAGTGTTCGAGGTCCTCAAGGCAAAGGGTCAAGTCACACCCGTGCAAGGGTACCAACCCAAGACGATCCCCCCCAATCATGCTCACCACAAATATTGTGGCTACCACCAATATAGTGGCCACACAACCGAGGATTGCTTCGTTCTCCGCAATGTCATTCAAAATCTCATAGATAAGAAAGAATTTGTAGTGACTAATGACGAACATGTCAATGTAATAGAGATAGGGGAACTCGAGGGGACCACCTATTCAATCCCAATTGTGAATGGGGGCCCCAATGTTATGAATAAACTTGACAATTCTTGTTATGTAGTGACTTACGATGAGGTAATGAGGGAAGTACTAGAGAATAGGAAAAAGAAGCAAGATGGGAACGTCAACATGCTAACTCGATCCGGTCGAGTCATAGCAAGCAACCCTTCCACTTCCGCACAAAGCTCCTCTTCTCAAAGACCGCAAGCTCGCGACACTCCCGAAGACCCTCTACTTGTCCAACTTAAGAAAACTCAAGCCAACATCTCTATTTGGTACCTCATTGCATCCTCAAAGAAACACCGAGATCTTGTCATCCGCAATCTCGATGATACATTAGTTTCTCCCGATACTACCCCCGAGGACCTCACAGCAATGATTGGTCACATTAATTTTGGCAACGTCATCACCTTTGCCTATATGGACCTTCCACCATTTGGTTCTGACCACAACGAAGCTATTTACCTCAAGGTACGAGCAAGGGGGAGGCCCGTCTCAAGAGTCTTAGTGGACGGTGGTTCCGCACTCAATCTCATGCCTGGCAGAATCATGGGCATACTGGGGCTTAAGGATTCCGATTTGAAGCCTTCTACTCAAGTAATCCGAGGTTATGACAGCACCGCCCGTACAGTCATGGGTATGATCGAAATAGACATCGAGTTTGGAAGCATAGTCATGTCCGTTCCATTCCAAGTGCTTGATATCCCGGCCTCGTTCAACTTACTTTTGGGACGACCATGGATTCACAGTGCTAATGCCGTACCATCAACTCTCCACCAATGTGTCAAGATCCGAAATGGTGATGAAATAGTGACCGTCATGGCTGAAAACGTCACTATCCACAGAAAAGGTGAGCCCGTCCACCAAGTTCAGCATGGTTTACCAGACTCCACTCTCTCCAGCGTCTCGATCAACGCCATTGACAAAGAAGGGGGAAACGGATCATGGACCCCCAGCAATCACAAAGTCCTCCGCATGATGAGGAATATGGACTACTTCCCTGGTTTAGGCTTAGGGAGATATCAACAAGGAATCCTACATCCCGTGCAAGTCCCATTTGTCAAAAACACATTCGGTTTGGGGTATGAGCCTTCCAAAGAAGACTTGAAACAAGAGCAAGCGATCAAGAACGAAAAGGCCCGAGCTCGTAAAGAAGGCCGTCGTTATGAAGTCCCTAATCTAAGGCCTTACCGCAAGACGTTGAATGGTTATTTTGTCCGCCAAGGGGAAGACGTTCCATACATGATCTTTCCCGAGCCATGGGTTAACAATAAGGGTGTCAAAAAGCCCGGCCTCGAAATTTTCTCCGATTGTGAGATCCAGAAATCCGAAAGGGAACCAACTCCCATGTTGCCTCGTGAATGGTGGGGAAGGAAGATGACTATAGAATCCGAGACAGAAATCATCGTGGGGGAAGAACTAACAGATTTAGCCTCCATGTTCGAAGAGCTTGCCATGATGAATGAATGCCAAGTCAACGCCATCCATGACACCGTCATCATGAACGAGACTATCAGTGAGATCCCGCCAAGCTCCGAACCGATCAACAATTGGTATTCAACAAGGGGACCCGTGGTATCCGAAGAATTCCTAGTCCGAGAAATGGGTTGCATACCCCGCACAGCAACAAAGGAAGAGCGGCTCACACTTACTTCCGAGTCCGAGAGTGTCTCTAATACCCTCACCCAAGAGGATTTGGAGGCCATAGCCGAGCGTGTCTTTCCTTTCTTTGCTAATGAAAAATTTGATATTTCTGAGTACCCTGAGATTCCAAACATCATAAATGATGAATTAACTAATAATGAACTTAACGAACAAGTTAATAACGATTCAAATTATGATGAAATAGACCGCGAAAACACAACATACTTAAATGATCTTGCTCAACAAGTCCGTAGTCGTGGTGAGAATGGTCCAAAGGCTGACGAAGAATTGCATGTTGTTAATCTGGGTACCGAAGAAGAGCCAAAAGAAACTAAGATTGGAAGCTTCTTCAAAGGGGACGACAGAGACAGATTGACTGCACTACTACGGGAGTTCGTGGATGTGTTTGCATGGTCATACAAAGACATGCCGGGTTTGGACAGAAAGGTAGCGGAGCACAGGATTCCGATCAGAGAAGATGCCAGGCCAGTAAAGCAGAAGCTCAGAAAGATCAAGCCAGAATGGTCTCTGCAGGTCAAAGAAGAGATTGAGAAGCTCCTCTGTGTGGGTTTCATCAAGGTTATCGAGTATCCGACATGGTTAGCCAACATTGTGACAGTCAGGAAGGCAAACGGCAAGGTTCGAGTTTGTGTAGACTTCCGGGATTTAAACAAAGCTTCCCCAAAGGATGATTTTCCACTCCCTAATATCGACATGCTGGTCGACTCCACTGCTGCCTATGAGGTTCGCTCATTCGTGGATGGGTTTCCTGGGTACAATCAGATTCTCATGGCCGAGGAAGATCAACATAAAACAGCCTTCACAACACCGTGGGGTACCTTTTGCTACACAGTCATTCCATTTGGGTTAAGAAATGCTAGGGCTTCCTACCAAAGAGCCGTGACAGACTTGTTCCACGTATGATTCACAAAGAAATCGAGGTCTATGTGGATGACATGATTATTCACTCCAAAGGGACCGATGGTCAACATTTAATCGATCTCCGCAAGTTCTTCGAAAGGCTTTGTCAACACAAGATGAGGCTCAACCCTGCAAAGTGCACGTTCGGGGTTATCCGAGGCAAAGTTCTGGGTTATATGGTCACTGAAAGGGGAATTGAAGTAGACCCCTCCAAAATCAAGGCAATCATTGACATGCCTCCTCCAAGGACACAGAAAGAGATCAAAGGTTTCATGGGCAGACTACAGTACATCAGTCGGTTTGTGCACCAACTCACTTCCATGTGCGAGCCAATCTTCAAGCTACTCAAGAAGAATGTGGCTCTAGAATGGACCGACGCATGCCAAGAAGCCTTCGATCAAGTGAAGCATTACTTGACGTGCCATCCTGTTCTAGTTCCGCCGCACAAGGAGAAACCTCTGTTGCTCTATCTCACTGTCAATGATGAAGCCCTAGGGGCTATGTTAGCACAAGAGCAACGAGAGTCCACAAAGGAGAATGCCATTTATTTTGTCAGTCGCCGATTCCAAGGAGGCGAAAAGAACTACTCTGTCTTAGAGAAGTCATGTGCAACATTGGTTTGGGTCACTCAAAAGCTCAAACACTATATGGAAACTTTTCCGATCAAGCTAGTAGCAAAGGTGGACCCACTCTGCTACATCTTCGAGAAGCCTTTCATGTCAACAAGAATATCCAAATGGTACTTCATGCTCGCCGACTATGATATCACTTACGTCACACTAAAATCCGTCAGGGGGAAAGTGTTCAGTGACCAGCTTGCCGAATTCCCGTGTGACGAAGTGAAGGGGGAAGACGTACAGTTCCCCGACGAGCATTTAATTTGTACTGCAACCGAGGAAAATAAGTGGCAACTTTTTTTTTATGGCGCCGCCAATAAACACGGTTTTGGTATAGGAATATTGCTTGTCGATCCAAAAGAAATCTACACTCCCATTGCCATCCGCTTGGAATTCGAAGCTACCAACAACATTGCCGAGTACGAAGCATGCATAGCAGGGCTCGAAGCAGCTCTCGAAAGAAACGTCACGGAACTAGAAGTGTTCGGCGACTCTTTGCTCCTTATCAATCAGCAATCGGGTAAATGGCGAACCCAAGACCCAACTCTCCAACAGTATGGTCAGCCCCTTGAAGAACTGGTTGAACAATTCCAAGAGATTACTTTCAACTACCTGCCAAGGGATAAGAATCGCTTCACCGATGCACTGGCCACTATAGCTTCATTAGTCGAAATGCCCAAAGGGAAAATGGTGAAACCTTTCAAAATTGCTCGAAGGAACAGTCCGGCATATTGAATTTCCTCAAAGATGGCACTTATCCCGAGAATATCAATAAGAAGTCTCAAGCAGCTCTGCAAAGGTTAGCCTCCCGGTACGTACTGATTGGGGACCGAGTCTATAAAAGGCACCACGACGGGATCAATCTCTTATGCGCCAATGAGGCCGAAGCTCAAGAGATAATGTGTGAAGTGCACGAAGGAGAATGTGGACCCCACATGAATGGGTTTATGCTAGTCAAGAAGATACTTCGCATTGGTTACTATTGGAGCACTATGGAACGAGACTGTATCGAGAAAGTCAAAAGGTGTGCCAAGTGCCAATTCCACGCTAATCTGCAACATGCTCCACCCTCACAACTTTACAACATGGTCACACCTTGGCCTTTCTCTTGTTGGGGGATAGACATCATCGGTAAAGTTCATCCTGCCAGGAGCAATGGGCAGTCATTCGTCCTAGTGGCATTCGACTACTTCACAAAGTGGGTCGAAGCACAAGCCTATCGGACCCTCAACGCAAAGAAAGTGGCTGAATTTGTAAAAATTAACATCATGTGCCGATACGGCGTGCCTCATGAAATCATTTCCGACAACGGCTCTCACTTTGAGAAGGAAATGGATGCACTTTTGGTAGAATACAAGATCACCAAGCACAAGTCATCTCCTTACCGTCCCCAAGCAAATGGCGCGGTCGAAGCAGCAAATAAAACCATTGAGACCATCGTCAAGAAAATGGCCTCAACAGGAAGGGATTGGCCCGAGAAGCTACCATTAGCATTGTAGGGCTACCGCACATCAATACAGCCCGCGACAGGAGAAACTCCTTATGCATTAGTCTATGGTTCTGAAGCCGTACTCCCTATCGAACTTGAAGTCCCATCTCTACGGGTCCTCCTCGAGAATCAAGTCAACGAGGTCAACTGGATGCAAAGTCGATACGAACAACTAGCCTTGCTCAACGAGAAAAGGTTAAGAGCACTCGAACGCACAAGGGCGTATCAGCAAAGGATGGCAAGAGCTTTTAACAAAAAGGTGAAGCCTCGAAACATCAATGGAGGAGATTTGGTCTTAAGACAACATCCTCCTAAGGCCATGAATCCCCTGGGGAAATGGGGACCCCGATGGATCGGTCCGTACGTGGTCAAAAAGATACTAAGCGGTGGTGCAGTCCGGCTCATGGATTTAGATGGTGACCAGCTGCCAAAGGAGGTCAACCTCGACAAGCTCAAGAGGTTCTACGCTTGATAAACAAAGACCATAAAAAAAAAAAAAAAAAAAAAAAAAAAAATCGCTCGCTAGGTTGAAAACCCGCAAGGGCGGCCCAGGCAAAAATTAGAGCACGTGCAAAAAAGAAGCCCGCTAGATTGAAAACCCGAAAGGGCGGTCTAGGCAAAAAACAGGGTGCAGAAAAAAAAATGGTCTTTGTTTGTTTGAACTACGAAGACCTGAGCCTCCCAATTGGAGGAACGTAGGCAACCTTCGGGTGCGGTCTAAAACATATCAAAAATACCCAATTCATTTCAAATAACAAAATGCAATTCTTATTCATTCAATGAACTATTCAAACCATTACAACGGATTTATTGAGCAACAAAATACATCAAAATATTAAATCCTAAAACAAAGTGGTCTAATTGCAATCTCTTGGGGTACAAAGAAAAATCTAATCTTTCTTAGGTTTGGGAACCCATTGTTTCTTGTTATGTCCTTTAGTCTTCTTGGATGGGGACGGGACATTCTTGGGACCGCCAAGACGGGAGAAAACGCTAGGACGGGACGGAGCTTCATCAACGGCCTTCCCTTTGCCCTTATCAAGCGGAGCCTTAGCGGGGACAACCATGGGACGCTTCCACACATAGGAGGAATTTCCTTTACCTTTCTTCTTCTTGGGAAAATGACGGGGTCTATAGTCCCGCACATGAACCACCGGTCTCACGGGGTCAACAACATCCTCATTGGGCCTTCCCAAACGATAAAAAACGCTCGGACGCTTCTCCACCATCGGGACGGACCCCACAGTTGGAACGGCATTCACCACTGGAACGGACTTCTCACCCTCGGGGACGGAAACCTTAACTTCAAAGGAGAAAGTCATTGGGGCCATTATGACAAGAATTTTGTGGTTAAAGAGGAGAAAGTGTTTGCAAAAGAATGCTGTGTGACCATTATGGTCGAAAATGGTTCAAAATTTATAGCTGTTGGAACATTCTGATCAGAAAAAGAAAGGGGCTGTAATTCAGCAGGCCAGAAGCGCGTGCCTCCGACCAAGGCTGCACAACGCGCGCGCCTCCCACAAGCAAGGCCCGACGCGTGCGCCTTTGACAACAGTTCAGACAGAAACAACCCTTGTCAGTTCAGAACAGAACCCAAGCACTTCAACATATCCAACCTGCAGCAAAATCAAATCCCAGCAACAAAAAGGAGTTCAAGCATCGACAACAAGCACCCTTTGGGCACACATTTGTTTGTAAAGAGTCGACATCTAAGATCGAGTCGTTAATAGAACATAAAAATGAGTAGTAAAATAAATAGGATTGTAAATACATGTTAAATGTTATTACAGGCAAAAGTAAAAGTGTTTCAACCCCTCATCCTCTCAGCCACAACAGCTCGGGTACGTCCTCACCAACACTGTGCTCACCCCCTGCTACCGCTCTCGGTATCCTCATCGTCATCATCATCCTCATCAATGTCCAGTGCAGACTGCCTCGCTGAAGAGACAGCCTCATCAATGTCCAGTGCAGCATCCCTGCAACCTCGTCCTATGCTCCGAGCACCTCAGGCAGCTCCTCTCGCAGCACCAGAGACAGCACGGGCAGTCATGGCAGCAATATCCCTGCACAGCTCCAGCACCCTCTCCTCCAGCTGGCGGATCCTCTGCCTCATTCCTTTGTTCTGCCTACCCAAGTGCCTATAAGCAGCTACGGGCACCTATTACAACAAAGAACAGGGAAAAGAAATTACATCAATACAAAGGATAGAAAAACAAGACTGGAACTGAGAAAATGCAAAGATGGTCAGAAAAACATACCACAGTAGCCTGAGCGGGAGGCTCTCTCTCCGGTGACATATCCTCGGGAACAATCTCCCTCTGCTCCTCAAAGACCCCGAAGTTGAATAAGTGTAGTAGGGAGGAGGAAAAGGAGCATCGAAGCAATATCCAGCACCGGTGGGATAGAATCGGGCCGAAGTCTGCGGAGCAACATGTGTCTCCCTCGGATCAGTGAACATGAAACCCTGCTGGAGGTTGTGCTCCCGGAATAAACCGTAATCCTGCTCCAGATGAATGAAAGGGACAGCATCAACCCCCGCAAGATAGACTACCCGGTCTGCCTCTGAAAGAGCCCTCCAATTACGAGGACAGAAAGGCGGAACATCAGGAATCGCTGGCCTAGGAGGGTGGTGGAAGTCCGTCACCTGACCACCATGCTGCCAAAACACTCTCTCTCCAAGGTACATCGCCATACACTCTACTGAGCTCATCAGGAGCCTCGAACGGGTGGGAATCAGGGTATGCTCAATAAAGGCATAAATAGCTCTCCACGGAAATAAAGAAAAGGCGACAGCCTCCGGCCTCAAAGAATCCAAGTGGCGCCGAGCTGAAAGCAGGCTGATGGGAGCAGTGCCGGTCCTCACGTTCCTCTCCCTATATGACCACCTCACGCAGTCCGGATACTGGGGCTGACCTTCTCTGTTGATCTTCCCTCAGCTCTAAGACAGCAAAGGCCCATAGCTGCAGAACAGAGGCAAGAGCTGAATTAAATGACAGTTCAAAGATACAGTAAAGCAATGACAAGAAGGCCGAAAAGAAAAAGGGAAAGCATGATACCTCCCACAACAGGCTGAAACCCGTGACCGAGCTGGTGGTCGAGCGGCTAGTCAGATCCATACCATGATAACAAGCAGCCAAGCCCGCTGCACCCCAGTTGTAATGACCGGCCTGGTCCAAGTCTACCAACAAGTCAAGCAAAGCCAAAGAGGCCGAGGACCCTCCACTAGCAAACAGGGTATGAGACAGCAAGTACCATATAAAACAACGGGCCACAGCATCTACCCGCTCAGCAGTTACGCCCAGAGGCTCAGCTGCAAGAATGCTAAAATACTGGCGGATGCTCCCCCAAGTGACCCGGAAATTCTTCACCGGGAAGCCACAGTCAACGAGAGCCAACAGCTCGTCGGCAGTCCTAAGGGTCCCCCTCAAAACGCAAGGACAGGCTCCCCCGCAAACGGCAGACCAGTCAATGCCGTAAAGTCTGTGGGCGTCATCGTGACCTCTCCCATGGGCAAATGAAAAGTATGGGTGGTGTCCCACCATCTCTCTCTCAAAGCCTGAATAACGACCGGGTCATTTTTCAGTGCCGGCAGACTAATGATAAAAAGGCCAAAGTGTGTAGCCTGAACTCGAGCCCTCACATTTTCGGGCAATTTGTTCCAAATGGCCACTGGACCATGAGCTCCGCCTCGAATCTCCGATAGGCGGCTCCACTCCTGAAAAAGAACAAGGAACAAAAAAAATTTCATCAGTATGACTGCTAGAAAAAACGGATGAACTCAACACAGAGATTTCAATGGCAGAACAATGTACAAGCAAGTGTGTGAACATGAAAATGGACATCCCAACATGTTTCTTACAACAAATAAGCAACAACAAACAACATGCAAAGAATGATCAATAAAGCTGCTGCAGCAATATTTCGGGTAAAGAAAACAGAACTTCATGAAACCCGAAATTGACAAGAAGGGTGGGGCATTCTTACCAAACCCGAAGTCACGAAGTGAGAAATGTGGGTATGAGGCTGGAAAGTAAGCAAGCTCGGGTCCATAGCTTCAACCCCAATTTCGGGCTCCTCGCCCTGTGGCATCTCAAACGGAGGTGATTGCTGACGATCCGACATCGTTTCTTTGACGGAATTGATCCTAGAGCAGCAAGAAAGTGTTTTGGGGTGATTTCTCTACGACAATTGGGGTTGGAATTTGGAGGGTTCTTCAATTTTTTGAAAACTGGACGAAAACAGCGAACAGCCTGTTTAAATATGCTGAACTTATGCGCCAGGCGCGCGCCTCCTGACATACTCATCCGCGGCGCGCGCGTCCCACAACGAGGCATAGACGCGCGCTCTTCCCATTATCAGGCAGGTTCAGAAGCAGTTTCCCATGCAAGAATCCATGCACCGTATCAAGGTTTCCCCACGGATTCCGAACTCCCTAAGTTCTGTCACGGGTGCCACAGCCCCCCTCAAGAGTCAATCTCAACATTTCATCCCCAGCAGGAACATTTTTCTGGTCGCGGTCAACTGTGCCCGCACCCCACAATACAAAAAGTCAAGTGTGACTCCAAGTGGCACGAGACTTCAAAGCAATATTTCATCAACGAATTTCACTAACGGATTCGTCCTCAAGAGTTCACCAACGGACTCATCCAAGGGATTCACTAACGGATTCCTCAAACGGATTCACTAACGGATTCGTCAACAAGGGTTCACCAACGGACTCATCCAAGGGATTCACTAACGGATTCACCAAACGGATTCACCAACGGATTCGTCAACAAGGGTTCACCAACGGACTCATCCAAGGGATTCACTAACGGATTCATCAAACGGATTCACTAACGGATTCGTCCTCAAGGGTTCACCAACGGACTCATCCAAGGGATTCACTAACGGATTCCTCAAACGGATTCACTAACGGATTCGTCAACAAGGGTTCACCAACGGACTCATCCAAGGGATTCACTAACGGATTCATCAAACGGATTCACCAACGGATTCGTCAACAAGGGTTCACCAACGGACTCATCCAAGGGATTCACTAACGGATTCATCAAACGGATTCACTAACGGATTCGTCAACAAGGGTTCACCAACGGACTCATCCAAGGGATTCACTAACGGATTCATCAAACGGATTCACTAACGGATTCGTCAACAAGGGTTCACCAACGGACACATCCAAGGGATTCACTAACGGATTCATCAAACGGATTCACTAACGGATTCGTCAACAAGGGTTCACCAACGGACTCATCCAAGGGATTCACTAGCGGATTCATCAAACGGATTCACTAACGGATTCGTCAACAAGGGTTCACCAACGGACTCATTCAAGGGATTCACTAACGGATTCATCAAACCGGTTCACTAACGGCCTCATTCAAAACATTCAGCCGGCAGGTTCACCTAACGGATCATGCCACCCCTCTATCAACAAAATCCCTCACACAGGGAGCGCACCACTATCTCTCGCAATTTCAAATTCCTGCTTTCATCGAGTCTTTGCTTTTTGTTGGTGATGTCCTCGGTTGGTGTTTTTAACTTTCGTCGACGCGTTTTGCTTTGCAATCCACGTCGCCGAGGGGCTCTGTAGACACCCCGCCTTGGACTGCTCACCCCGATTGCACATTTGATCTTGTGTTCCTCCCTATTTTAAGTGTTTCTCGTTAGTTTTTGTCACTTCCGTTAAGTTCCTGACTGACTTCGTTAAGTCCAGGGACTAAACTGAATGACAGGGCTGACTTTCTAGTCCATTCTGTCAAAATTGCCTTCTCTGAGTCGCGCGCCTCCGACAGGAGGAGCCAGGCGTGCGCGCCTCCCGCCCCCAAAGCAGGAAGCGCGCGCCTCTGGGCGTCAGTTACAGATTTCTGGCCAGGATTCCCTCCCTTGCTCAATTTACAGGATTTTGCCCGGGGAGGATTTCTTGGTGACTGAGTTTTGGCACCAAAAACACCCCTCTTTCACCTATAAAAACCTCTCTTTACCTCCATTTTCAGGGATCAAAAACTTAGACCGAATATTGAACTTACAAAAACTATACCAAAATCACTTTCTAAAGGTTCTCCAAGGATCTCATCAAGCAATATTTGAAGTTCTTCAAATTGTAGGTAAAAGTCCATCTTTTCCTTTCTTTTCTACTTCATCTCCTCCCTCTCTTTTACTCTAATCAAATGTGCAATCACCCAAATCATTTTGGGACATGACTCTAATGATCACCTCATCTCATTGAGGTTGGTTAAGGAGTTATCTCCTACATTCCAAATCCTACTTTAAACCCCCCTTTTTATGACTTAAAGAAGAAGAAGAAGAATATTTTCATTCATGTAGATTTTGATCAAGCAAGACCAACTTAAGTTGGGCGAAATGGGTGTTTCGGTACTTCCCATCTCGTAATCTAACCCCCGAACCTCAAAACAAAAAATCTCTGTTTTCGTAATCAAACTTAGGCTACAATCAATAGGTTTTTCTTATGTTCCTCAAAACATAGGTGGCGACTCTAAAACAAGTTAGACATCCTAAGATAATCCACCGCTCGAGCCTAAAGCCGTGGTTCCCCCGGGGTATCTACATCTTGCTCCCCCTGAATTGGTTCATCTATGTCTGAAACATCATCGCCAAAAAAATCAAAAAGGAGTTGTACCCTTGACACTTTGGTCTGTTGAATTTTGACAGGAGGCGCACGGGGAGCGGGGGCGCATTGAGTAGGCGCGCGCTGGGTAGGCGCGGGAACAGAAGGCCCTTTCTCAATATCAGCGCTTGATCCAGCTCCTTTCATGCGCTCTAGCTTCTCTGACTCAGCAGCTTGCTTGGCTTGAAAATCTTCATCTCTTTTCCTTTGAGCCTCAAGTCTGC
The DNA here is from genome assembly GCA_026119855.1 of Campanula takesimana. NCBI lineage: Eukaryota > Viridiplantae > Streptophyta > Magnoliopsida > Asterales > Campanulaceae > Campanula > Campanula takesimana. Next base: position 1,139,671 of record JAOWBW010000111.1, read on the forward strand.
TGGCTTCCTGCGCTAGCCTTAGATCACTCTCTTCATCAGTTTCAAATCTGGTACGTTTGATAGGCGCACGAGGAGGGTCATCAACCACCCGTTTTCCTTTGCTTTTCTCTGTGCCTGGCAAGGGATCAGCACGTTGAGTTGCGCTTACTGTTACTGCGCTTTTCTTTAATGGTGCGCCTTTAAGAACTGGCGCATCGTCTGATTCGGTGTCTTCATCAACTAAGCCTTCAACAGTTTTGATTTGAATTCCCTTGGCGCGCTTTGTAGGCTTCTTTCTGCGCTTTTTGAGGTCCAAGTTCGCTTTTCCAAACGTTGGAACATCATTGATTTTATACTCAGGATTCTCATTCAAAAATTTAACTAACTCAGGATAAGTTAGAAAAAGTTTTGTGAGAAGAAGGCAGTGAGAGCGAAACCTGGTCTTTCCATCACTCTTGTTCTTCATAAACTTGTCAATCTGCTCACGCAATGTCTTGAACAAAATGTAAGGCCAGTGAAGCTTCTTCTTGGCCATGATGGCAGCTGTGTATTCCCATTGTTCCACCGTGAATCGGTTTACGTTCCCGGTTTTGAAAACAATCGAAGTTCCCACCAAGTGCGAAATGTGAGTCAAGAGTTCTCCACCATCTCGAATTTCAGTGTTTTTGATATTATTTTGAAGTGTGGGAATATTCAGAAGTGAAGCAGCCATCCTGTTCTGATTATCAATAGAGTAAGTCATCGGACGCCCAATAATGCGATCGTCACCCGTAGATGGAAAACTGAGTAAGTGTCGAATCACAGACGAGGAAATATGGACGTCAACATTTTGAACACGAGCCTCAATCCTGTAGTGAGTGCGTCCATTAACATCAATTTCCACTAGAACAGCAGTGGAAAATAACTCATCCACGAGGAGCGCAGAATAGAAAGATTGGTCCATAGTGAACAAAGGAAGCAGACCAGCTACGCGCAGGGTTTCTATTATTTCTCTTCCAATAAATTCACCAGATAACTCTAATAGATCAAGAGTTTCTTCAAGTTTGAAGTTTGCAAGGTCCTGAAAAAAGGCGCATAGAGTTACAAGGCGCATAATAGAATCAGACGCACAAATCATAGAGATTCAAGACGCATGATTGAATTAGGCGCATGAAATTTTAAAGGCGCATAGAGTTACAAGGCGCATATTATGGTTCTATGTAAATACTAAGGAAAAATTAAAACAACAAAATTTGACTAAGTACAAAGTTATGCGCATAAGGTTTTAGGCGCATAATGATTTAGGCGCATATACAAGTAGAGGCTCAGAAAACATTCAGGCGCATAAAATAATAGGCGCATAAAGAAGTATATAGGCGCATATCGTATGAAAATTTTGACTTAGCAAAAACAAAATAGCAAGCATTCAAATGAAAGAAATCAAAATCAAAAAGTACAAATTTTCGAAAACAAGATAGAAAATTTTTAGAGACCAAAACATGCAAGAATGACGAAGAACACGAAGAACGACCCTTGAATGCTCGAAGAACACCAAGAACACGAAAATTATGAAACTTCACCAAAACAGACAAATAATATATCAAAATGACCGCATGACAATAAGGAATCTAAATATGTAAACAAAAACATGAACAAATCAACAATGAAAGCACAATGAACAAAAGAAGAACCAAAAATTTGAAAAGTTTTGAAAACCAAAAGTCCAGATTTGTAAAAAAGAAAGCATTGATCGTAAAAATGTTAGATATAACAGATTCGAAATCATTAAATGAACACAATCCAACAAACGTCAACAAAAACGGAGAATTATAGCGTGAAAAATCAAAGAAAAATGAACTCGGTTTTGAAAAAATGGCGAATGAACAAACAAAAGATTGAAAATAAGGAGATTTACGGTTCAAGAGATCATACCATTTCGTCTTGAGTAGTTGTTGATGCTTTCTTAGGACCCATAAAATTATGTATATATATAGAAAATTAAGAAGAAAAATAGAGAAGATGAAGGTAGAGAGAGAGAGGGAATCGGGGAGAGAGAGACGAGAGAGAGAAGAGAGATAGAGAGTTGGTAGGGAGGTGAGGTGATGATGAATATATAGGTTAGGTTTTTTTTAAAAAAAATTTGCACTGATATGGGAAAAAATGGGTCAAAAATTTAAAAAGATGAGAAGTTGAAAGGATGGCATTAATGAGGGATTTTGAAAAAGACGGCTCATTATTACAACAAAAGTACGGCGCATTTATGAGGGATATTTGGGATTTGAAGGGCATTAATGGATGAAAGACACAAAGTACGATTGATGTGATATCTAGGTTTTTGAAAAACTGCCCCACTTTCCCTTTAAGTGTATGAGCAATTTTGACTAATTTTTGCACAAACACCAAAAACATCTATTTTGGTGTAAGTTTAGGGTGCAAGAAATATATCCCCAGAATAAATTTTTCGAATAGCGTAAAACGAGGGAAAAATTTAATTGCACAAGTACCCTTGAACAATTAAAGGAATGTCAAAAGACATAGATTCCAATAATAAATGAACAGAATAAACATACCTGGTACTTGTGTATTTAATACATTCAATCATTGATATTAAATTTTGAGAATTGATTGAGCCGCAATAGTTAATGCGCATATGAAGGGGCGCATTACTCATCAAGGCGCATTACTCATCAAGGCGCGCAAAGATGGTTGAGGGCGTATAAGTGTTTGAAGCGCATTGGATGCTAGGCGCGCATGGATGATAGTCGCGTAGGAGATGCTAGGCGCATAGAGATTGAGCGCGCAAAAATAAGAGTTCGGCGCGCAGTTAGTAAGGCGCATAGATGGCGCATAGTTTCCTTGAAACTTTGAAAAATTGATCTAACATTTGTACCTAATATACTCATAACTCAACACACAACATAAAATCATTAGTATTGACAAAACTATATTGAATTTAGTTGAGTTCAAGCATACCCATTTCACCTCTCAAAAACATAAACCGTTTCGCGTCGAGTGCTTTCGTTAGAATGTCGGCGATTTGATAGTCGTTTCCCACGTGTTCCAAATGTATATTGCCTTTCTCCACGTGGTCTTTGAGGAAGTGATATTTGATGTCGATGTGTTTGGTCTTTGAGTGCATAACAGGATTTTCAGAAACCGCAATTGTTGATGTATTGTCGCAGTAGATGGGACAATTTTCTTCGATGATATCATAGTCCACCAATTGCTGCTTCATCCAAAGTATTTGACAACAACAACTTCCCGCAGCGATATATTCGGCTTCGGTTGTTGAGACAGATACAGAAGCTTGTTTCTTACTTGCCCATGACACAAGTCGATATCCGAGGAAATGACAAGTGCCACTAGTGCTTTTCCTATCAATGGTGCATGCTGCGTAATCCGCATCTGAATAACCTACAAGTTTAAAGTTCGAATCTTTGGTGTACCAAAGTCCAAGGTTAACAGTGCCAGAGAGATATCTTATAATACGTTTCACAGCAATTAAGTGTGCTTCTCTAGGGTCGGATTGATAACGAGCACAAACACAAACACTAAACATAATATCGGGCCTACTAGCAGTAAGATAAAGGAGTGAGCCAATCATACCTCGATAGAGCGTTTGATCAACACGTTTACCTTTTAGATCTTTGTCGAGTTTGTTGCCGGTGGCCATTGGAGTATCGTATGATTTAGCGTTTTCAAGTCCAAACTTCTTGATTAAATCCTTTGTGTATTTGGCTTGATTGATAAAGATGCCTTCACTCATTTGCTTGATTTGAAGCCCGAGGAAGAATGTGAGTTCTCCCATCATGCTCATTTCAAACTTGCTCTTCATTAGTTTCTCAAAGCGCTTGCACAACAATTCATTAGTAGAACCAAATATAATATCATCAACATAAATTTGAACAAGTAATTTATGACCATTATGTTTTGCAATGAAAAGAGTTGTATCGATTTTACCGCGAGTGAAGCCTTTTTCGATGAGAAACTTTGATAGTGTATCATACCATGCTCTTGGTGCTTGTTTGAGTCCATACAAAGCTTTCTGGAGTTTGTACACATGATTTGGAAATTGTGAATCTTCAAACCCAGGTAGTTGAGCAACATAGACTTGTTCTTGGAGTTCGCCATTTAGAAACGCGCTCTTCACATCCATTTGATATAACTTGAAGTTCTTGTGAGAGGCGTAAGCTAGAAATAATCTGATAGCTTCAAGTCTTGCTACGGGTGCAAAAGTTTCATCGTAGTCAATTCCTTCTTCTTGCCTATAGCCTTGTGCAACCAATCTTGCTTTGTTTCTCGTGATGATTCCATTCTCATCCATCTTGTTCCTGAACACCCATTTTGTACCAATCACTCCATGATCATTTGGTCTAGGAACTAGAGTCCAAACCTTACACGTTCAAATTGATTAAGTTCTTATTGCATCAATTAGGATCTTGGAGCGCTTCATCAGCCTTCTTCGGTTCAATTTGAGAGATAAAAGCAGTGTAAAAATCAAAGTTTGTAGCTCTCCTTGTACGAACACCAACTTGTAGATCACCGATGATATTAGCAATTGGGTGACCTCTAACTTCACGAATTTCAGGAGGTAAGTTAGGTTGAGTCGTAGTAACTTGAAGGTCTTCAATTGGTACATCTTCACCAGATTCAAAGTCATTGAAATTTGGGGGTTGAACTGGCTCAGAATTGAAATTTGGGTTTACACCAGATGCAGTAGTAGAAATAGGCGCGTGAGAGGAATCATGAGGCGCATCATTTGAATGAGACGCAATAGAGGATTCACCAGGCGCATTATACATTGAATTAGGCGCATTTGATGTAGATGGATTTCCTTGTGTTGATAGATTCTGATCTTGAGTGGGTGCAACATAAATAGGAGCACCTGTATCATTTAGCTCAATAGAATCATCAGCAACATTTGGAGCCAAATGTGGCTCAAGGAGAGAATGTTCATCAAATGTAACATGTACAGATTCAACTATCACTAATGTAGTTCTATTAAAAACATGAAAAGCTTTAGAGTGTTTGGCATACCCAACAAAAATACCTTCTTCGGCTTTGGCATCGAATTTACCTCTATGTTCGTTTCCGTTGTAGAGGATATAACATTTGCAACCAAAGATCTTGAAGAATGCAATGTTGGGAGTTCTACCACACCAAAGCTCATACGGAGTCTTGTTGTGAAGTTTGTTGATGAGGGAACGATTTTGAGTAAAACAAGCAGTGTTGATAGCTTCTTCCCAAAAGTACTTAGGTAATTTAGCTTCAGCTATCATCGTCTTTCCCGCTTCAATCAACGTCCTATTCTTTCGTTCAACGACGCCATTTTGTTGAGGGACTCCGGCGGTTGAAAAGTTGTGATCAATACCATGATCTTCACAATATCGAGCAACACCGTTATTTTTGAATTCTGTTCCATTGTCGGATCGAACACTAACGATGTCATCTTCTTTTTAGGTTTGGAGCAGTCGAAATAATGTAGTGAGAATAGCATAACAATCATCTTTTGTAATCATCATCTCCACCCATGTATATCTTGAGTAATCATCCACCACAACTAGAGTATACTTGTTTCTTCTAATACTTGCGGTGGTGACTGGTCCAAATAGATCAATGTGAAGCAGTTGCAAACATCTAGAAGTTGAAGGATTTGACTTGCTTGAAAATGACTGCTTCGGTTGTTTGCCAAGTTGACAAGCGGCGCACTTTTTGTCATGATGATCAGCAACCTTGGGAAGTCCTTTGACAAGATTATTCCTGCTGAGTTTAGATAGATACTTGAAGTTCAAATGACTTAAGCGCTTGTGCCACAGCCAACTATTTTCATTCACACTTTTTGCTACAAAACAAAGATTAGTACTAGAGTTCATACTATGGAAATCAATAATATAAATATTTGTCTTACGATATCCCGTGAGTAAGATAGCTCCAGTTTTGCCATTCTTGATAAGACATTGCGTTGAAGTGAAATGGCATTCTAATCCTTTGTCGCAGAATTGAGATATGGATAATAAGTTGTGCTTGAGCCCTTCGACGAGTGAGACTCTTTCAATGCACACTTTGTCTTTCTTGAGCTTTCCATATGCTACAACTTGACCTTTGTTATTATCACCAAATATTACGGAGGGACCTCTTTCTTCATGGACATCTTCTAATAAGGATTCATCTCCAGTCATGTGTCTTGAACACCCACTATCGAGAATCCATTCAGAATTTCTAGCTTTTGAAGATCCAGCCATGAAACAAAGAACCTGAAATATAGACATTTAAGCAGGTCCCCTTTATTCCTTTTGGGTCCTAGGGTTAGCAACTTTTGACAACCCACTCTTGCTTGACCTTAGGATTTTTACGTCCTTTGGCATTGGGAGTGAATCGCAAAAGGCATTCCACGGCCTTGTGTCCTGAACAATCACAAATGGAACAATGATGAAAGCCACCAATCACATGAGTTTTCACAAACTCTTTACTTTTCTTGGGGATGGCATTCTTCTTTGGGTCAGATGAACTATCCTTAACAAAATCTTTCTTTTGAAATTTTGGAGCGCTTTTTCTAGGAGGGCGCATAGGGCTAGGAGGCGCACGGTGATGAGGCGCGTGGCTCTTACGCGCATAATGAGCACTCGGAGAAGGAGCGCGCCTATTTTCAAGAATGATTTTGCTAGGAGATGGTTCATCTGTAGCTATATCTTTCCCATTAGCTTTCCCAAATTGCTTCGTTGGGTAGACATAATGGAAAGTTTGTCTCTTGACTTTTTTCTGTCCTTTACCCATTGAATTAGAATGTTTTTCCTTGGGAATTTCAAAAGTTTGTTGGTTGGTAAAATCACTATCTCTTTCAGCACAGACATCACATTTAAAGTTGTCACTAGTTGATGAGAATCCCAAGCCACTTTTATCACCACTGACTTTTTGGGACTCAAATATGTTCTCCATAGTGACACGAGAATTGGACCACTCATTTGTAATCTTTTTAAGATCAGTAATTTGAGTAACCAATTCATCGTTTTGAACTTTAAGAAGTGAGTTATGTTCTGTTAGAAAAGTGTTTTTAACAGTAAGAGGAGTCATGCTCTTTATCTGCTCTTTAAGGAGGGTGAGTTCAGATTTAAGTAGACATTTCACGGTCTTAAGCTGGGAAATTTCATCACATGATAGTGCTAAAGCTTCCTTCATACTATCAAATCTAGTGATTACCTTTTCAGCCTTCTTGAACAATTTTTCTTGTTCAGCAATCACTTCATCATCATTGATTTTGGAGATTGGAGCAGTTAGTTCAACTTGAGGTCTAATGTATGCTCCTTTTCTCAATTTGTTCCTTGCTCCAAGGCATTCATATCGGGAACATCCTTGGAGAAGTCATCATCAGAATCATAAGCATCAACTTCATCATCATTTGCCATCAAACAAACGAGTCCATCATCGGAATCTTCACCGCTCTCATCGGAGTCTGTTTCAATCCAAGTGTTGTGCTCATTTGCGGGTGCTTCTTCTTCAGCAATCATTCCCTTGTGACGAGTGAATTTGGGAGTATGGCTGCTCTTCTGCATATATTCAAATTTGGGGATCGGGCAGCTTGATGCAAAATGTCCGGGTTTCCTGCAATTAAAACAAACAAGATCTTCTTTTCTTTTTGAATCACTGCTCCTTGTAAACTTTTGAGGATCTTTACTGGTAGATCCTTGAAATTTGTTGGTTGAGCCGGGTCTTGAGAATTTTCTAAACTTTTGAAATTTCTTCACAAATAAAGCGAAGTCTTCATCATCCATTGCACTGACCTGTCTCACATTAGACCTCTTGCCATGGGTCCTTGTGCTCTTAGCTAGCTCCTCGATCAACCTCTTAGCTTCCTCGGTAGTCTTGTTTAGAATGCTACCCCCACAACATGAATCCACTAGCCGTTTATCCTGAATAGTCAATCCCCCATGAAAATAGACAATCAACTGATCCTCAGTAAACCCATGATACGGGCAACTCCTACAAAGCTTGTGGAAGCGGTTGTAGTAGTCATATAGGGTCTCATCTGCCTTTTGCTCCATATTGCTGATGTCCCTCTTCATCACATTAATCTGGTCCTGAGGGAAAAACTCTTCCAAGAATACCTCTTTCATCTGCTGCCAAGTCGTGATGCTGTTGGGTGGCAAATGATAGTACCATCCATTCGCGTTATCTTTCAGTGTGAAAGAAAACGCCCTCAACAATAGGTGCTCGATCGGAAGCGCTGCCGGCTTCATACTCTGACAGATTTGCACAAACTGTGAGATGTGCTGATTAGGATCCTCTCCGGGCATCCCTGTGAAGTACGGTAGCTGATTCAGTAGCCCCGGCTTCAACTCAAACGTCACCCCGGCAGGTAAGGCAGGGAATTGGACGGCATGTGGTTGCTCATTCCAATTCGGTGCAGTCCTCTGCCTCAATGTCTGTGGTGGTACTGCTTGTCTACCTCTTGCGTTATTTCCACCAGCACCACCGCCACCGGCATTATCTTCACCTGCGCCACCAGCACCAGCGTTACCCTGACCTTGTTGCACCATATCTTCAGCCAACAAAATTGCCTTGTATCTCCTACTTTGCTGTCGTCCTTTCCTGAAAGACCTTTTGATTTCTGGATCAAATGGTACAATCAAATCGTTAGTAGAACGGGTGTGGACCATGCACGGTTCCACACTACAAGATAATAAGCAATAAAGATAACTAGAAATATAGCAAGTAAACAACTAAAAGAGAAAAAAATAAATAAAAAGAAAATAAAAGAAAAAGAACGCAAACAATAACACCGTTCCCCGGCAGCGGCGCCAAAATTTGGTAGGCTTGGTCGCACACCTACTAAATTAGACCTAACTCGGCCACTAATAATGTAATTAGGGTAAGTCAGGGTCGATCCACGAAGAACGATGATTATTTGCGAACAGTCACTTGACCAGATTGGGGGTTTGATTTGATTATAATTAATTCCTAGATGGGAAATTAAACTAATTGTGATTAAAACAATGATTAAAAAGCACTTCAAATTTGATACTGTCACCGGATTTTAATTCTAATATCACTGATAATTCTAATCTCCGTTAATCTTATTTACTTGATTACGAGATGTATTTCAATCTCTGCCTCTTCTTTCAGAATAGTTTATAGCAGTGGCACACTCACTATAAACCCTAATTAAAATTAAACCTAAACTGGCACAGAAAAGGTCTAAAGATTAATTGATGAAGTTTTAAGAGACTAAAATCAAGAACGCTTTCTAAAAATAATTTAGATAATCGTCTAATCTTGCCTACTCCCCAAATTGCTATGGCACATACACACTTCGTGGAGATGCTACAATGAAAACCCTAATTCTGGCACAGAACGAGTAATCTAGCAAAGATCAATAAAGAGGACAAGTAAATTGGCCAGATTTACAAACCCTAGAAATTAATCTAAAACGGTACAAGCAAGATTATGAACAAGAATTAATAAAGAAAAAAAGAAATACCTCAATAGAAATAAAAACCCGGATCAAGATCTCAAATCCAAAGTAATGGAGTTTAGTTCTCCATTAATGGTTACCCAAAGCTTCAGAGAGAAAAAGAAAAGAACGTAGTATTTTTTCTAGGAGTCCCCTCTCAAACTAATTCTCCCTAGAAACTAATTAATGACTCCCTTCTAATTCCCAATTCCTAAGGGATAATGAAAAGGAAAAATAAATAAAAAGAAAATCAAAAACAAATCAAAAAGCAATTCATCCACTAAAAACGATGTGCTGGTGCCTGGTGGTACGGATGAAGTGGTTTTCACCATTTGCATTTCAGCCCCTGGATTTTTAGTTATTTGCAGTTTGGTCCCTGCACTCTTTTAATTCTTAACAGCAATCCCTTGGTTTTCCAACAATACAGAACAGTCCTCTAGCTTCCAGAAATTTCAGTTTGTACCCATACTCCTCCGCTCCGGTTAACTTTGACCTGACTTGACTTTGACTATTCTTGATCCTTGAGACAAGACTTTGAAGCTCACCAAAAATTACATCCGGAAAATAAATAAAAACAACTATACTACCCCGGATTACAATAAAAGCCCAACCATTACATAAATATCCCAAGTTACATCAAAACTAGTCTAAAGTACATGAAAATGAACCAAAATACATAGGAAAATTAGGGAATTAATAAATATAAAATCCGCCACATCACTTATCCATTCCATGCATTTTATAATTCATCACAAACTGATTATAACTTTTAGGCAATGAATTAAGAATGAGATCCGTGGCTAGCTCCAATGGAATTGGATAGCCAAGTTTCTCAATATGCTCTACATAGCCTTTCATTTTAAGCATGTGATGACTCACTTGTTGCCCTTCACTCATTTTGCAAGAAGTGAATGCAACAATGGTCTTGTACCTCTCTTGCCTAGCTTGCTCTTGAAACATGGCTCTTAACTCCACGCCTATCTCATAGGCTTCCAAATGTTTAAAACTTTGTTGGAGTTTTGAGCACATAGTAGCAAGCATGAGACAACTTACATCTCTAAAATCATTACGATGTTTCTTGTAATTGTCTCTTTCTGCCCTAGGGGCAGTAGGTTCTGGTTCAACAGGAAGTGGCCCATCAGAATGTACAACTTATCTTCTTGCCTTAGAACAATTCTTAGGCTACGGATCCAATTCATAAATTTAGTACCATTCTCTTGGAGCTTATCCTTCTCAAGGATCGATCGCAACGATACTGATTGAGTGTTGTTAGTCATTATCTACAATTATGCAAAATTTCTAAAATTTAATAAGTACCAATTTTCATTAAAGAAATAAACAATGTATTTTTCAAAAAAATACTCCCACTAAATTATATAACCTTCTCATACATCCAATGTATAATATTATTTAAATGGGTTAAGATCCCGCTTTAATTTAATTTTAAGTCCGCTAAGGAGGATTACACAAAATCAAATTAATTAGGTAGACAACTCTTGTCAATCATATCTCATATGACTCTTGCTTCCTTTTATGAGATTCTTTAAGAAATCCTATTTCAAAAAGCATGTTAAATATCATCTTTGCCTAGGCTCAAAACTGTTTTGACGTCCAATTAAGTCCAACCATTTTAAACGTATAGTTAATGTGCCTCGCTAGGGTGTGTCCACATTATCTATCTTGCTCATACATAAATAAAGTCAATGCATCTCGCTAGGGCGAGTCTACATTAAATTCACCCATATATTAACAAGTGTTTTAATCATGGCATGGCAATAAAGGACTTAAAACTTTTTTTGAAGGTTCATCACATATAGCATACAACACATTTATGAGCACATAATATAAACATGTTACGCATCAAATTTAGCCACTAAATTAATCTCCATTAATTTAATCATAATATTTATGTGTCATTAGTTTCTCTATAATTATGAGGATGAGACTATTTCAACTTTGGTTATTATCTCCAAATCAAGACAACAAGAAGTGAGGCCGAAACTAAGCCATAAAGCATCCACAATTCCGCACTAATTCAAGAAACCAAGAAAGTTATCCATGTGGCCGAAACTAAGTAATAGATGGTCTCGATGAACGTAGGCCAATTGCATCCACAATTCCACATGGATCTCCAATCTTTGAATCAAGAACTTTGTTTCTCAATTTTAGCAATTATGAACTCTTCATAATTCTAACTTCGTTTTATCTTTGAAACTTTGATTGCGATCAAGTTTGGGAAACATTATCTCGATGAACGTAGATTAGCCATCCAAACCTTGAACCAATCTTAGAATCACAAGACTAAAACAAATAGGAAAATCAAACCCCAGGATCCACACCCAAATCAACTGCCCAAAACCCACTCCAGATCGGCAGGTCTGGCTGGTCTTGTCACTGGTCTGGTCGGGCCCCATCAAAATTCCAGATTCTGACTCTGACCGAAAATCAAAGCCAGAATCCTGACAACTGTGCGGCCGCCCAAGAAAAGACTGTGCGGTCGCCCAAACTTGTGCGGCCGCCCAAGGTTTTCTTTGCGGTCGCACAATAGCATCAGAATGAATTTTTAAAGTTCAAAAATTTGTCTCAAAATTGTTTTCCCCGATTATTAAAACTTTGATCCAATCAAAAATTAATAATCAAACAATTCAGAATCCAACATAATTTTTAGTGCGATTCAATAGTGCGATTAAAGTTGTAAAACAATAAACCACATAAAATCATATAACACATAAACATCATATATCCAATATTCATATCAAGTTAGGCACATAAACAATTTATATACACACAACATGATCTAAGTATTGAAATAATCAACATGAACGGGGCTCTGATACCACTGTTGGGTTTCAGAGTAACATGCGCAGCGGAAAATAGCATTTAAAATTTTATGAAACCCAAATCCCATAGATCCATTCATATGATTAAATCAAATACTTGCAATATGAATACTAGAAAACCTAACTCTTGATGGACTTGAATTTAATCTTTGATCTTGGTGAAGAAATTGAAGCTTTAATCACGAACAAGTAAGAACACGAACTTTGAAGATGATGAGCTTCACCCTCTAGCGGTATCCACACCTTGAACGAATATCAAGAACACTTGATCTTGGTTGCTAGACCAAAATTGTGAAACACGTTTTCACAATTAATATGAACTATATGGAATATTATTTTGTGTAATATTTTGTTCTTCAATCTAGGATGCCTTAGAACAAAATAAAACTCTCTCAAACTCTTTGGAGACTTGCACAAAAGCTATGATATGTTCTGGCCCGAATTTGGCTGTTTATATACAAGTTAGACCTATTCCAAATAAGAAACTTGTGTTAAAACCCGTCCAAAATCCTTTTCCTAATCAAATCAGGAAGTCTGTCCCGACACACTGTGTGGCCGCCCAAAATCAGGTGTGCGGTCGCCCAAAACATGTGCGGCCGCCCAGCCTGGTTTGTGCGGTCGCACACCAGGATCAGAGAGCCATAATTTTCCAAAATAGTCCTTTAAGGATTCGTTCTATTGCGTGTGACCCTCTAAGATTATACTAAGTTGGCAATGTGTTCAAACATGAATCCATAAGATATGATTAGGTTCTAGCTAACCGTCATACCTACCCAAATAGTATAACTAGATACAAGTTCGCATTCCTTTAGAATATGTCATAATCCCTTTGTCCACGATCTCATTGAACACAAGTCATGGTCAAACGGTCAACTTGTTTTGTTCAATACTTTCTCGATTCCGAATATGTTGATAATTCAAATGACATTGATCTAAGCAATTCATTTGAGTCCGGCCGAACATTTTCATCAACATCATTCCTATGAGAGGCCTAAGCTTGAGATCTCTCCAAAGAGGGACAAATCCATTTGGCTTATTATTCTTCCCTACGTGAATCCGATTATGCCAATAATATACTTTATAACTACCCGGTTAAGGTAGCATTTGAATATGTCAAACATAATGTTCATCAAGTGGAAGACTATAATAACTTCATGTCTAAGGATTCAAATGACATAACAAATATGAGATATATATACGACATGGACCATGACATAAATCTCATACAGCGGGTCATGTCCAGTACCTTGTTCCAAACAAGTACCCATAAATCTAACATGATCATCCCATGATCATTTAGCCTTTATACTAGTGCTTAACAAGTAGTAGGGACGGAGATTATTATAAGTAAACATGAACAATAATAATAATCAAAACATCTCTTTATTGATATGAAATAAATGATAACAATTACAACGTTTATTAAACGTGCCTAGGGCACCACTACCATCAGAAACTGCTAGAGAATGTACAGACTCGGGTGCCTGCTACATTTTTCGGTCCTTTCATTACCAATCTGCCTTCGTTAAAAAATGATCCTGATGTGATTCAGGCTTTGAGGGAGCGATGGTGGGACACCACTCACACTTTCCACTTGCCGATGGGGGAGGTGGCTATGACCCCGACTAACTTTACGGCTCTGACCGGTTTGCCTTTTTCTGGGGTACCGGTCCCTTGTGGTGTTAGTGGGATTGCGAGGACACCTGCTGAGTTGTTGGCTCTAGTCAACTGCGAGTTTGTGGTGAAGAACTCCCGAGTGACCTGGGGGAGGATTCGGGCTTACTTTAGAGTCCTTGAGGCTGAGTCTCGGAGAGTTACCGCTGACAGGGTCGAGGTGGTGGCCCGATGTTTTATTTGGTACGCTTTTTCCCACACCCTTTTTGCGAATGGGGGATGTTCTGCGGCCTTGTCCCTGCTGGACCTCCTGATAGACTTGGACCAGGCTGCGCAGTACAACTGGGGTGCAGCGGGTCTGGCTGCTTATTATCATGGCATGGACTTGACTAGTCGTTCGACTAGGATCTCGGTCACGGGTTTTTCTCTTGCTTGGGAGGTACATTTACTATTTTGACCTTTTAGATTTCTGTATTTTCTGCACTTTCAACTGTGTTTAATTTCTGCCCTTGCTTCTGTTTGCAGCTGTGGGCTTTTGCCATTCTGGGCATGAGGGACTTTAGGATTGGGAGAGAGGGTCAGCCCCTTGTAGACACCCCGCCTTGGACCTCTCACGTCCCGATTGCATACACATTTCTTTGTCTTCCTCTTTTCTGTTAAGTTTTGTTACTTTTCGTTAACATTCCGTTAAGTTCTCGACTTACTCCGATAGTCTTGGATTTGACTAAGTGACAAAGTCAACCTTGAGTCTTTGTTTCACTTGTTTTTCGTTGACTTTCGTGGTGTTCGTTAAGTTTCTGACTAATCTCGTTAGTTTTGGGACTTAACTGCATAACGGGGTTAACTTTTGGGCTGAAATTGGATTCCCTGAAGATGGGAGGAGCGCGCCTCCGCCCTCCTTTATGGGATACTCACGCCTCCCATAGGGGGGCGGGAGGTGCGCGCTTCCCACCTCCAGAATCCCAGATTTTGCCAAATTCCCTCCTTTTCTGATTTGTAACCCTCAAAGCCATTATGGCTTGGCTTGATCCGGGGAAGGGCCATCTTTGTGACCACAAAGACCTTACCTAACACCTATAAAAACCCCTCCAATCCATCATTGGAGGGGGACTTTTCTTTTGACTCTCTTAACAAAAAGAGGAAGAATTCTTGAATCAAAAACACTTTAAAACACATAAAATTCATTTTCAAAGAGTGGTCACTATAGATAATTTGGTTCTTCCCCATTCAAGCACAAGGTACAATGTTCATTCTCTTATAAACTTTTAATCTCATCTTTATTTTCTCTCCTTGTTAAAATCTTTTTATTATACTCTTCATCTTTAATGTGTATGCAATCTCCATAAAAAGGATACAACCAAAAGGCCACTTCACTATTGAAGTTTGGCCAAGGTTACATCCCAACATTCCAAATTCCACTTTAATTTTCATTTCATTTCTTCATGTAATTGTTTGGCATAATTGTTACATGTAATCTTTTAGCAAAAATTAATAAATAAAAACAATTCTCTTTTATTTCCTTTTAATTTTCCCCTTTCTTTCCATTGTAATTGTTAGTACTTCTTACATTAATAATTGAAGGACTTTTCCTCTTAGTATTAGAACACCAAAAGTAGCAAGACCCGCGTAAGCGGGGCGGAGTGGGTGTTTAAGTACTTCCCACTCCGTCACCTAACCCCCGAACCCCTCATCTCAAGAATCTTTGGTTTCGTAATCAATAAAAAGGGCTATTTTCTTAGGTTTTCTCGCGTTCCTCTAAAACGTGGGTGGCGACTCTTAAAATTAAGTAGACATCCTAGGATAATTCACCGCTCTAGCCAAGCCGTGGTTCCCCTGGGTATCTACACCCCTGTATCCTGATTGTGCTAGGTGGTCTTACAAGGCCAGAAATGTGAAGACCGGCACTGTCCCCATTGGCTTGGTTTCAGCCAGGCAATATCTGGATGGTCTGAGGCCCGAGTCTGCGTCTCAGTCATTGTTCCCTTGGAGACCGATATATGGTGTCATAGAGCATACTCTGCTACCCACTCGCTCTAGGTTGCTGATGAGTTCGGTGGAGTGCATGGCTATGTACTTGGGAGAGAGGGTATACTGGCAACATGGGAGCCAGATGGTGGATTATCATAATCCGCCTAAGCCGGCAGTTCCGGAGTTCCCTCCTTTCTGTCCTCATAACTAGGGAGCACTGTCTGAGGATGATAGGGCCATGTATATGGCAGGGGTTGATGCTACCCCTTTCATCTTTCTTTACCAAGATTATGGCCTTTTCCGGGCGAACCATCTGATGCCGGGCTTCATGTATGCCGATCCCCGGGGAACACAGCCTGCTCCTTCTACTTTTGCACAGTTTTATCCCACTGGGGCGGGTTATTGCTTTGATCCTCCTCTGCCACCTTCGTACTATACGTACTCGAACTTTGGGATTGTTAATGAGCAGAGGGAGATAGTCCTGGAGGAGATGTCACTGGAGAGGGAGCCTCCGACCCAGACTGCTGTGGTATGACTTTTACTTTTCTTGCACGTTTCTGATTATGGCCCACTTTTCTGTTCTAGTCTGTCTTATATCAGTACACTGATGTGGTTTTTTGTTTCTGCTGTGATAGATACCCGTGGCTGCCTATAGGCATATAGGCTGCCAGAACAAGGGGATGCGGAGCAGGTTGCGCCAGCTGGAGGAGAGAGTCCTGGAGCTGTATAGAGACATGGCTAATGTTTGAGCTTTTGAGTGACCCAAACCAGTGCTGCACACGACTTTTCCAAGACGGAGTAGTTCTTTTCGCCTCCTTGAAATCGGCGACTGACAAAATAAATTGCATTCTCCTTTGTGGAGTCTCGTTTCTCTTGTGCTAGCATAGCCCCTAGGGCTTCATCACTCACCGTGAGGTAAATCAAGAGAGGCTTCTCCTTGTGAGGTGGAACCAAGACTGGAGGGCATGTCAAGTAATGCTTCACTTGGTCGAAGGCTTCTTGGAAAGCTTCGATCCATTCTAGAGCCACATTCTTTTTGAGTAGCTTGAAGATGGGCTCACACATGGAGGTAAACTGGTGCACAGACCGATTGATGTACTGAAGTCTGCCCATGACACCTTTGATCTCTTTCTGTGTCTTGGGAGGAGGCATGTCAATGATTGCCTTGATTTTTGAGGGATCTGCTTCAATACCCCTTTCTGTGACCATGTAGCCAAGAACTTTGCCTCGGATGACCCCGAACGTGCACTTTGCGGGATTGAGCCTCATCTTGTGTTGTCGAAGCCTTTCAAAGAACTGCGGAGATCGATCAAATGTTGACCGTCGATCCCTTTGGAGTGGATGATCATGTCGTCCACGTAGACCTCGATCTCTTTGTGAATCATATCATGGAACAAGTCTGTCACGGCCCTTTGGTAAGTAGCCCCAGCGTTCCTTAACCCAAACAGCATAACTGTGTAGCAAAAGGTGTCCTACGGTGTTGTGAAAGCAGTCTTGTGTTGATCCTCTTCTGCCATGAGAATCTGATTGTACCCAGCAAAACCATCCATAAATGAGCGGACCTCGTAAGCAGCAGTGGAGTCGACTAGCATGTCGATGTTGGGTAGTGGAAAGTCATCCTTTGGAGAAGCTTTATTCAAATCCCAGAAGTCCACACAAACACGAACCTTGCCATTAGCCTTTCGGACAGTGACCACATTGGCTAGCCATGTTGGATACTCAATAAATTTGATGAAGCCTACACTGAGAAGCATCTCTATCTCTTCTTTGACTTGTAGAGACCATTCTAGCTTGATCTTTCTGAGTTTCTGCTTTGTCGGCTTAGCATCCACTCTGATCGGAATTCTGTGCTTAGCGACCTTTCTGTCTAAGCCCGGCATGTCTTCGTATGACCATGGAAATACATCCACGAACTCTCTAAGCAGTGCAGTCAATCTGTCTTTCTTTCCCCCTTTGAAGAAGCTTCCGATCTTGGTCTCTTTCGGCTCTTCGTCGGTACCCAGATTAACAACATGCAATTCTTCGTCAGCCCCTGGACCATTTTCACCACGACTACGGACCTGTTGAGCAAGTTCATTTAAGTATTTTATGTTTTCGTGGTCTATTTCATCATTATTTGAATCGTTATTAACTAGTTCATTAGATTCATTATTAGTTAATTCATCATTCATGATGTTTTCAATCTCGGGGTACTCAGAAAGATCAATTTTTTTCATTAACAAAGAAAGGGAACACACGCTCGGCTATGGCCTCCATATCCTCTTAGGTGAGGGCATCAGAAACACACTCGGACTCAAAAGTGAATGTGAACACGTCTTCCTTTGTAACTTTGTGCGGGATGCACCCCATCTTCTAGACCAAGAAGTCCTCGGATACCACGGGCCCCTTTGTAGAATACCAGTTGTTGATCGGCTCGGCACTTGGCTGGATCTCACTGATAGTCTCCTTTCTCGTGTCGGTGTCATAGATGGCATTTACTTGACACTCGTCCATGATGGCGAGTTCTTCTAACATGGAGGCTAGATCCGTCGATTCTTCCCCCACGGTAATCTCTGTTTCGGATTCTATGGTCACTTTCTTCCCCCACCATTCTCGGGGAGACATGGGAGTTGGTTCCCTTTTGGATTTCTGAATCTCGTAGTCGGAAAAGATTTTAAGACCGGGCTTTCTGATGCCCTTGCTGTTAACCCATGGCTCGGGAAAGATTACGTACGGAACTTCTTCCCCTTGACAGACAAAGTATCCATTCAGTGTCTTGCGGTAAGGCCTCAAATTGGGAATCTCATAATGACGACCTTCACTTCGAGCTCGGGCCTTTTCATTCTTGATGGCTTGCTCGTGTTTCAAGTCATCTCTGGAAGGCTCATACCCTAAACCGAACGTGTTCTTAACAAAAGGAACCTCAATAGGTTTCATCCTTGTTGATATTTCCCTAGGCCTAAACCAGGGAAGTAATTCATGTTCCTCATCATGCGGAGGACTTTGCGATTGCCAAGGGTCCATGATCCATTTCCTCCTTCTTTTTCAATGGCGTTGATTGAGACGCCGGAGAGGGTAGAGTCTGCTAAACCATGCTGGATTTGGTGAATGGGTTCCCCATTTCTATGGATAGTGAAGTTTTCTGCCATAACGGTCACTATTTCATCCCCATTTCTGAACTTCACACACTGATGGAGAGTCGAAGGGACGGCGTTAGAACTGTGTATCCATGGTCGGCCCAAAAGCAAATTGAATGAGGAAGGGACGTCGAGCACTTAGAACGGGACGGACATGACCATGCTTCCAAACTCAATGTCTATTTCCTCTATACCCATGACTGTGCGGGCAGTGCTATCGTAACCTCGGATCACTTGAGTAGAAGGCTTTAAGTCTGAATTCTTAAGCCCCAGTATGCCCATGATTCGGACGGGCATCAAGTTGAGTGCCGAACCACCATCAACCACGACTCTTGAAATAGGTCTCCCCCTTGCTCTTACTTTAAGGTAGATGGTTTCATTGTGATTGGTCCCAAATGGCGGAAGGTTCATATCAGCAAAAGTGATGACATTGCCAAAATGAATGTGACCTATCATTGCCTTAAGGTCCTCGGGAGTTGTATCTGGAGAGATCGACGTGTTGTCGAGATTACTGATGACAAGATCTCTGTGCTTCTTTGAGGATGCAATGAGGTCCCAAATGGAGGTGTTGGCTTGAGTTTTCTTGAGTTGAACCAATAAAGGGTCTTCGGGAGTGTCGCGAGCTTGCGGTCTTAGAGAAGAGGTGGTTGGTGTAGAAGTAGCGGGGCTGCTTACTATGACTCATCCGGATCGAGTTAGCATGTTGACGTTCCCATCTTGCTTCTTTTTCCTATTCTCAAGTACTTCCCTCATCACCTCATCGTAAGTCACAAGATAACAAGAATTGTCAAATTTATTCATCATATTGGAGCCCTCATTCACAATTGGGATTGAATGAGTGGTCTCCTCAAATTATCCTACCTCTATTACATTGACATCCTCGCCATTAGGCACTATGAACTCTTTCTTGTCTATGAGGTCTTGAATGACATTGCGGAGTATAAAGCATTCCTCGGTGGTGTGGCCACTATGTTGGTGGTAGTCGCAATGCTTATGGTAGGCATAGTTGGGACGCATTGTCTTGGGTTTTTACCCTTGGGGATGAGTAACTTGCCCTTTGGCCTTGAGAGCTTCAAAGGCCTCAGTGATAGTCATGCCATGGAGAGAAGTGTAGACACGATTATCTTGAAAGTTCTTGCTTTTGTGGAGGAGGAACCCTTTTGTAATTCCCCTTGTCGGTAGTAACGGCATTAACCGAAGCTTCTTTTACGGAGTTAGAGGCGGCCCTGCAACGGAATCTAGGAGCACTTTTCTTGATTTCCTTGAGCAACTCATCCATTCGGATTCCCGCTTCATTCATTAGAAATCGGCATAGCAAGCCCCACTTAGGTGGGTGCGGAGATCAATCTTTAGACACTTAAGAAAGATGTCCATTTGCTCCTTGGTGTTAGGCCTCTCGACAATCTCAGCAAGCTTGTCATTCCACCTTCTCATGAAGTCAATAAAGGACTCATTGTCCTTTTGAGTAGTGTTCTCAAGCTCTTTCTTGGCTGGCCGGTGGGTGGTGTTGCCTTGGTCTTGACTCTTGAAGGAAAGTATGGTGGCGTCCCAATCAAGACGGACTGTGAGCGGGAGAGTTGCATACCAATCCTTTGCCACCCCCTCGAGAGTAAGAGGGAAACATTGTGCCATAACTTTAGGAGAGACCTTCTTTGGTACCATAGCCCAAATGTAAGTCTCGATGTGTGCCATGGGACAAGAGTTTCCATTGAACTTGATGATGTCGGGCATCTTGAACTTGTCGGGGAGAGTGGCCATTGTGCTCATGAGAATGGGGGACTGATAAAGGCTCGTGTCGGGACTTTTCCCTATGTTGAGGCCATTGAAGTGTTGATCTATGTAAGCCATAATTGAATCAACCATCTTGTGCTCATTGTTCTCGATGCTCGGTTCCCCCACTTTATTGGTACGGGCACTAACATAAGGGCTTTGAAACAAACCCTTAGTCCACTCGGACTCTTCATTGTTCTCTTTGTCTTTACCACTCGAAAACTTGGTAAGCTTCTTTTTCATTTGCTCCATTTCGGCCTCGTGGGCCTCCTTTGATTGTCGAGGTGGGATTGCCAAAGATCGTCTTTATTTTGGGCCTCCTTATTAAGAGTGGAGACTTGATCTTGGAGCACTTGGACCATAGCTGAAAGCTGCTCGAGAGACATGGTGTTGCTGCTGCCGGTCATGGTTGCTGTTGGAGCTGTTGGAGTAATCACTTCACGAACTAACCGATTCGCTGAATCCCGGTAGACTCTGTAAGTACCAATTCAACCTATATTGCAGAAGAGGCCCTTGTCAGTCTTGAGTAACACTTTCGGTCCATGAAGAGGCTTAGAACACACATTGGGCACACGACTCAAACTACATAAGAAAAGACTCTCTTTTTTATATATATATATAAGTCGGAGGGATGGGGTCCCTTTTGAAATTCTAAGAAAATAATGGAATCGTCACACTAGTATATAGACCATCTCGCGGTCCCATATACTCATCGGATTCCATCACGCTTGTGAATCCTACACATGTCGGGATTAAAGTAAATTAATGTAGTAAAGCATACATGCGGGGACGGATTTTTATTTTCGTCCATAATAACCACTTGGGGACGGAGTTTTATTTCGTCCATGATAACCACTTGGCATGTATGTTTTGAAGACATTAGTTTAGGGAAATCTCGGCACATGAAAACCGACATCAGTCATGGAGTGTTAGACCCTAACTAGAATTGTGTTGGCTTGTGATCGGCTAATGAGAGGCTTAAGGTCACCCCCGGCATGTAGTCATGAACTACGCCACGGGTTGAGGTTTACCGCTTCGAGGGAGTCAAAGTCGGGTGGAGCATGAAACTCTCTAGGAAGGGCCTCGACGGGTTTGGGGTTATAAACTTGTGCGACTCGATAGTGAGAAATTTATAGGAGATTGTGCGCGTAGTGTGAGGTCTAACATGTGACAAAACATTTTTTTACTTTTTTTTTATGAAAGAAAAGCAAATAAGCACATAATTACAACTTTCGAATCACCCGTGTGACCGATAAATCAAAACACAAAAGAAAAACAGTTGAGAGGTCCAAAACAGTCCATGATGCAGGCAAATGTGCCCACACCCCAATCATTCTGCTCTGTTCTGAAACTTCCCCTGTTCTGGAAAACCACCCAGAAGCACGCGCCTCTGGCCTGTGTTGTGGGATGCACGCGCCTGTCGCAGAGTCTATGGGAGGCGCCCGCTTCTGGGCAAACCTGTCAGATTGACAGACTTTGGACTCAGGGGATTGCCCTGGTCCTGAATATATATATTGTAACCCCTGCATAAATGATTAGTGTAGAAAAAAGAAGAAGAACAGGAAGAACATCAGGAAGCGGGTGACTCTAGTCTTTGATATGGGCCGCGCGCGCCTTAGGCCAAGAAGGCCAGAGGCGCACGCTTCCCCCATCAGGAACCAGAATGCCCAGAAAAGATGTAGATTTTGATCAGAAACACAAGTTTAACCCTCGAACAACCCCAGCAGAGTCGCCACTGTAGATACCCCGGGGGTCACGGCTTGGCTAGAGCACGTGTGTTACCCTAGGATGTCTATTTGTGTTTTAGAGTCGCCACCTATGTTTTAGAGGAACATAAGAAAAACCTAATGTTTATAGCCTAAGTTTGATTACGAAAACAGAGATTCTTTGATATGAGGTTCGGGGGTTAGGTTACGAGATGGGGAGTACTTAAACACCCATCTCGCCCAACTAAAGTTGGTCTTGCTTGATCAAAATCTACATAAATGATGAAATTTTCTTCTTATTCTTAATGATAAAAGGGGGGTAAAAAAAAAGGGTGTTTGGAATGTAGGGAGATGACTTCGTGACTAGCTTCAATGAAGTGAAGTAGTCTTTGATGTCATGTCCCAAAAATGTTTGGGTGATTGCACTTTTGATTTAAAGCAAAAGAAAGAGAAAAGAGATGAAGTAGAAAATGAGGGAAAAGAGTAGTCTTTTACCTATAACTTCAAAGAACTTCAAGGACTCCTTCAAAAGGTTCTTAGGAAAATGCCTTGTAAGTATTTGTGTATAGTTTTGGTTAATGATTTCAAATCTTCCTCCCCTTCAATGGTGAATTACAGGGGTTTTTATAGGTAAAGAAGGTGTGTTTTTGGTGCCAAAACCAAGTCACAAAGGTCAGTTTCCGGGCAAATCCTGTTAAAAGGAGCAAGGGAGGGATTCTTGGACAGAAATCTGTAACTGATGCCCAGGTGCGCGCGCCTCCTGCCTTGGTGGCGGGATGCGCGCGCCTCTGGTCCCAAAGGGAGGATGCGCGCGCCTTGGAGATGGAAAAAATGACAGAATGGACTAAAAAGTTAGCACTGTTATTCAGTTTGGTCCCTGGACTTAACGAAGTCAGTCAGGAACTTAACGGAAGTAACAGAAACTAACGAGAAACACATAAAATAGGGAGAAACACAAAATTAAATGTGCAATCGGGGTGAGCATTCCAAGGCGGGGTGTCTACACCTTAGAGCACGACCGCTCCCACTAAAGGACTCGGCCGTGCTGCTCGGCCGCTCCCCACAAAGGACTCAGCCGTGCCCGACCGCCAGAGACAAAAATCTGATTTCGTTTTTGGATGAGATTTTAACTATTACTCCTTAATGGTTAAGGACTAATGAGTATAAAAGACCCTCTAAAACCCTAATCAGTAACAATTGATATTAGATCAATAAGAGAGTCTCTAAGAAAGAAAAAAACTAGTCTTCTTCTTCCTCAACAACAAGAACCCTAGTTTTCATATAGCTTACTTTGGATTTAGCAATCCGGATCAAGAAGTTTTCTTGATATTCGTTCGTGTGTGGATAAACATAGAGGGCGTTGATATCAACTCCTTCAAGTTCATGGTTCATCAATTCAAGGCGTGTTCCTGTGATCGTGTAACGACCCCAAAAACCCGTCCCTATTTATTTTATATTTTAGAGGATTTTAAATTAATATTATGTGTACATTTTTATGTGTTGCATAATATTTTAGCACTTGCATATCTTGTTTGAGCATTTGTGTTAGTACTTGTTAGTAGTACTATTGTTTAAAGGGGAATAAATGAATTAGTGAATCCTTAAGGGCCAAAGTGGAATTTAAAGTTTATGGGTTTATGTGTTCAAAATTGAAAGTGGAGGGGCCTAAATGAAACATTTTAAAAAGATCAAGCAATGCTTATCCTACTTCTCTTTCACTCTCTGCGTATGATTCATTCATACATGAACAACTTTCCTAATTTCTTTCCTAGGCTTTGAAGACGATAGGAGTAAGTTATTTTCCTATTTTAATTTCCTACTTATTAATTATTACTCCGTTTTAAAATCTAATTATATTAAAATGATCAGGGCGTTGAGTAGGCCATTTCTACCCGATCAAAATATATTTCATTTATACTTTCCCCGGAATAGGTAAGTTACTAATTCCCCTTTAAATGTTAAAATTGTCATATATGTTATACTTGATACTTGTAATTGTTAATTTTGTGATTTGGGTGAATTTTGTGATACTTGTAATTTTGGGACAAAGGGAGTATAAACATACTATGTAGGAAAGGAAGAGTAAACTTGAAATAGTTGGTTTTGAACTTGTTTAGTACTCTTGTGTATTGCCTAGTTGTTAGTAAAGGTATACTTATACTTTTGGGACGGTAAAATATTTAAATGGAATAAAAGAAAATTATTCTATTATTTGTGGGAAGAATGAAATAAACTTGAAAGTAAAGTTTGGGGCATGTATTGCACTCCTGGGTATTTTTAGTATTGTTAAAATGCTAGTGAAAGTATACTCCTACTCTTGGAACGGATGAATTTGACTTGCAGGAGAAATTGGAAATTCTGAGTTTAGGCTTATGGGCGACCGCCCAGAGGGGCCCTGGGCGACCGCCAAAGATAGCATGGTTTGAAGTTCCAAAATTGCTTGAGTGAGCGCCCGCCCAGGTGAGAGCGAGTGTCCGCTCGGTCCCCTATTGGGCGACCGCCCAAGCTGGATTGGGCGACCGCCCAGACTCCTTCTTGGACAAAAGTTTGTTAATTCCAAATGAGTTAGAACCTTACCTTTCCCAAAGTATTGAGCTTAGTCTTAGATGTCCAAACAAGGGTTAGGGAATACTCTAGTATTGGAAATGGTTCCTTTGTGAACATATGTGTTGTGGAATTTAACTAAGTATTAAATGGGTATTATGGAACATCCTTTTGATGTGTTTTGAATTAATTTTGAATGGGTGCAAGCTTGTGATGTGAATTAATGTCATTAATAAAAGATTGAGTTGTGACATAATGTCATTAATAAAAGATTGGGTTGTGACTTTATGTCAATGGTAAAGGATTGTGTAGTGAACTCTTTATGAGTAATGTGCTTCATCTTTGTGATGAAATTTGTGTGGTTCCCTACTTTGGAATCATGCCCCGGTTGTTGTTTAAAGCAAGTATTTATTACTATGCTCTCGTGTAAAGTCCAGCTGGTACTTCTTGTTGTGATATCGGGCAGTGGTAGGGATTATAATGGCACACGAGCCAAGTTCATTGTAAGGCTTCTACCACTGGTTTCCCATTTTTAACCCCCTTCCTTGGGCCAAAGGTTGGGCATTTTGGGTTATGACTTGGTGTCATTTTCCCCCCGTTGTTGTTGTTGTTATTGTTTGGTTCCGGAACCCGTTTCAGCCCTTTGGTGCTGCTCAGTTGATACCTCTCAGATGGTTATGTTTGATTCGAAAACCTTGGCTCAGTATCTACCTATGAGTGTTTATTTCCGCCTTATGTTTGGTATGATGAGTTGGCTTTGCCTCTCATGTTATGTGATATGTGAATGCTTATTGACATTGTTCAATTACGAGTATCATTTCAGCATGTAACGTAGTTGCATTTTAGTAGCTTACTGAGATTTATTCTCACCCCGTTCCTTGTTTATTTGTTTTCCTAAGATAAAGGCGAGCCAAGGGGATAGGTCACTTCACAAGGGAGGACGTCGGGTTGATAATCCATTTTGGAAAGTAAGTGTGGTTTAAAGGTTACATTATATAAATGTATAACCTTTGGGGTAGTTTAACCGAGACTTTATCCGTGTGTCACCTATTTTGTTAAAGTGTGGTAATTGTACATTTGTATAAGAGTTTGTAAGCCTTCGGGCTAAGTACTTTTGTTTGTGAAAGTTGTTTGTAAAGTTTATTTGAAAGTTAAATGGAAGTCTTTGAACTTCGAGTGTGGATTTTGTTAAACTTTATGAAAGTATATTTCGAAAAATTTTCAGTAAAGTGTTTTATGACGTCTTCCGTGCGTGTCCTGAACGTGGGGCCAAATAGGACCACGGGTTGGGGCGCGACAGTTGGTATCTGAACTAGGTTGTAGATGGTCTGGAATGACTAAGTGACCTAGGTAGGTAGTTGTGTATAGAGTGAGTGACGTTGAGAGTCTTATGCAGGTACTTATTGAAAATGGTTGGGACAGAAGGAGATCAGTCAGGGCCTTCAAGGCAAGGGGATGTTTGAAGCAGCCATGAAAACCTTAAATGATTAAAGACAAGAAGAAGATCAATCACCTCCGAGATATGGGTTAGAACAGTTCTTAAAGATAAAACCAATAGGCTATGATGGAGAACCAGATGTAACAAAAGTGGAGAGGTGGATTGAATCGATGGAAAATATCTTTGATGTTCTAAGATGTTCTGATGAAGAT
Source organism: Campanula takesimana (assembly GCA_026119855.1). Classification (NCBI taxonomy): domain Eukaryota; kingdom Viridiplantae; phylum Streptophyta; class Magnoliopsida; order Asterales; family Campanulaceae; genus Campanula; species Campanula takesimana. The sequence goes on from JAOWBW010000111.1 coordinate 1,166,285, forward strand.
CAAATCAGACTTGCTACTTATAAACTGAGTGGAGCTGCTGAGTATTGGTGGATCAAGACAAGAAATAAATGGATTTTCTTAACTTGGAACAAAATGCTATAACTATGGTTCAGTATACATCTAAATTCACAGAGTTATCCAGATACTGTACTCACCTTGTTGCAATTGAGGAGAGGAAGGTAATGCGATTTGTGAGAGGATTGAGAACTGTGATCCAAATTTAATTAGTATCCCACAAGTTACAGGATTTTCAAGATGCAGTTGATAGGGCTTATCAAGTGGAGCATGATATTGAAGAATATAAGAGGAAAGCTGAACTATCAGGTGTTGGAAGAAGTTGGGTAAGTGTTTGAATTGTGGTCAGTTTGATCATTTTCAAAGGGATTGTCCTAGAACCAGGAATGTATCATTTGGGGGTGGAGCTGGATCATCACAAGATCAGAAGAGGGATGCCTCGGGAAAGCCTAAGGTGCAGGGTTGTGTTTTTGCTACTAATCAATAACAGGCTTCAGATTCTTCTACCGTGATAGGAGGTATAATTTTTATGTCTAGTTTGAGGGCATGTGCACTTATAGAACCCGGATCATTGCATTTATATGTGTCTGTGCATTTTTGCATCTCAGTTACATTTGTCTCCTGAGTCTCTACCTTATGTGTTAGAGGTGTCCACTCCTATGGGGGAGTGTTTGGCAACTGATAGAATGTTGTGTACTTGTGATGTGCATATTCGTGAGCATGTTGTACTTGTTGATTTAGTTATATTGCCATTGCAAGATTTTGATATTATCTTGGGAATGGATTGGGTAAATAATTATCATGCTTCAGTTGATTGTTATAAAAGGATTGTCACATTTTCTATTCCTGATGTGCCTGAATTTACTTTTGAGGCTACTCTTCTGGGTAGGGGGATTTGTATTATTTTTTATGTGAAGGCTAGAAAATAGTTACACCGTGGTTGTACGAGGTATTTGGCCAGTGTTCTCGATACTACTAAAAGATTGCCTGAAATAGAAGATGTGCACATTGTTAAGGAGTTTCCTGATGTATTATCTACTGAGTATTCTATGCCTCCCGATAGGGAGATCGAGTTTTGTATTGACTTACTTCCAGGTACAACTCCGATATCTGAGGCACCTTACATAATGGCTCCAGCTGAATTGAAAGAATTAAAAGTTCAGTTGCAAGAGTTACTTGATAGGGATTTTATTCGGCCCTGTGTATAACCGTGGGGAGTTCCTGTGTTGTTTGTAAAGAAGAAGGATGGGTCTTTGAGACTATGTATCGATTATAGGAAGCTAAATCAGGTAACCATAAAGAACAAATATTCTCTACCTCACATTGATGATTTGTTTGATCAACTTCATGGTTCAGTAGCCTTTTTAAAGCTTGATTTGAGGAGTGGGTATTATCAGTTTCAGATTCATTCTGAAGACATCCCTAAGACTACTTTTCGTAGTAGATATGGTCACTATGAGTTTCTTGTCATGCTTTTCGGGTTAATTAATGCTCCCGTTGTTCTTATGGATATGATGAACCGGGTTTTCAAACCTTATCTTGATACCTTTGTGGTTGTCTTTATCGGTGATATCCTTGTTTATTCTAAATCTCGAGAGGAACATGAACAATATTTGCGAATGGTTTTTTCTGTGCTCCGAGGAAAGCAGTTATTTGCGAAATTTTCTGGGTTTAGTGGAGTATTATCGAAGATTTATTGAGGGGTTTTTCAAGAATTGCTATACCATTGACTCAGTTGACTCAAAAGAATGTGCCATATGTGTGGGATGAAAAATGTCAAGTCAATTTTGAGGAATTGAAAAAGAGGTTGACCACCGCTCCTATTCTTGCACTGCCTAATGGGAATGATGGTCATTTACAGTAATGCTTCGAGGAAGTTAACTCCTTGCGAACAGAACTATCTGACCCATGCCTTGGAACTTGGGATTGTTTTTGCGTTACATAAGTGGAAATATTATCTTTATGAAACAAAGTTTGAGATTTTTATAAATCATAAGAGTTGAGATATCTTTTCTCCCAGATAGAGTTGCACAACTGACAGCGTAGATGGATGGAGCTTTTGAAGAATTATAAATGTACCATCTCTTATCATCTGAGCAAGGCAACGTGGTCGTAGATACTATTAGTCAGAAATCTTACATAGTTTCGAGGATAGTCCGAGAATGGAAGATGCTCGAGATTGGTATCCTTATGAATTGAGACATGGGGTGATAATTGCGAATATTCGTGCTTTGTTAACCTTAATTCAACGGATAAAAGATGCTCAGAATAATGACCTCGAGTTGAGAAAGATAGTGGATAAAACCAAAGATAGAAAATTTGAAGATCTCTCTTTTAGTCCTGAAGGAGTATTAACTTATAGAGGACGTGTAACACCCATCCTTATTCTTGTTAAATATTTGACTTACTTGTTAAATTCTTGAACTTGCATATTATGTGTTAGTTTTACTTGGGTTAATTTCTTAACTGCTTTAGAATATTAAGATGGTTAAATGTCTAGTTTTGACTTTTGGGTCATTTGTGAAAATTTGACTTTAGGGGCCTTTTTGTTAAAAGTGAAACTTGAGGGGCCTAAGTGTCATTTCCCGAAACTTGTAAGTATATCTTCTTGAATTGCCTGAGAATTATTTTCCCCAAATTCTTCTCGTTGTTTCCTCTGTCTCAAAAGCTAGGTTTAGGTTTTACCCTATTCTCGACTCCTCGAGTTTAATTATCCCTCTGTTCTTGATTCCGATCCCGTATAAATATTCGTGGCGTTGAATAGAGCGTTTCCGGCCGAACAGAATTTTGTTTGGGTAACCTTGATTTTGGACTAGGTAAGTTATTAGCTCCCCCTTGCTTGTAATAACATGCATATATGTTATTCTTGATACTTGTGATTGTTAATTTCGTGTTTGGAGTGATTTTTGTAATACTTGTAAATTTGGGACAAAGGGAGTATAACCCTCTGTGTAAAATAATGAAAGAGTAAACTTGGAAAAATGTTTTGAACATGTTAGGGCACTCCTAGGCATTGTTTAGTTGTTAATATGTTAATAAAGATTATACTCCTACGTTTGGGACGGAAAATTATTCAACCTGGGAAAGAAATAAAATTTCGATTTTTGTACCTTGGGCGACCACCCATCTTTCTGGAAACTTTTTCAAAGAATTGACCTGCTTAGTGTGCGACCGCACAGGTCACTTTAGGCGACCGCACACTTACCCTGAAGAACAAAATGTTGTTTAAAGTGTGTATAAGTTGGAAGTAACCCTAGTTAAGGTATATAGCCTTAGTATAAGATGTCCTAGTAAGTGTTGTGACACCTTAGGGGCATCAGAACTTGGTCTTGAACATGAATACTCATTGAATTAAAATGAGAACTTAGTCTTGAACATGAACACTTATAGAACTCAAATGAGAACTTAAGTATAAGAGTAACAACTCTTCTTTATGTTTTGAAAGTGCTACGATCAAGCACTAATGTGTTATGCTTGTCTTGAAACCAATGTTTGTGTACCGTAGGGGCACTAGAACAATGTCTTGAGCTTAAACATCCAAAGTATAGAATGATGAACTTGAAGTATAAGATGTCTAACTCTTATATATGCCTTGAATGTCTAAATATTGGAATTATAACTTGAAGTATAAGACAATAAAATCTTGTACATGACTTGAACATCCAAAGAATTGGATTAAGACTTGAATATAAGATGATAAAATCTTGTACATGACTTGACACCAATACATGTGTATGGTAAGGAATTTGAAAGTTCTATGAACAAGCACTAACGTGTATGAGAAATATTCTTGATGTGTATGTGCAAACATTGAATATAGTTGCTTGATAACAATATGACTTCTTGATTACTTGAAGCATGTTTCTTGTTGAACTAGTCCACTACTTTTGGATTAGTTCTACTCTCGTAGTTCAAGTAAATACCTACTTGTGCATTCTTGTGTGAGTCCAGCTGCTCCTTGCTTGCTCGGAGGTATATAGGTTCACGCTTATCATGAGGCTGGGGCCCAAGTGATAATCGGGGATCTATGTATCTGCGCTTGACCCCTTACTACAGGCAATAGTAAGGGCATAGCTTCCTTTATTAGAGCAATACGCCTGATATAAGTGAATGCTAAACTCATGAACACCTCGTGAATCTTGATCTTGGGAATGACACTGGTTACCGGGTCTTCTTATATATACTGTATAAGCGGTTTCTTGATATTGATCGTGATTGTCAAAGTAATACAAGCTACGACGACAATGGTATTCTTGGGAGGAATAAGGAAGGAAGCAATATCCTTTGTAACGTGCTAGCTTAGCCTTATGTGCTACTTGATGAGTGGCTTAGCCTCTCATATACTTGTTGCTTGATGATACTTGATACATGATTACTTGAGTATCTACTTGAATTGCATGATAACATGTCATGTAGTTGCATCTAATAGCTTGCTGAGATTTATCTCACCCCGTTCCTTGTTTAATTGTTTTCCTTAGATCAAAGGAAGTCTAGTGATAGTGCGAAGTGAGGCTCGACATAGCTGGGAGCTTACTACGCAGGTGGTTATTCTTTTGGGAATCGTGGTCCTTTTACACTTTGGTGAGGATGATTTATTATGGGTTATGTAACTCAGTATTTTTGGGTAGACTTGCTGTCTCTTGTTTTCTCTAGACATCTTGTAATGCCAGCATATGTTCTAGGCATGTTTCCGCTGTGTATAATCATGTTTGGTTCAAATTTTCTTGTCTAGAACTCGTGGTGTGAGCTATCTTAGCTCCTTACTCTAGAGTATATATATCATGTCAGTTTGTTATAAACAGTTATCATCCAGTTTCTTGTTAGTTTCTTGATGCTCGTTATTCACGCGCATCCAGGTTCGAGGTTCTATTAGGGGATCCCGGGACCTGGGGGCGTGTCAGTTGGTATCAGAGCTACCCTGGTTTAGCTACCCTGTTTAGCTACCTTGGTTGCTCTAAGTCTGGATAGGGTCTATGACCTAGGTATGGGTTAGTCTTGGGGTGTTATTAACGCCGAGTGTTTACCTACAGGTACAATGAGTTCTGAAGGTACAAGTGGTAGTAATCAGCTGAGATCTGTAACTCCTCAAGAAGAGATGGTTGATAATATAGACTGGGATTATCCTAATCAACTTACAAGGTTCTTGAAGTTGAAACCTCGTAGCTTTGATGGGGAATTTGATGCTAAGAAGGAAGAAGAGTGGATTGAAAGTATAGAAAAGATTTTTACAGCCTTGAGATGTGCAGGAGGTGATAAGGTAACATTTGCAACCTTTAAACTTGAGAAAGTTGCTGAACATTGGTGGCAAGTTCTGAATAAAAGCTGGGAACTGGAAGGAGTACCACAGACTTGGGAGAATTTTCTTAAAGCATTCAAGTCACAGTTTATTCCAACAGTGGTTCAAGACAGAAAAGAGATGGAATTTCTTAATCTGGAACAGGGAAACTTGACAGTGGGGCAATACTCAACCAAGTTCACAGAATTGGCGAGGTATTGTGATCACTTAGTTCCAAATGAAGAAAATAAGGCACAGAGGTTTGTAAAGGGGTTAAAGACTGAGTATAGGAAGCAACTTCTTTCTCTACAGCTTACTAGTTATCATCAAGCAGTAGAGAGGGCTTATGGAATTGAGAATGACATTGAAGAACACAAGGTAAAGTTGGGAACAATCATGGCAGGTCGTGTTTCAGAGAAAGCACAGGCATCTGGTTCTAAGGGTGGTAAATCTAGCCGCCAAGATCGTCGATTTCGACAACCATCTGAAAGTAAAGGTAGTGTCTCAACTGCTTCTAAGACAACAGTCCAAGGTCCCAGGAGAGTGTGTGGTTATTGTTTGAAAGAAGGCCATTCTGAAGACAAGTGTTGGCTAAAGCAAGGAAGATGTTTATCTTGTGGTGAAACTGGGCACTTTATCAAGAATTTTCCTAAAGGCAAAGGAAGTCAAGTTGGGGGTACGAGTCAACAGGCTTCAGGTACTAAGAGAGATTGTGGTAAAAGTGTTTCACAATTTGGTCTAGCAACCAAGATCAAAGAAGCTCCTTTGATATTCGTTCGAAGTGTGGATACCGCTAGAGGGTGAAAATCATCATCTTCAAAGTTCGTGTTCAAGCTTTGTGATCGTGATCAAGTCTTCAAACCTCCACCAAAGACCAAGAGAATTTGATAGCTATCAAGGGTTAGTCTTATCCTATATTCATGTTATTGTATTTGATTTAATCATATGAACGGATCCATGGCTTTGGGTTTTAAAATTTTAAATGCTAAATTCCGCTGCGCATGTTTGATCGAAACCCAACAGTGGTATCAGAGCCCCGTTCATGTTGATTAATTCAATACTTGGATCATGTTATGTGTATATAAATTGTTTATGTGCCTTGCATGATATGAATATTGGAATATATGATGTTTATGTGTTATGTGATTTTATGTGGTTTATTGTTTTGCAGCTTTAATCGCACGATTCAATCGCAATAAATAAATTATGGTGGATTCAGAATTGTTGATTATTAATTTTTTATTGGATCAAAGTTTTGATAATCGGGGAAAAACGATTTTGAGACAAAATTTTCGAACTTTGAAAATTCTGCACATTCTGATGGCACTGGGCGACCGCACAAAACGCCTTGGGCGGCCGCACAGTTTTGGGCGACCGCACAAGGGGATCAGAAGGTCTGATTTTGGTTGAAAAACAGAATCTGGAATTTTTCGAAAAATTCAACAAAACCAGTAACAGAACCAGTCCAGACTTGCTGATCTGGAATGGGTTTTGGGTAGTTGGTTTGTGTGTGGATTTTGGGGTTTGATTTTCCTATTTGTTTTGGTCTTGTGATTCCTAGATTGGTTCAAGTTTTGGATGGCTAATCTGCGTTCATCGAGATTGTGTTTCCCAAAATTGATCGCAATCAAAGTTTCAAAAATAAAACGAAGTTAGAATTATGAAGAGTTCATAATTGCTAAAATTGAGAAACAAAGTACTTGATTCAAAGTTTGGAGATCCATGTGGAATTGTGAATGCAATTGGCCTACGTTCATCGAGACCATCTATTGCTTAGTTTCGGCCACATGGACTACTTTCTTGGTTTCTTGAATTAGTGCGGGATTGTGGTTGCCTAATGGCTTAGTTCGACCGCACTTCTTGTTGTCTTGATTTGGAAATAATAACCAAAGTTGAAATAGTCTCATCCTCATAATTATAGAGAAACTAATGACACATAAATACCATGCTTAAATTAATGGAGATTAATTTAGTGCCTAAACTTGATGTGTAACATGTTTATATTATGTGCTCATAAATGTGTTATATGCTATATGTGATGAACATTCAAAGAAAGTTTTAAGTCCTTTTGCCATGCCATGATTAAAACACTTGTTTATACATGAGTAATTTTATGTGGGCTCTCTAAAGCGAGGTGCATTGATTTTATTCATGTTTGAGCAAGATGAGTGAATAAGAGTTTCCTATGCGTTTAAAATGGTTGGACTTAATTAAGCGTCAAAACAGTTTTGGGCTTAAGGCAAAGATGAGATTTAACATGCTTTTTGAAATTGGATTTCTTAAAGAATCTCATGAAAAGAACTGAGAGTCATATGAGATATGATTGACAAGAGTTATCTACCTAATTGATTTAATTTTGAGCGGTGCGCCAAAGCGTACTCAAAATTAGATTAAAGCGGGATCTCAACCCATTTAAATTATACTATACATTGGATGTATAAAGAAGGTTGTATAATTTGGTGGGAGTATTTTGTTTTAAAATACATTAATTATTTCTTTAATGAAAATCGGTACTTATTAAATTTTGGAAATTTTGCATATTTGTAGATAATGACTAATAACACTCAATCAATGTCGTTGCGATCGATCCTTGAGAATGATAAGCTCGAAGAGAATGGTACTAACTTTATGGATTGGATCCGTAGCATAAGAATCGTTCTTAGGCAAGAAGATAAGTTGTACATTCTCGATGGGCCTCTCCCTGCTGAACCACCGCCTACTGCCCCTAGGGCAGAAAGAGACAATTACAAGAAACATCGTGATGATTCTAGAGATGTAAGTTGTCTCATGCTTGCTGCTATGTGTTCAAAACTCCAACAAAGTTTGGAACATTTGGAAGCCTATGAGATAGGCGTGGAGTTGAGAACCATGTTTCAAGAGCAAGCTAGGCAAGAGAGGTACAAGACCATTGTTGCATTCACTACCTGTAAAATGAATGAAGGGCAACAAGTGAGTCCTCACTTTCTTAAAATGAATGGTTATGTAGAGCACCTTGAGAAACTTGGCTATCCAATCCCATTGGAGCTAGCTACGGATCTCATTCTTAATTCATTGCCTAAAAGTTATAATCAGTTTGTGATGAATTATAACATGCGTGGAATGGATAAGAACCTCTCTGAGTTGCATGGGATGCTCAAAACTGCAGAGATGAAAATTGTGGAGAAAGGTTCCCCCGTGCTCTTGGTTCATGATGGGAAGAAGCCTGGTGCCAAAGGCAAGGGTAAGGCAAAAGTTGTCAAACCCAAGATAAGCAAGGCAAAGGTTGCCAAGGCTTCTGAGGCAAAACCCGATTCACAAAAGGATGCAATCTGTTTCCATTGTCAAGAAATTGGTCATTGGAAACGTAATTGCAAGGCTTTCTTGGAAGAGCAAAAGAAGAAGAAGAGCAGCAAGGATGCGTCGACTTCAGGTATCTATATGATAGATATTCTCCTTTCTACCACTGATTCTTGGGTATTGGATACCGGATGTGGTTCTCACATTTGTCTAAATGTGCAGGGACTAAAGAATAGGAGACTGCTTAAAGAAGGTGAAGTAGATCTACGCGTGGGGAATGGAGCAAGAGTTGCTGCATTAGCCGTAGGGACTTATGAAGTCACTTTACCTTCCGGATTAATTCTTATTTTGAACAATTGTTATTATGTTCCGGATTTAAGCAGAAATATTATTTCAATTTCTTGTTTGGATAATGAAGGTTTTAAGTTTCTTATTGAGAATAAGAAATTTTCTATTTATTTAAATGATGTGCTTTATGGTATTGCTAATTCATTTAATGGCCTTTATATCTTGGATGTCAAGAATGAAAATAATGTCTATCATGTAAATAAGAAATCTAAACCTAATGATGTAAATCATACTTATTTGTGGCATTGCCGTCTTGGTCATATTAATGAGAAGCGTATCTCAAAACTCCATTGGGACAGACTTTTGGGTTCATGTGACTTAGAGTCATATGATACTTGTGAGTCGTGTCTTCTTGGAAAAATGACTAAGACACCTTTTACCAAGTTGGGTGAAAGGGCAAGCGACTTATTGGGGTTGATACATTCCGATGTATGCAGACCATTAAGTAGCAATGCTAGGGGAGGATTTCAATACTTCATAACCTTCACTGATGATTATAGTAGATTTGGGTATGTTTACCTAATGAAACATAAAAGTGAAGCATTTGAGATATTTAGAATATTTCAAAATGAAGTAGAAAAACAACTTGGCAAAAGTATAAAGGCACTTCGATCAGATCGAGGTGGTGAATACTTAAGTCAAGAATTTGATGATCATCTAAAGAATTGTGGAATAGTTTCACAATTGACTCCACCCGGAACACCACAATGGAATGGTGTGTCCGAGAGGAGGAATCGGACTTTGTTAGACATGGTTCGATCAATGATGAGTCAAGTTGATCTTCCAATATCCTTTTGGGGTTACGCTCTAGAAACCGCTGCTTTCACACTAAATCGTGTTCCAACTAAATCGGTTCAAAAGACTCCATATGAGATATGGAGCGGAAAGAAGCCTTGTCTATCTTTCATGAAGATTTGAGGTTGTGAAGCTTTTGTCAAAAGACTTGTCTCAGACAAACTTGCACACAAATCTGATAAATGTATTTTCGTGGGATATCCTAAGGAAACTAAAGGATATTACTTTTACAACCGAGAGGACAACAAAGTGTTTGTTGCCCGAACTGGTATCTTTCTAGAGAAAGAGTTTCTCTCTAAAGAAATCAATGGGAGTAAAATAAATCTTGAAGAAATTCGAGACCCAGAAAATAACATTGAACCAATAGTGGAACAAGAACAAGAACCACAAGGAGTTGTGGAACCTGTTCAAAATACACAAGCAACTCGCAGATCTAGTAGGTTACGATCCGAGCCCGAGAGATATGGATTTCTCGTAACGGATAGTAATGACGTGGAAATCATTGAGAATGATGAACCGTCAACCTACCAAGAGGTGATGTCTTCTCCTGATTCGGACAAGTGGCTTGGAGCCATGGAATCCGAATTACAATCCATGCAAGACAATCAAGTTTGGAATTTGATTGATGCACCCGAAGATTTAAAAACCATAGGATGCAAATGGGTCTTCAAGAAGAAGACTGACATGGATGGGAAGGTGCATACTTACAAAGCTAGGCTTGTAGCGAAGGGTTATAGGCAAGTTCGTGGTATTGACTATGATAAGACCTTTTCACCCGTAGCAATGATCAAGTCTATAAGAATTTTGCTTGCCATTGCCGCATATCATGACTATGAAATATGGCAGATGGACGTCAAAACCGCTTTCCTGAATGGAAAACTACAAGAGGATGTGTATATGACACAACCAGAAGGTTTTGAACAAAATTCTAAGGTATGCAAATTGCAGAGATCCATCTATGGATTGAAGCAAGCTTCTAGGAGTTGGAATCTCCGTTTTGATGAATCGGTCAAAGAGTTTGGTTTCATCAAGAACGAAGATGAGCCTTGTGTATACAAGAAGATTAGTGGGAGCATAGTGCTATTCCTTATTTTATACGTGGATGACATATTGCTCATTGGAAACGACATTCCTACACTTCAGTCTGTGAAGACTTGGTTAGGAAAGTGCTTCGCAATGAAAGATATGGGTGAAGCCGCATATATTCTTGGCATTAAGATCTATAGAGATAGATCAAGGAGGCTACTTGGTTTAAGCCAAAGTACATACATTGACAAGGTCATTAGAAGATTCCGTATGGAAAATTCTAAGAGAAGCACCTTGCCCGTGTTACATGGAGTTTCTCTAAGCAAGACTCAATGTCCTAAGACAAAATATGAGTGTGAGAAAATGAAGGATGTTCCATATGCTTCGGCAATTGGGTCCATCATGTATGCCATGATTTGTACTAGGCCGGATGTGTCTTATGCTTTGAGCATGACAAGTAGATACCAATCCGACCCTGGCAAAAATCACTGGATAGATGTAAAAGCGATTCTTAAGTACTTAAGAAGAACTAACGACTCGTTTTTGGTCTATAGAGGAATGGAAGATGATCTCGTTGTAAATGCTTACACGGATGCAAGCTTCCAAACCGACAAAGATGATAGCCAATCGCAATCGGGTTTTGTGTTTATGTTAAATGGTGGAGCTGTAAGCTGGAAGAGTTCCAAGCAAAGTACAACCGCTGATTCTACAACAGAAGCTGAGTATATTGCTGCATCGGATGCTGCAAAGGAAGCTGTTTGGATTAAGAAGTTCATAACTGAACTTGAAGTGGTTCCTAGTTTTGCTAATCCAATAGACCTTTATTGCGATAATAATGGTGCTATTGCTCAAGCAAAGGAACCAAGAGCACATCAGAAATCCAAACACATACTTCGGCGTTTTCATATCATTCGAGAGATCGTTGATAGGGGAGACGTAAATATATGCAGAGTACCTACTGATGACAATGTTGCGGACCCGCTAACAAAGGGACTTCCACAAGCTAAACATGATGGTCATGTTAGGTCCATGGGTATTAGATACATGGGAGATTGGGCCTAGGGTAAGTGGGAGATTGTTGGTAGTGGTGCCCTAGGCACGTTTAATAAACGTTGTAATTGTTATCATTTATTTCATATCAATAAAGAGATGTTTTGATTATTATTGTTGTTCATGTTTACTTATAATAATCTCCGTCCCTAGTACTTGTTAAGCACTAGTATAAAGGCTAAATGATCATGGGATGATCATGTTAGATTTATGGGTACTTGTTTGGAACAAGGTATTGGACATGACCCGCTCTATGAGATTTATGTCATGGTCTATGTCATACATATATCTCATATTAGTTATGTCATTTGAATCCTTAGACATGAAGTTATTATAGTCTTCCACTTGATGAACATTATGTTTGACATATTCAAACGCTACTTTTAACCGAGTAGTTATAAAGGGTATGATTGGCATAATCGGATTCACGTAGGGAAGAATAATAAGCTAAATGGATTTGTCCCTCCTCGGAGAGATGTCAAGCTTGGGCCTCTCGTAGGAATGATGTTGATGAAATGTTCGGCCGGACTCAAATGAATTGATTGGATCAATGTCATTTGGATTATCAACATATTCAGAATCGAGAAAGTATTGAACAAAACAAGTTGACTCTTTGACCATGACTTGTGTTCAATGATATCGTGGACAAAAGGATTATGACATATTCTAAAGGAATGCGAACTTGTATCTAAGTTATACAATTTGGGTAGGTATGACGGTTTGCTAGAACCTAATCATATCGTATGGTTTCATGTTTGAACCCATTGCCAACTTAGTATAATCCTAGAGGGTCACACACAATAGAACGAATCTTTAAAAGGACTACATTGGAATTTTGGAAATTCTGGACATTTTGGGGAAGTGGGCGACCGCACAGTATGGACTGGGCGGCCGCACACTTATCTCAGTTTTGTACCAGTTTTGTTTCAGATAGTTGTGCGACCGCACAGAGGTTTTTGGGCGGCCGCACAGTACTGTCGGGTGGCAGATTCCTTGATTAGGAAACGAATTTTGGACGGATTTTGACACAAGTTTCCTATTTGGAATAGGTCATACTTGTGTATAAAAGACCAAATTCGGCCAGCACTCTAGGCCAATGATTTTGTGAGTCTCAAAGAGTTTGAGAGAGGGTTTATTTTGTTCTAAGACATTCTTGGTTGAAGAACAAAATAATACACAAAATAAATTCCATATAGTTCTTTTGATTGTGGAAAAGTGTTTCACAATTTGGTCTAGCAACCAAGATCAAAGAAGCTCCTTTGATATTCGTTCGAAGTGTGGATACCGCTAGAGGGTGAAAATCATCATCTTCAAAGTTCGTGTTCAAGCTTTGTGATCGTGATCAAGTCTTCAAACCTCCACCAAAGACCAAGAGAATTTGATAGCCATCAAGGGTTAGTCTTATCCTATATTCATGTTATTGTATTTGATTTAATCATATGAACGGATCCATGGCTTTGGGTTTCAAAATTTTAAATGCTAAATTCCGCTGCGCATGTTTGATCGAAACCCAACATGCTTCTGAGGTTTCAAGAAATGTGAGGTTCTTGTGGGTGATCATGCCCTTCTTGCTGACCTAGTAGTGTTACCTATAAGGGACTTTGACGTGATTCTTGGCATGGATTGTCTTTATGTGCATCATACATTTGTTGATTATCATAGAAAAGTAGTAACTTTTTCTATACCTGGTTTGCCTGATTTTACCTTTGAAGGTGATAGGCCTATGTGTGATATACGTGTTATTTCTGCTTTAAAAGCTAGAAAACTTTTATCTCGTGGTTGTGCCGGGTATCTCGCATGTGTGCTTGACAAGAGTTTATCTGTTCCCAAGATGGAAGATATTCCTGTTGTGTCTGAATTTTTCAGATGTATTCTCTTTGAGTATAGCATGCCACCTGATCGAGAGCTTGAGTTCTGTATTGAGTTATTACCAGGTACAGCACCAATCTCTAAAGCACCTTATAGAATGGCTCCAGCTGAGTTGAAAGTGTTAAAAACACAGCTTGAGGAATTGCTTGAAAGGGGCTTCATCAGGCCTAGTATATCACCGTGGGGTGCACCAGTGTTATTTGTCAGAAAGAAAGATGGGACTCTACGATTGTGTATTGACTACAGAGATCTTAATCAGGTAACCATAAAGAACAAATATCTGTTACCTCATATTGATGACTTGATTGATCAGCTTCAGGGTTCAGTAGTGTACTCGAAGCTTGACTTGAGAACTGGTTATCATCAGTTGAAAATCAGATCTGAGGGTATACCAAAGACAGCTTTCCGTACCAGGTATGGGCATTATGAGTTTATTGTTATGCAATTCGGTTTGACAAATGCTCCAGCTGTATTTATGGATTTGATGAACCGTATCTTCAAACCATATCTTGATTGTTTCATGGTAGTATTCATTGATGATATTCTTGTGTATTCTAAATCACGGGCTGAGCATGAACAACATCTCAGAGTGGTATTGCAAGTTCTTCGTGAGAAACAATTATTTGCAAAATTCAGCAAATGTGCTTTCTGGTTAGAAGAGGTTTCATTCTTGGGACATGTCGTGTCTCCTACTGGTATTGCAGTAGATCCTTCCAAAGTTGAAGCAGTTGTAAACTGGAAGAGGCCAACTACAGTGACAGAGATCCGTAGTTTCTTGGGCTTGGCTAGTTATTATCAGAGATTCATAGAGGGATTCTCTAAGATTGCTACTCCATTGACTAATCTGACTCGGAAAGCTAGTTCTTTTGAGTGGAATGACAAGTGTGAAGCAAGTTTTCAAGCGTTGAAAAGGCGCTTAACTACAGCTCCAGTCTTGGATTTGCCTAGTGGTTCTGAAAATTTCATGGTTTATACCGATGCTTCTAAAGAAGGATTGGGTTGTGTTCTGATGCAAGATGGCAAGGTAATAGCTTATGCTTCTCGAAAATTATCTCCTTATGAAAAGAACTATCCTACTCATGATTTAGAGTTGGCTGCGATTATTTTTGCTTTACATAAATGGAGGCATTACTTGTATGGAACCAAATTTGAAGTCTTCACAGATCATAAGAGCTTGAAGTACTTGTTTTCTCAAAAGAGCTTAACATGAGACAGAGTAGATGGATGGACAAATTGAAGGATCATGATTTTACTACCCTTTATCATCCAGGGAAAGCAAATGTTGTGGCAGATGCACTGAGCAAAAAGACTTATATTTCTTGCTTGATGATTCGTGAATGTAAATTGTTAGAAGACTTGTGTGATTGGAGTCCTTGTAAATCAAATCATGGAATTATCCTTGCAATATAAAGGCTACTTCAGATTTACTCCAACAAATTAAAAAAGCTCAGGTAACTGATTTTGAATTGCAGAAAATCATTAGTGGAATGAATGAAGGAAAACAACCAGATTTTTCTTTCAACAGTGATGGAATTCTTACCTTTCGAGGCAGAGTTTGTATTCCAGTTGATCTTGAGATTAAAAAGAGAGTTCTTGAAGAGGCTCACAAAGCCAAGTATACTATTCATCCTGGAAGTACTAAAATGTACCAAGACTTGAAGAAACATTTCTGGTGGAACAAAATGAAAAGAGAAATTGCTGAGTATGTGTCCAAATGTTTGACTTGTCAACAAGTAAAAGTGGAACATCAACGTCCAGCAGGTTTGATGTAACCATTAGAAATTCTATAGTGGAAATGGGAGCATATCACGATGGATTTTGTGACTGGTTTGCCACGTACCAGACGAGGCCATGATGCTGTTTGGGTTATAGTGGATAGACTGACCAAGTCAGCTCACTTCTTGTCTGTTTCCATGGGATATTCATTGTCTCAGTTAGCTTCATTGTATGTTCAGGAGATTGTTCAACTCCATGGAGTTCCTGTGAGTATTGTATCTGACAGAGATCCTCGATTTACTTCTCAATTTTGGCAAGCTCTTCAGGGTGCCATGAGTACTAAATTGAATTTCAGTACAACTTTTCATCCCCAATCTGATGGGCAATCTGAGAGACTTATACAGATTCTTGAGGATATGTTACGTGCCTGTGTTGTTAACTTTAAAGGCAGTTGGGATACTCATCTTCCTTTGGCTGAGTTTGCTTATAACAACAGTTATCAGTCTAGCATTGAAATGGATCCTTATGAAGCTCTTTATGGCAGAAAGTGTCGATCTCCTATATGCTGGGATGAAGTGGGAGAAGCTAGACTCTTGGGACCTGAAATGGTTCAACAGTCAGTTGAGAGTGTGAAATTAATCAGAGATAGATTACGCACAGCTCAGAGTAGACAAATGAGTTATGCTGATCATCGAAGAAGGGATCTTGAATTCCAGGTAGGTGATTTTGTATTCTTGAAAGTCTCTCCTCGTAGAGGTATAAAGAGATTTGGGAAGAAAGGAAAATTGACTCCTCGTTATATCGGTCCATTTGAAATTCTTGAAAGAATTGGGAAATTGGCTTAAAGAGTGGCATTGCCACCATCCTTGTCTGGGATTCATGATGTGTTTCATGTGTCCATGCTTCGCAAGTATATGGCGGATGAGTCGCATGTTCTTGAGTATGAGGCTATTCCATTTCAGCCTAATTTGTCTTATGAGGAACAACCTGTTGAAATTCTTGACTGGAAAGAGCAAGTCTTGCGTACCAAAAGGATTCCTATTGTGAAAGCCCTTTGGAGAAATCATGAAATAGAAGAGGCTACTTGGGAAACCTAGAAAGAGATGCGAGATAAATACCCGAGCCTATTTGAAAATCTTGGTAAGTAAAATTCGTGGGCGAATTTTCTTTAAGGTGGGGAGGATGTAACGCCCATCCTTATTCTTGTTAAATATTTGACTTACTTGTTAAATTCTTGAACTTGCATATTATGTGTTAGTTTTACTTGGGTTAATTTCTTAACTTCTTAGAATATTAAGGTGGTTAAATGTCTAGTTTTGACTTTTGGGTCATTTGTGAAAATTTGACTTTAGGGGCCTTTTTGTTAAAAGTGAAACTTGAGGGGCCTAAGTGTCATTTCCTGAAACTTGTACGTATATCTTC
Organism: Campanula takesimana; assembly: GCA_026119855.1. Lineage (NCBI taxonomy): Eukaryota > Viridiplantae > Streptophyta > Magnoliopsida > Asterales > Campanulaceae > Campanula > Campanula takesimana. The sequence continues at coordinate 1,183,077 of JAOWBW010000111.1, forward strand.
TTGAATTGCCTGAGAATTATTTTCCCAAAATTCTTCTCGTTGTTTCCTCTGTCTCAAAAGTTAGGTTTAGGTTTTACCCTATTCTCGACTCCTCGAGTTTAATTATCCCTCTGTTCTTGATTCCGATCCCGTATAAATATTCGTGGCGTTGAATATAGCGTTTCCGGCCGAATAGAATTTTGTTTGGGTAACCTTGATTTCGGACTAGGTAAGTTATTAGCTCCCATTTGCTTGTAATAACATGCATATATGTTATTCTTGATACTTGTGATTGTTAATTTCGTGTTTGGAGTGATTTTTGTGATACTTGTAAATTTGGGACAAAGGGAGTATAACCCTCTGTGTAAAATAATGAAAGAGTAAACTTGGAAAAATGTTTTGAACATGTTAGGGCACTCCTAGGCATTGTTTAGTTGTTAATATGTTAATAAAGATTATACTCCTACGTTTGGGACGGAAAATTATTCAACCTGGGAAAGAAATAAAAGTTCGCATTTTTGTACCTTGGGCGACCGCCCATCTTTCTGGAAACTTTTTCAAAGAATTGACCTACTTAGTGTGCGACCGCACTGGTCACTTTAGGCGACCGCACACTTACCCTGAAGAACAAAATGTTGTTTAAATTGTGTATAAGTTGGAAGTAACCCTAGTTAAAGTATATAGCCTTAGTATAAGATGTCCTAGTAAGTGTTGTGACACCTTAGGGGCATCAGAACTTGGTCTTGAACATGAATACTCATTGAATTAAAATGAGAACTTAGTCTTGAACATGAACACTTATAGAACTCAAATGAGAACTTAAGTATAAGAGTAACAACGATTCTTTATGTTTTGAAAGTGCTATGATCAAGCACTAATGTGTTATGCTTGTCTTGAAACCAATGTTTGTGTACCGTAGGGGCACTAGAACAATGTCTTGAGCTTAAACATCGAAAGTATAGAATGATGAACTTGAAGTATAAGATGTCTAACTCTTATATATGCCTTGAATGTCCAAAGATTGGAATTATAACTTGAAGTATAAGACAATAAAATCTTGTACATGACTTGAACATCCAAAGAATTGGATTAAGACTTGAATATAAGATGATAAAATCTTGTACATGACTTGACACCAATACATGTGTATGGTAAGGAATTTGAAAGTGCTATGAGCAAGCACTAACGTGTATGAGAAATATTATTGATGTGTATGTGCAAACATTGCATATAGTTGCTTGATAACAATGTGACTTCTTGATTACTTGAAGCATGTTTCTTGTTGAACTAGTCCACTACTTTTGGATTAGTTCTACTCTCGTAGTTCAAGTAAAAACCTACTTGTGTATTCTTGTGTGAGTCCAGCTGGTCCTTGCTTGCTCGGAGGTATATAGGTTCACGCTTATCATGAGGCTGGGGCCAAAGTGATAATCGGGGATCTATGTATCTGCGCTTGACCCCTTAGTATAGACCATAGTAAGGGCATAGCTTCCTTTATTAGAGCAATACGCCTGATATAAGTGAATGCTAAACTCGTGAACACCTCGTGAATGTTGATTTTGGGAATGACACTGGTTACCGTGTCTTCTTATATATACTTTATAAGTGGTTTCTTGATATTGATCGTGATTGTCAAAGTAATACAAGCTACGACGACAATGGTATTCTTGGGAGGAATATGGAAGGAATCAATATCCTTTGTAACGTGCTAGCTTAGCCTTATGTGCTACTTGATGAGTGGCTTAGCCTCTCATATACTTGTTACTTGATGATACTTGATACATGATTACTTGAGTATCTACTTGAATTGCATGATAACATGTCATGTAGTTGCATCTAATAGCTTGCTGAGATTTATCTCACCCCGTTCCTTGTTTAATTGTTTTCCTTAGATCAAAGGAAGGCTAGTGATAGTGCGAAATGAGGCTTGACATAGCTGGGAGCTTACTACGCAGGTGGTTTTTCTTTTGGGAATCGTGGTCCTTTTACACTTTGGTGAGGACGATGTATTATGGGTTATGTAACTCAGTATTTTTGGGTAGACTTGTTGTCTCTTGTTTTCTCTAGACATCTTGTAATGCCAGCATATGTTCTAGGCATGTTTCCGCTGTGTATAATCATGTTTGGTTTAAATTTTCTTGTCTAGAACTCGTGGTGTGAGCTATCTTAGCTCCTTACTCTAGAGTATATATATCATGTCAGTTTGTTATAAACAGTTGTCATCCAGTTTCTTGTTAGTTTCTTGATGCTCGTTATTCACGCGCATCCAGGTTCGAGGTTCTATTAGGGGATCCCGGGACCTGGGGGCGTGTCAGGACGGCTATGTGTACCAGATATTGATGGAATTAAACGCCATGTTCTTGATGAGGGTCACGAGTTCAAGTATAGTATTCATCCCGGGAGTACCAAGATGTATCAGAATTTGAAACAATATTTTTAGTGGAATAATATGAAATGGGAAATAGCGGATTACGTATCAAGTGTTTGATTTATCAACAGATTAAAGCTGAACATTAAAGACCTGCCGGTCTACTTCAACCTCTAAAGATACTTGAGTAGAAATGGGTATATATTACGATGGATTTTGTAATAGGATTGCCTCGTACTTAAAGAAAGCATGATGCAGTATGGGTAATCGTGGATAGATTGAAAAAATCCGCTCACTTTCTACCTATTGAGATTGGCTATTCGATGGAAAAGTCATAATGGACCATTTGAAATTATAGAAAGAGTTGGAAATCTTGCGTACCATCTTGTGTTGCCATATTATTTGGGTAAATTCATAACGTATTTCATATCTCCGTGCTTCGTAAAAATTTATATGATACATCTCATATGTTATTAAAGATACCAGACGATCTAGAACCGATATGTCTTAGATAGAGCAACCAGTTCGAGTGATTGATACCAAAGTTCAAGAGTTGAGAAACAAGAGTATTCCGCTTGTTAGAATGGTATGAAAGAATCACAATGTTGAAGAGTCAACTTGGGAACTGATTTGGTAAGTAACCCTAAAATTCGTGACGAATTTTCTTTAAGGGGGAGTGATTGTAACGACCCCAAAAACCCGTCCCTATTTATTTTATATTTTAGGGGATTTTAAATTAATATTATGTGTACATTTTTCTGTGTTGCATAATATTTTAGGACTTGCATATCTTGTTTAAGCATTTGTGTTAGTACTTGTTAGTAGTACTATTGTTTAAAGGGGAATAAATGAATTAGTGAATCCTTAAGGGCCAAAGTGGAATTTAAAGTTTATGGGTTTATGTGTTCAAAATTGAAAGTGGAGGGGCCTAAATGAAACATTTTAAAAAGATCAAGCAATGCTTATCCTACTTCTCTTTCACTCTCTGCGTATGATTCATTCATACATGAACAACTTTCCTAATTTCTTTCCTAGGCTTTGAAGACGATAGGAGTAAGTTATTTTCCTATTTTAATTTCCTTCTTATTAATTATTACTCCGTTTTAAAATCTAACTATATCAAAATGATCAGGGCGTTGAGTAGCCAATTTCTACTCGATCAAAATATATTTCATATACTTTCCTCAGAATAGGTAAGTTACTAATTCCCCTTTAAATGTTAAAATGGTCATATATGTTATACTTGATACTTGTAATTGTTAATTTTGTGATTTGGGTGAATTTTGTGATACTTGTAATTTTGGGACAAATGGAGTATAAACATACTGTGTAGGAAAGGAAGAGTAAACTTGAAATAGTTGGTTATGAACTTGTTTAGTACTCTTGGGTATTGCCTAGTTGTTAGTAAAGGTATACTTATACTTTTGGGACGGTAAAATATTTAAATGGAATAAAAAAAAATTATTCTATTATTTGTGGGAAGAATGAAATAAACTTGAAAGTAAAGTTTGGGGCATGTATTGCACTCCTGGGTATTTTTAGTATTGTTAAAATGCTAGTGAAAGTATACTCCTACTCTTGGGACGGATGAATTTGACTTGCAGGAGAAATTGGAAATTCTGAGTTTAGGCTTATGGGCGACCGCCCAGAGGGGCCCTGGGCGACCGCCCAAGATAGCGGAGTTTGAAGTTCCAAAATTTCTTGAGTGAGCGCCCGCCCGGGTGAGGGCGAGTGTCCGCTCGGTCCCCTGTTGGGCGACCGCCCAGGCTGGGTTGGGCGACCGCCCAGACTCCCTGTTGGACAAAAGTTTGTTAATTCCAAATGAGTTAGAACCTTACCTTTCCCAAAGTATTGAGCTTAGTCTAAGATGTCCAAACAAGGGTTAGGGAATACTCTAGTATTGGAAATGGTTCCTTTGTGAACATATGTGTTGTGGAATTAAATGGGTATTATGGAACATCCTTTTGATGTGTTGTGAATTAATTGTGAATGGGTGCAAGCTTGTGATGTGACTTAATGTCATTAATAAAAGATTGAGTTGTGACTTAATGTCATTAATAAAAGATTGGGTTGTGACTTTATGTCAATGGTAAAGGATTGTGTGGTGAACTCTTTATGAGTAATGTGCTTCATCTTTGTGATGAACTTTGTGTGGTTCCCTACTTTGGAATCATGCCTCGGTTGTTTAAAGCAAGTATTTATTACTATGCTCTCGTGTAAAGTCCAGCTGGTACTTCTTGTTGTGATATCGGGAAGTGGTAGGGATTATAATTGCACACGAGCCAAGTTCATTGTAAGGCTTCTACCACTGATTTCCCATTTTTAACCCCCTTCCTTGGGCCAAAGGTTGGGCATTTTGGGTTTTGACTTGGTGTCATTTTCCCCCCGTTGTTGTTGTTGTTATTGTTTGGTTCCGGAACCGGTTTCAGCCCTTTAGTGCTGCTCAGTTGATACCTCTCAGATGGTTATGTTTGATTTGAAAACCTTGGCTCAGTATCTACCTATGAGTGTTTATTTCCACCTTATGTGTGGTATGATGAGTTGGCTTTGCCTCTCGTGTTATGTGATATGTGAATGCTTATTGACATTGTTCAATTACGAGTATAATTTCAGCATGTAACGTAGTTGCATTTTAGTAGCTTACTGAGATTTATTCTCACCCCGTTCCTTATTTATTTGTTTTCCTTAGATAAAGGCGAGCCAAGGGGATAGGTCACTTCACAAGGGAGGACGTCGGGTTGATAATCCATTTTGGAAAGTAAGTGTGGTTTAAAGGTTATATTATGTTAATGTATAACCTTTGGGGTAGTGTAACCGAGACTTTATCCGTGTGTCACCTATTTTGTTAAAGTGTGGTAATTGTACATTTGTATAAGAGTTTGTAAGCCTTCGGGCTAAGTACTTTCGTTTGTGAAAGTTGTTTGTAAAGTTTATTTGAAAATTAAATGGAAGTCTTTGATCTTCGAGTGTGGATTTTGTTAAACTTTATGAAAGTATATTTCGAAAATATTTCAGTAAAGTGTTTTATGACGTCTTCCGTGCGTGTCCTGAATAGGACCACGGGTTGGGGCGCGACAGATCGTGATTCAAGAGCGCGAAGAACAAAGATTCAAGATCTGAAAATTTTAAAGCATCACCACGGTTAGTATTGTAAATTCATACTCATATTAATTTAATCATCTTGAATGGATCTAGCCTTTTGGTTTTATTCCGCTGTGCATGATAGTGCAAAACCCAACAATGTACCTGACCTAAAATCGTCCAAATCCAAAACTAAAAATTGTTGAGTTTTCTGTCCATTCCCCACCGAGAAACGCTCCTTCAGATCATCCCATAAAACCTTTGCTTCGTCCACATATGTGATGGTGGAGCGAAGGATATATAGGCTCTATCGTATTAAAAATCCATGACACAATCATGGAATTCACCGTCCACCATTGGTCCGCTTCATCAGCATCGTCAGGCAATGTTATTCGGCCATCAATGAATCCAGTTTTCATCTTCGCTCGCAGCGATCCTTTAAAAACTCGTGCCCACTCTTCATAATTCTCACCTTTCAACTGAACATGCATGAGAATCATTCCTGGATGATCAAGAGAGCAAAGAAAATAAGGAGATCTCTTTTCCTCCATGACCTCCTTTCCCTTGCCGGTTTTTTTCACTCCGTTCACTTCCTCGGTCATGATTTTCGGGTAAACCAAGCTCTGGTGCCAAGTTAGAACCGTAAATTATGAAGAGAAAATAAACGTATTTTCCTTGATTTACAATAGCCGAGTACATCAAGATATATACAGGAGTTTTTCTTGGGGAATAAGTCTAATCCCTACAAATATGCTAAGTAAAATATCTTACCTAATTTACACTTTATCAAATAAGGAATGGAGATGTACACAAACAGAAACAGAGATATGACTGATATCTTGGAGGATCTCGTCAATATCTCAACAATCACCCTTCTCTCATCTTCTTTAGTTGTCACACACCTACACTACACTCCTTTTTAATTTAATGGCATTGTGCAATCAAGAATTTATTGGTCAAGTTCGATTAAATATATATATATATATATATATGTGTGTGTGTGTGTGTGTGTGTGTGTGTGTGTGTGTGTGTGTGTGTGTGTATTGCGTTGTTTGGATTAACAGTATACTTCCTTCAATCTCTAGATGTATTTTTATATCTATATTTGCACTTGTTTAACAGTGATTTTTAACAAAATTTTAGCATTCATTTTTAAGACAAAGAGTGTATATCCTATTCCATGATCAGAGTCAATTCCATGTGTTTAAAGGTGCTTCTTTCCATTTTGATCATTGTTTCGGGCTTTCAGCTTTATAACTAATGATCCAAGATTTGAGAATTTAGTTCATGTGAATTAAGCACCAAAGATCCAATCCATCGTAGAGATGCAACCTCCCCGTACCGAGACGAAGGTAAATGGGTTCATGGGACGACTGCAATACATTAGCCGTTTCGTCAACAAGCTAACCACCATCTGTGAACCAATCTTCAAGCTAATGAAGAAGACCGCCAACGTGGAGTGTAATTATGACTGCCAAGTAGCATTCGAGAAGATCAAGAAATATCTGGTGAATACCCCAATCCTACGCCCGCCGCACAAGGAGAAACCATTGCTGTTATACCTGACTGTGACGGACACCGCCGTTGGAGCTATGTTAGCACAAGAATTCAGTTCATATGAATTAAGCACCAAATAATTTATTTTTCTTTGGTGTTTTTTCGGTTTGCCAAAAGTAATAGTTAATATAACTAAATGTAACAAACGTGTGACTTATATGTAACAGTTTGTGTACATAAAAGTAATGCATATTTAGAGAAAAGTAATAGTGTTTTTTTTATGTTTTCTTCATTTGCCAAAAGTAATACTTATTATAACTAAGATGTAACGAACGTGTTACTTATATGTAACAGTGTTTATACATAACACATATGTATAGAAAAGTAATAATTCAACCATTTACACTTTAGAACTAAAAACACTTGTGTTAGTAACATTGTAAAAATAAGAAAGCAACAATTTTTATAAATGAATGTTACATTTTACTTGTATAATAACATTGTAAAACAATTCAGTTTAGTTGTATAATAGTATCCATATGTTTTCAAATAATAAGTTATAATGGGTTCAATTTATTATGATACATGTAAAAGTAGTATTACATTATCTATAAAAACCTGTTACAATTTCATCTACCAAAGTGTTACATTTACTTGTACAAATAATTACATTAATGTATATAAGTTGTTATTTTTCAAATATTACTTTCTTTCAAAAAATAAAATCAAAATACAAATATATATATATTCTACAAATACACAATTACATTTCAGTATAACGATAATTACATTTAGTTATTTTTAGTGTTACACGTAGTTATAGTTAGTATTACAGTTGAAAGATAAGTAAAATGAGTTTTTTTTTTTTTTTTTTTTTTTTTTGTAAAACTGGTGTTACGTTTACTTATAAACAATGTTACTTGATAAGTAACACAATTGTTACATCTAGTTATACTAAGTATTACCTTTATCAAACGGAAAAAACTGCCAAAAAAATATTTAAAAAAAAATTGGCCATGTGTTGCTGCCACATGTCAGATTTTAAGTGGATCATGGGTTGGGATCCTATGTTACGCGGAGAATGTTGTACACGGGTCATGGGTAGACACGTCTCTTCTATGAGATGGATCTAAGTGTTTTAAAAAAAACCACCGCTTCAAATAATGCTTTAAAATTTTATATCTTATAGCCAGGATTTCTCCAAATGTTATTGCTTACCCACTCAACTTCTTTTATTTTCAAATTATCCCCAAAATTTTTAGATAATAGACTTTAGCCTCTAACCTTTTCTTACTTTGAAATTTGTCCCTCAACTATTGTATGTTACGATTTACCCTCTACTCTTTTTTTTTGTTTTAAATAAGCTCATAACTGAGACTCTTCAAGCTTGAAATTTGAGTTCGGGTTTAATGGGAGTTTATTGCAAAACCGACATGCGTACTTTCATTTATTTTCAATTTGACTTGCAAACTTTGGAAACATCAAATATAGTTTGCGTACTTTCATTTTCAAAATTTTGAGACGACTTTTTTAACACCCGTTAAAATACATAACGAGATACTTCAAAAAAACATTTCATCCGTCAATTTTTTGTAATGTACGTTATTTTTTTAACACTCGTTAGAAAATCACCACATCTCTCTTAACAACCCTCCTCCCCACCTCCACCCTACCACCACCCTCCGCCTCAACCCAGCCACCACCCTCCGTCCCTTTCTTCCTAGAACATCCCTACGGCTCACCCCCCACCACCATTATCACCACCTCATCCCGTACTTAAACCACTAGCACCATACCATTAACAATACAATTTCAGAAAATTCAACAAATCAATGCAATTTCAAGAAAAAAGCAACAACACCACCACGATCATTATTGGTATGATGGTAGATGCCCGGGACTCTAAGATCTGAAAGAAAGAAATATATGAAATCAAGCACAAATTTTGACTTCGTTAACCAGATCTTGGTTTTCAAACTTTGAAAATCTCATACAACATATTCAAATTCGAGGATGAACCATCGGATCTTCACTGGAATGTGTATAGATTCGCAGGAATCTGCAAGTCCAAACGAAGGTCGGAATATACGCCGGGAAATTGAGCGCAAAAACGCACTCTAGCACACTCCCAGAAACTAACACAAAAATCGAGCACATAGATGCAGTGATTCAGATCTAGATCTGAATCTTTGAGAGAGAGAGAGAGAGAGAATAAGCAGAAACAAAGAAGAAATGTCGGAAATGAGTGTGGGGAGCGGTCAAATTCTAGAGAAAATATTCTTGATCAGAAAACAGATTGGGGAAGATGATGGAGTAGAGGCCATCGCTTGAGAAAGACGGTGGAAACTGAAGGGCGGCATCGCCTGAGAAAGATTCTGCGGCAAAGCGATGAAGGGCTCAAAGCGATGAGGGGCATCAGTCTAATTTGGGTTAAAAAAAAAGAACGGGATGCAAAGGCTGGGTGAATTAGAAATTTAGGGTTTTTAATTTGGGTTAAAAAAAATAACGTACATTACAAAAAATTAACGGATGAAATGTTTTTTGGAGTATCCCATTATGTTTTTAACGGGGGTTAAAAAAGTCGTCTCAAAATTTTGAAAATGAAAGTACGCAAACCACATTTGATGTTTCCAAAGTTTGCAAGTCAAATTGAAAATAAATGAAAATACGCATGTCAGTTTTGCAATAAACTCGTTTAATGGGCATAATGCTGCGATTCTATAATTGCTGCCCCCGCTGCCCCCGCTGCCCTCAATTTTTGGCTGTTATTGTCCTATTGCCTCTGATTACACTTTCGTTTCCTAACCCCTCTAGTCAACTTTTTTTCCTCTCGATCTTTTATCTTTAATACTTCTTCATATGTTTTTCATTGTTATTGCCAACAAAAAAAAAAAAAAAAAAAAAACTTTAAGCAATAATTTAAATTTAATTTAATTATTTTATTGAAAATCTAAAATTTGTTATTGATACATCATCAACAATACTATCAATAACAAGTTTTAGATTTTTATTAGGACAATTAAACCAACCTAAAATTATTGCCTAAAATTATTGCTTAAAGTTCCTTTACAATTATTAAAAAAAATGTACGAAGATGATTTGAGACGGAGAGAGAATTCTATTTCCTAGAAAATCTTCCAAAAAACTCATTTCAATATACTCCCTACGTCCCAAAACAGCTTGCACTTATTTCCTTTTTGAGCGTCCCATTCATAGTGAAAATGATTTGTCCACTTAACTCAAATAACTAAAGATTGGGGAAGCATGGAATTATGGGGTTCTCATGAGATGTACCTTATCAGTAGAGCTGAATGACAATGATACCCATATACTGTATTTATGTAGGCACTTAAAACCCAATCTCCATAGCTCAAACTTGGAATAAGGACATTTTTGACTCAGACATTTCCTCCATCTTCCATCTCTTTCAGTTCCCTTCTATTTTCATTATACCACAACCTTCTCCAAGCCCTTTAAAACCACTAAATCTAAGACCTTCTCCAAGCCCTTTAAAGCCACTAAAAATAACATTATTTCTCCAGACACACAGGGATTAGGAAAAAAATGTTAATGGAGTACTCTCATCATCCCAAACTAATTGCTATTTATTTTTGTGTTTGGCGTTTCTACTAATTGCTACTTACTTAAGATGTTCAATTTTTTCTATCCTACCTACTCACAACAACTATCCACCAACTTATTTTTTCCTCTCCTACCCACTCACAACACTTACTTTTTCAACATATTTTCTTAATTCCCGTGCATTCACATTTAGTAGCAATTTATTTGGGACGGAAGGAATATATGTTGTGAGTATGAAAAGTGATGTAGGAGAGAGAAAGTGGGATAGAGGTTAATAAGTGGAATGTTGTTGTTAGTGTGAAAGTGAGTCTCACTAAATAAACCATTTTCATTTTCGGATTGTCTTATTTCAAGTGAGATACTCAAAATAACAAATTTTCCTAATTCGAGTGGGACGGAACGAGTATATATATACTCCCTCAGTCTCACCCGAATTAGGATTTTTGGGTTGGGCACGGGGATTAAGGAAAAAGTGTTAGTGAAGTAGTTGTTGTGAGTATGAAAAGTGAAGTAGGAGAGAGAAAGTGGGGTAGAGAGTTGATCGAGCCAAAAATGGGATCAATGTGCCGGATCCAAGCTGGATATCTGGATTGCTTTGCTAGAACCTGAAAACAAGAACGCACGTGAGCTTGACCGAGGCTTCACCGACTAAGACCCTCCGGCGTGAGAATAAGTCAGAAGTTCTAATGAAGAGAAAACTATGGAAAAAGGAAGAGATAGGGAAGAGAGAATGTGAACCTGTTTTTTAAGGTTTGGGACCCGTATTTATGTTATGAGTCTAGCTTACCCCTCACCATCCAATCCCTAGAATCTAGGGATATGGGTATATCCTCATTGGGTGATGTCACCTTATCCAAATTAGGTCATCCTTATCCATACTAGTTTAAAAGAGTCTTGTGGGTCAAGTTTCTTCAATGGGCCGGGTTTGCCTTGTCATGAAAGGTTCTAGAAGGTGCTGTGATGACGTCATGGGACTGTGAGATCCACCTCACTAGGAGAAGAGGAGGGCTGTAATAACCGGCTTTTTTGGCCCATTATTATTATTATTTTCTTTCTTTTCTTTTATATTAAATGCTTTGTGATCGGGCTCATTAATAAAGTAATGAGTTGGGCTAGTAAAGAGGGGCCCAATCTAGTCAAACTTAGGAAACCTTTTTGGAATAGGAAAAGGAAAACCCTAAGTATTTAAACTCTCTTTAAACTCTCTTTAAACTCTCTCCCTACCAATTTGTGTCAAACAAAAACCCTAAAGAAAAGATAGAGAGGAGGCGGAGAGAGAGAGAGACCCGAGAGAGAGAGAGAAGAAGGAGAAAGAAGGAGAAAGAGAGAAGGAAGAAGAAGATCCAATCCTTTTTCCCCTTCGAAGGTAATTCCCTCATCTCTAAACTTTAATTCTTAGGATGGGTATCACCTAGGAATTTAGAATCGAACTTAGAACCCTAACCCTAAATTGATAAAACTAGGGTTTAAGGTTACCTCTTTGAAAACCTCTTTAATGGAGAAAGTTGGAAATAAAATAAACGTGCATGCATACACCACCACCACGGCTGGCGGCGGCGGCGACGGCGGCTGGCGGCGGCGACGGCGGCTGGCGGTTGTTGACTGTCGGAGTGTGTGCGTGTGTGTCCGTGTGTGTGTGTTTGTGCATATGTGTGCAGTGCGTGAGTCGTGCGTGTGTGCAGTGTGTGTGTCGTGTGTTTGTGCAATGTGTATGTTTGTGTGTGTGTGTGCAGTGTGTGTGTGTGTATGCCATGTGTGTGTGTGTGTGTGATGTGTGTGTCACAAATTAGGGTTGTAAATTAGGGTTTTGTGTATGTGTTGTTCTAGGTGTGTTAGTGTGTGAAAGTCAACTGGAATAGTAAAAGTCAACTGGAATAGTGAAAGTCAATGCTGGAATAGTAAAAGTCAACGCTGTGAATAGTGTTTTCATGAAATTAAGTCAACTTAAGACACTTGGATTGAAAGTAGACTTTTACGTAAAACCTAAGGGTATGTTGGGAAAGTTATGAAGGGTAATGTAAACCCTAAACTAAAGAAAGACCTTAAAAAGGAGTTTAAGATATAAACTCATAAGGTTAAAGATAGAAAATGAAGTTGGGGACGGGGATAAATATTACTCTTGTCCTAAAAGTAGTATCTTTGCGTGATTGTAGATTGTACGCAAGAACCCGCTAGAAGTCAACGCTAGCAAGGTAAGGGATTACGTTCCTAAGTATCTTGAATTCCTTATTCATTGGAACTCTGTAATTCTTTCATGAATGCTATATGGTCCATAGCACTTGAACTCCACGTTAATGAACGTCTTTTGTATATCTTACCTATGACATGTTTTGGTCGTAGGGAATCTTATAATATTTGAAATTGTATGTGCTCTCGATTAGGGAACACTATTTTGGAAAGTATGCTATATTTAATTGCAACAGGTGTAGCTGCATAGTCCCTGAAAAGAACTAACTAGTCCCTGAAAAGGACTAATTTGGAAACTGTCCTAGGAAATTGACTAATGGAAATAAGTCTAGTTAACTACTTATAACTTAGACTTTGTGGAACTCTAGATTATCATGATAACTCTAAATAAGGGAGCACCCTGAAAAGGTGTAAGGTCTCTTATTCACTTAACACCCTGAAAAGGTGTGACACCCTGAAAAGGTGTTTGGAACTTGGAATTGACGGAATGGAAATAGGACCACCAATCTTTGAGTAGTTAACTGTATTCGTTATATGCAGTTAGTATTTGAAATGATATCCGATCTTTGAAATTATCAATTGAGTCTGTTCTTTCGGTCACTTCTCCTTAGCTATCAGAGAAGTCCGTATGAACTTACTGAGCATTGTTCGCTCACCCTTTCTCTAATAATCTTTTTCAGGTAATGACTTAAAGAAGTAGACGGATCGCTAGATGAAGCTGTCCGTGTCAGTTATATTAAGACTTTATGGTTATTTTGTTTAACTAGTGGTTGTACTGGCTTGAAGACATAGCATTTAATTTCGCTTCCGCATTTATGGTAGAATTGATGGTTGAGACTAGCCGTTGGGCTATTTAAGTTGGATTTTGTAAGACAACTGTTGGTATTTCCATGATTTATGGATTTGTTTACTTTATGAAAATCTGGGTCGTTACAGTTGGTATCAGAGCTAAGGTTTTAGAACTTAAGGGATAGGAAACTCTGATATTAAATAGGCTTGATTAAGCATTCTAGGAATACTAGGATTGCTTGAAGTGGGACTTTCTATTTTAGGAAACCTCTTATTTTAGGAAACTTTCTATTTCGGGAAACTTTCTAAATTGGGAACCTTCTATTTTGGGAAAGAATCTGAAATCAATTTAGGAGTCCAAAGAAATACTTAGGAGTGAACCTTAAGTATTACATTGATGCATTTTGTTGGTGTTTAAAAGATGTTTTGGTAATCATTCGTATCTTTAAGATTATGGTCACTAATTGTGGTAATGTCATGGTTGTAGGCCATGAACGGAGTTGAGAAGAACTTGAAGATGAACTCGCTAGGAAAGAACGTGGCCAAAGTGGTTAAGAGGTACTCTCTTCGGATAAGGAAGTTGAATAAGACTCTGAAGAAGGAACAAGCTAAGGGAAGGATTACTTTGAACAAGTGGCTGCTTGCAGAAGGAGCACTAAGAGACACTAGCAAGCAATTAAAGGAAAGAAAGGAAGAACTAATGGGATTTAGAGAGTGGGCTGATATATTATGTGATGATGTGCGAAGCTACTACTTTGCATTGAAGGAGGTAGACCCACAAATGGCAACAACTTTAATGGAAGAGAGTAGAAAGAGGGCAGGAAAGCTAAATGGGAAACATGTGGTAATCATGGAAGAAGCCGAGGAAATGGAGGTTAACATGGAGGGCAATGAAGCTGCCCCAATGCTTGTTAAGGATAATGAAGAGATAGTGGAGGTACCAGTTCGTAGGCCTAGAGGAAGGCCCAGAGGTTCGAAGAAGGCACCCAAGGTTCCTAGTGGAAGACCTAGGGGAAGGCCAAGGAAAAATGCAAACCTTTGAATAAAGAGTAGAAGTTGGATATTCTTTTATTTCTTTCATAGTGTTAGTAAGTAGTTATAGTTAGAAGTTTAGTTGGAATTTTTCTTTCTTAACTATTGGATTCTGGAAGTTTTTATTTAATAAAAGTATTGAAGTTATTCATTAGTAATTGATCCTGATTATCTGTTATGTTTAATTATGGGGTGTAATCTAGTAGAACAAGAAATATAGGTCGAGAAAAGACCTTAATTAGAAAGTATGGCCATGAAAGCGGCCAAGTGGGAATAGTTTTGGTCTAGTAGAATGACTGAAACAAAACTGTGAATGACTTCATGGTAGTAGTTAACTGTAGAAATAATTAGCATAGATTGATGACCAGCTTTGTATGGTAAAAGGTCTAGTGAATTGGCCTCTAATGAATGAATATAGCCTAGTAAATGGCTAGAACTAGAATTAATATGGAAACTTTATATTTTGGGGACGGCCCTATGTATGATAGTGTTTAGACGTAGTAGCCATGCATGTGTAATGTAAATAATGTGTTCTACGATATTAACCTAAGAATAATCTTATTCAGATGGCTGGAAGAGGATCCGGAAGAAACGCTAACGCCGAGGGACGAGTTGACCCTGATATGGCGAATTTGTTTAGAACTTTGAATCAAACCGTGGCCGGCATTGGGCAAGTTATGACGGCATTTACTCAACCACAGCAGAACCCACAAGTTCCTATGAGGGATCCGCTAGAACTCTTTCAGAAACGGAATCCGGAGTCATTTTCGGGCTCTAAGAATGAGAAACCAGAAGACTGGGTGAAAGACATGGAGAAAGTTTTCGAAACTCTGGATTGTACTCCAGAAAGGAAGGTGGTGTTCGCCACATTCATGCTTAAGGGACAAGCCCTGAAATGGTGGGAAGGAGAAAAGAGAGCTGCTACGGCTCGTGGTGATGCTGCGCTTACTTGGGATGGATTCAAGCGCATTTTCTATGCAAAGTATTATTCAATGAGCGTTCGAAATGCTAAGGTGGCAGAATTCATGACTCTAACCCAAGGAAGGATGACCGTGGACGAGTATTGCGAGAAGTTCACAGAATTGCTAGAGTTTGCTCTGGCGTTCTTCGATAATGATGAGCAAAAGGCCCGGAAGTTCGAACTTGGTCTGAGTGACCGAATCCGCTACAGAATTACCCCACTGATGTTGCCAATGTATGATCAGGTGTTGGACTGAGCTAAGATCGTGGAAACTGAAGCGGACAATTATCGGAACAAAAAGGATGAAAAGAAGAAGACGACTGAAAGGGAACCTACCAAAGGAAGCTGGAATAAGAATGAGGATAACAAGCGCAAGATGAGTGATGATCGTGAGAAAGATGGTACGGCTAACAAGTACCCTAATAAAGGTCAAGGAAGCCGTAGAGATGGAAAAAGAGAAGATGCCAAAGGGCAAGGCTCAGATGTGAAATGCCAAGTATGTGACGGGAGGCATAAGACTGAGGGGTGCTGGTATAAGGAGAAGAAATGTTACAATTGTGACAAGATGGGACATCCCCATTGGAAGTGCCCGGAACCAAGGAGGGACAACAAGGCCAAAGGAGAAAAGGACGACAATAAAGGAAAAGGTGGAGGTAATGGACGTGTCTTCACTATGATAGCTAAGGATGCACGCGCCACTAATGATCTCGTGGCAGGTACGATACGACTCTACTCTCGTAATGTTCGTGCATTGATTGATTCTGGTGCTACTCATTCTGTGATAAGCACTCATCTAGCAAATAAAATGAAATTGGTCCCTGAAGTGCTAGAGCATTCGTTAGTAGTAGATACGTTGACTAAAGACTCGATTTCTATTACTTCAGTGTATAAGAGATGCCCTTTAGAATTGAACGGTAGGAAATTCGAAGTCGACCTTATCAGTTTGAAGATGGATGAGTTTGACGTGATCCTAGGGATGGATTGGTTAGCAGCCTACCATGCTCATATAGATTGCTTTAGAAAAGAGGTTAAGTTCAAGCTACCTTCTGGAGAAGAGTGTTGCTTTAAAGGTACGAGACCTAAGGCTCCATCTAACATCATTTCAGTCATGAAGGCACGTAGGATGTTAAGAAATGGATGTGAAGGATTTCTGGCGTATGTGAGTACCACTGATGCCAGGGAGGTAACCATAGAGTCGCTCTCAGTGATCAAGGACTTCAAGGATGTATTTCCAGAACACTTGCCTGGGGTACCACCTGAAAGAGAAGTTGAGTTTTCCATCGATTTGGTACCAGAAACTACACCAATATCGAGGGCACCGTATAGAATGGCTCCCCTAGAACTGAAGGAATTGAAGGAGCAACTACAAGAATTACTGGACAAAGGATTGATTCGACCAAGTGTTTCGCCATGGGGCGCGCCGGTTCTATTCGTAAAGAAGAAGGATGGGACGATGAGGTTGTGCATCGACTATAGGGAATTGAATCGTGTGACGGTGAGGAACCAGTATCCGTTACCAAGGATCGATGACTTGTTCGATCAGCTTCGTGGAGCATGTTACTTCTCCAAGATAGATTTGAGATCTGGTTATCACCAACTAAGGGTGAAGAAGGAAGATGTAGCAAAGACAGCTTTTAGAACTAGATACGGCCATTATGAATTTGTAGTGATGCCGTTCGGATTAACTAACGCACCGGCAGCGTTTATGGAACTAATGAACAGAATATTTCAAGAGTTCTTAGATACATGTGTGATCGTATTCATCGATGATATTTTGGTGTACTCAAAGACTAAGGAGGAACATGAGGAACATTTGAGGTTAGTGTTACAAATCCTACGGGAACAAAAGTTGTATCCAAATTTAAGAAATGTGAATTTTGGTTGGAGGAAGTGGCATTCCTAGGGCATGTAGTGTCGAAAGATGGGATTGCTGTGGATCCAACAAAAATAGAGGCTATTGTAAAGTGGGAGAGACCAACTACAGTAAGTGAGATAAGGAGTTTCTTGGGACTAGCAGGTTATTATAGGAGATTCGTGGAAGGATTCTCTAAGTTGTCCTTACCACTTACCAAGTTGACGCAGAAAGGAGCCAAGTTCGTTTGGTCTGATGAATGTGAGACAAGTTTCGAGGAATTAAAACGACGTTTGGTATCTGCACTAGTTCTTGCACTACCATCAGGCACCGAAGGATTCGTGGTTTATAGCGATGCTTCACTTAAAGGATTAGGTTGCGTATTAATGCAAAATGATAAGGTGATAGCTTATGCATCCAGGCAATTGAAAAACCATGAGAAGAATTACCCTACACATGACTTAGAATTAGCAGCCGTGCTATTCGCCCTGAAGATTTGGAGACATTACTTGTATGGGGTTACATGTAAGATTTTCACGGATCATAAGAGCCTTAAGTATATCTTTACGCAGAAAGAACTCAATATGAGACAGAGGAGATGGTTGGAATTGCTGAAGGACTATGATTGTACGATCTTATATCACCCTGGTAAGGCCAATAGGGTAGCAGACGCGTTGAGTAGAAAGAATAGTGGGACGTTAGCAACACTGATTTCTAAGGAGAAGAGTATCTGGGATCGCATGAAGATTACTAACCTGGAGGTTGAAGTTAAAGGGTATTTGGCACAAATGAGCGTTCAGCCAACGCTTATGGATAGGATTAAAGAAGCTCAAGGAGGAGACGAAGAATTAAGGAAGGTACTGGAAAGTATAGCTAATGGGAAGGCGAAGGAATTTCGTGTAGGAGAAGATGGAATCCTGAGGTATCAGTCTAGAGTATATGTACCTGATAATGAGAATATCAAGAGGGAAATTTTGAAAGAAGCCCATTGTTCGAGATTTTCTGTACACCTTGGGAACACGAAGATGTATAGGAATCTAAGGGAATCGTTCTGGTGGAACAATATGAAGGGAAAAGTAGCTGAGTTTGTTTCAATATGTTTAGTATGCCAGCAAGTGAAAAGTGAACACCAGAGACCGGCAGGATTGCTTCAGCCACTGCCTATTCCCGAATGGAAGTGGGAGCATATCGCGATGGATTTAGTAGTGGGTTTGCCAAGGACGCTGAAAGGGTATAACGCAATATGGGTGATAGTTGACCGACTCACCAAATCTGCTCATTTCCTGGCAATAAAGGTAAGCGATTCGCTGGAAAAGTTGGCAAAAGTCTACATAGATGAGATTGTAAAATTACATGGAATACCAGTCTCGATTGTGTCCGACAGAGACGCTAGATTTACATCAAAATTCTGGAAGAGTCTGCAAGGAGCGTTGGGTACCGAGTTGACAATGAGTAAAGCCTTCCATCCGCAGACCGATGGGCAATCAGAAAGAACTATTCAAACGCTGGAGGATATGTTGAGAGCTACGTCATTGGATTGGCAAGGAACTTGGGATGAACACTTGCCGTTAGTAGAATTCGCTTATAATAATAGTTTTCATGCCAGCATTGGTATGGCACCGTACGAAGCGTTGTATGGGAGGAGGTGTAGATCACCGACGTGTTGGGATGAAGTTGGTGAGAGAAATATAACCGGACCAGAACTTGTTCAAGTGACTGCCGACAAGGTTCTACAAATTAGAAAATGGTTATTAACCGCGCAAAGCCGACAGAAATCGTATGCTGATCATCGAAGACGCGATTTAGAGTTCCAACTGGGCGACCATGTCTTTTTGAAGATTTCGCCAACCAAGGGAGTGATGAGATTCGGAATCCGTAGGAAGCTGAGTCCGAGATATGTGGGACCATTTGAAATCTTAGAACGAGTTAGGACCGTGGCATACAAGTTAGCCTTACCGCCTGTTTTAGCAGGAGTTCACAACGTGTTTCATGTATCTATGCTGAGGAAGTATATTCCTCACCCAAGCCATGCAATTGAGTACAAGCAACTGAGGATGCGTGCCGACCTGAGTTATGACGAAGCACCGGTAAAGATAGTGGATCGCAAGGATCAAACTCTGAGGAAGAGGGTGATTCCTTACGTAAAATTTCAATGGAGCAATCACTCGGAAAGGGAAGCGACGTGGGAGCTCGAGAGTGAGATGCGAGAAGCATACCCCGAGTTATTCGTTGCTTAAGGTACGTTTAGTTTGGAGGACCAAACCCTTTTAAGGAGGGAAGAGTGTAATAACCGGCCTTTTTGGCCCATTATTATTATTATTTTCTTTCTTTTCTTTTATATTAAATGCTTTGTGATCGGGCTCATTAATAAAGTAATGAGTTGGGCTAGTAAAGAGGGGCCCAATCTAGTCAAACTTAGGAAACCTTTTTGGAATAGGAAAAGGAAAACCCTAAGTATTTAAACTCTCTTTAAACTCTCTCCCTACCAATTTGTGTCAAACAAAAACCCTAAAGAAAAGATAGAGAGGAGGCGGAGAGAGAGAGAGACCCGAGAGAGAGAGAAGAAGGAGAAAGAAGGAGAAAGAGAGAAGGAAGAAGAAGATCCAATCCTTTTTCCCCTTCGAAGGTAATTCCCTCATCTCTAAACTTTAATTCTTGGGATGGGTATCACCTAGGAATTTAGAATCGAACTTAGAACCCTAACCCTAAATTGACAAAACTAGGGTTTAAGGTTACCTCTTTGAAAACCTCTTTAATGGAGAAATTTGGAAATAAAACAAACGTGCATGCGTACACCACCACGACGGCTGGCGGCGGCGGCGGCTGGCGACGGCGGCTGGCGGTTGTTGACTGTCGGAGTGTGTGTGTGTCCGTGTGTGTGTGTTTGTGCGTGTGTGTGCAGTGCGTGAGTCGTGCGTGTGTGCAGTGTGTGTGTCGTGTGTTTGTGCAGTGTGTGTGTGCAGTGTGTGTGTGCAGTGTGTGTGTGTATGCCGTGTGTGTGTGTGTGTGTGTGTGTGTGATGTGTGTGTCACAAATTAGGGTTGTAAATTAGGGTTTTGTGTGTGTGTTGTTCTAGGTGTGTTAGTGTGTGAAAGTCAACTAGAATAGTGAAAGTCAATGCTGGAATAGTAAAAGTCAATGCTATGAATAGTGTTTTCATGAAATTAAGTCAACTTAAGACACTTGGATTGAAAGTAGACTTTTACGTAAAACCTAAGGGTATGTTGGGAAAGTTATGAAGGGTAATGTAAACCCTAAACTAAAGAAAGACCTTAAAAAGGAGTTTAAGATATAAACTCATAAGGTTAAAGACAGAAAATGAAGTTGGGGACGGGGATAAATATTACTCTTGTCCTAAAAGTAGTATCTTTACGTGATTGTAGATTGTACGCAAGAACCCGCTAGAAGTCAACGCTAGCAAGGTAAGGGATTACGTTCCTAAGTATCTTGAATTCTTTATTCATTGGAACTCTATAATTCTTTCATGAATGCTATATGGTCCATAGCACTTGAACTCCACGTTAATGAACGTCTTTTGTATATCTTACCTATGACATGTTTTGGTCGTAGGGAATCTTAGAATATTTGAAATTTTATGTGCTCTCGATTAGGGAACACTATTTTGGAAAGTATGCTATATCTAATTGCAACAGGTGTAGCTGCATAGTCCCTGAAAAGGACTAACTAGTCCCTGAAAAGGACTAATGTGGAAACTGCCCTAGGAAATTGACTAATGGAAATAAGTCTAGTTAACTACTTGTAATTTAGACTTTGTGGAACTCTAGATTATCATGATAACTCTAAATAAGGGAGCACCCTGAAAAGGTGTAAGGTCTCTTATTCACTTAACACCCTGAAAAGGTGTGACACCCTGAAAAGGTGTTTGGAACTTGGAATTGACGGAATGGAAATAGGACCACCAATCTTTGAGTAGTTAACTGTATTCGTTATATGCAGTTAGTATTTGAAATGATATCCGATCTTTGAAATTATCAATTGAGTCCGTTCTTTCGGTCACTTCTCCTTAGCTATCAGAGAAGTCCGTATGAACTTACTGAGCATTGTTCGCTCACCCTTTCTCTAATAATCTTTTTCAGGTAACGACTTAAAGAAGTAGACGGATCGCTAGATGAAGCTGCCCGTGTCAGTTATATTAAGACTTTATGGTTATTTTGTTTAACTAGTGGTTGTACTGGCTTGAAGACTTAGCATTTAATTTCGCTTCCGCATTTATGGTAGAATTGATGGTTGAGACTAGCCGTTGGGCTATTTAAGTTGGATTTTGTAAGACAACTGTTGGTATTTCCATGATTTATGGATTTGTTTACTTTATGAAAATCTGGGTCGTTACAACGGCCAAGTTCAAGTCGAGCTCGTTTGCTTTGTGGATTGCCTTTGATGGCCTAGTTGAAGGAGATAAGTAGGCGGAGTCACTGTTAGTCCGGCTCGTTCAGACCGAACTGGGATAGGCACCTCCCTGAGCTCAGCTCGATGATTGAACACGTGAAACGAACTGGGTGATGGGTTGATTTCATAGTATGTAATCTCTATATTTTTGAATCATTTTTTAGTGACTTTTGATGTAATTTAGAGAGATTGTGATGTAATCTTTAGTCTATGATGTTGATGAACTTTGTGAGAATTTGTTATGTTTTGAGACACTTTTTAGTACTTTTATAGTGTATTGCAAAGTCACGAATGGTCAGAATGCTGAAGATTTATGATTGCTCGAGTCAAAGTCAAAGTCAACCGGATGATGAGCCACGTCGAGGAAGAGAAGAAAAAGCGAAGTGCACCAGTTTTTCATACCAGGCGCCCGCTTACCTCGCCGTTTGGGAGGCTACTTTCTGCCCATACCAGGCGCTCGCCTGGTACCCACCAAGCGCCCGCCTGGTCCCCCGACTGAGATACGGGATTTGTCTAATTTTTTGGATTTTTATGTTATCCTCTCCATATTTGGACTCCTCTATGATGTATTAAAGAGATAGGTTGTTAGTTTTAGATGGACTATGCATTATTTTAGTTTTGATTTCTAGTTTTCAAGTTTGCAATCAGGATTGAGATATTTTTATCATCATCAGGCGCAATATCCAGGTTTATGATTTCTTATTATTTTCTTGTGATTATTGTTATGTCGATGAGTAGCTAATTTCCTCGTTCATGGATTGGGAGTAACGACTATCGAATCTCTATGCTAAATCTTGTTTAACTAATATCATTCTTGTTCTTGTTCATTGGAGTAGTTTTAACTCGTTTAGAGATTTCAACAATATAATTCGATATTATTGGTCTTTAAATTATCAGGATATAAATTGTTACACTAGCATGGATGATTTATGCATTGACTGTATTCCATTGATTAGATTCAATTGAAGACCTAGCGGAAATCAAAAGAGTCTAAAATCTATTGTTCTTATGATCTTAATGAATTATTTATGTGTGTTGTTGACCTAGCGGAAAACATCATATAGAGGTAATAATAGGGTTGCAATCCGCACACCATACCGTCCCAACCCTTAATTAAGTGAACGATTTCTTGAATAAGTTTGGTAACTTTATTATTAAAAATAACATAGAGTGAAGATAGTTGTGAACTCCAATATGTGAATACCTGTCACCCTTGAATACAATCTTTGCGTTATTTTGCAGTCTAATTTAGTTTACTTTTCTTGCTTAGTAGTTAATTTAGTTTAAACAATCAAAAACAAAAACCCCCTGGTTACCTTTATATTAATTAAATATACTTGTTTTCACCAAGTCTCTGTGGTTCGACCCTTACAAACGTACATTGCTACTTCGGTAATTGTATACTTGCAAGGTTTTATTACACGTGGGATTTTTCTCCATCACTGGGTCTTGTGAAGGGCCTTTTGAGCCTCATTCGTTGTGTTACTGATCACGCCCATTTAGACGAGTTGATCATTAGGCAAGCCCATTAACCATTCTCGGGTTACTCCTTTCAAGAGTAATTAAGGAGAGAAAAGTTGTTGGGAGTGTGAATGTGAATGTGAATGTGGGTCTCATTAAATAAAACACTTCTATTTTTGGGGTTGTCCTAATTCAAATAGGACATCAAAAATAGAAATTTGTACTAATTCAAATAAGACGGAAAGAGTATATATATATATATATATATATATATATATATGGTCATACTCCTATGAGAACTCAATTGCATGAGAACCATGAGAACCAATGATAACCATTGGATTAGACACACATCAAGGGTTTAGATTACCTTTTTTGTTTAAAAAATCGGTGGCATTCTTGTAATTAGGTTGACAGACAAAGGGAATGGCAAAATACCATGTTTGTTCCAGATTTGCCACGTCATCATCCAAAATTCCCTTAAATTTTTAAAATTAAATATCTCATAAACTATAAATCGAAAAAATAATCCGAGAACACTGATTTTTTTGTCTCGACGAGACGAATCTAACTACATCTCTGAAGATAGGATTCTGAAATACTAAATAGCTTTTGTATCAAATACACTGTTCATAACAATTCAGTTAGATACAATAGGCAAACACCTATTGTATCCAACAACAATGTTCATACACATTGCTCTTGGATACACCAGCTACTTCCTTATTGTATCCAATGCAATGTTCATAACAATTCAATTAGATACAATAGGCAAACACCTATTGTATCCAACAGCAATGTTTATACACATTGCTATTGGATACACCAGCTATTGTATCCAATACAATGTTCATAAACAATTCAGTTACATACAATAGGCAAACACCTATTGTATCCAACAGTAATGTTCATACACATTGCTATTGGATACACC
The DNA here is from genome assembly GCA_026119855.1 of Campanula takesimana. Lineage (NCBI taxonomy): Eukaryota > Viridiplantae > Streptophyta > Magnoliopsida > Asterales > Campanulaceae > Campanula > Campanula takesimana. Next base: position 1,207,207 of record JAOWBW010000111.1, read on the forward strand.
AGCTACTTCCCTATTGTATCCAATACAATGTTCATAACAATTCAGTTACATACAATAGGCAAACACCTATTGTATCAAAGAGCAATGTTCATACACATTGCTATTAGATACACCAGCTACTTCCCTATTGTATCTAATGCAATATTCATAACAATTCAGTTAGATACAATAGGCAAATACCTATTGTATCCAACAGCAATGTTCATACACATTGCCATTGGATACTCCAGCTACTTCCCTATTGTATCCAATGTAATGTTCATAATAATTCAGTTAGATACAATAGGCAAACACCTATTGTATCTAACAGCAATGTTCATACACATTGCTATTGGATACACCAGCTACATCCCTATTGTATCCAATATATAATGTTTATAACAATTCAGTTAGATACAATAGGCAAACACCTACTGTATCCAACAGCAATGTTCATACACATTGCTATTGGATACACTAGCTACTTCCCTATTGTATCCAATACAAAGTTCATAACAATTCAGTTAGATACAATAGGTAAACACATATTGTATCCAACAGCAATGTTCATACACATTGCTATTGGATACACTAGCTACTTCCCTATTGTATCCAATACAAAGTTCATAACAATTCAGTTAGATACAATAGGTAAACACATATTGTATCCAACAGCAATGTTCATACACATTGCTATTGGATACACCAGCTACTCCACTATTGTATCCAATGCAAAGTTCATAACAATTCAGTTAGATACAATAAGCAAACACCTATTGTATCCAACATCAATGTTCATACACATTGCTATTGGATACACCAGCTATTTCCCTATTGTATCTAAGTGTATTTTTAAAATTTCATTGTTATTTAATATTTGGTTTCAAAACCCTATCTTCAGGGATGTAGTTTGAATCGTCTCGTCGAGACAAAAAAATCAGTGTTTTCGAAATTGTTTTTCGACTTATAAATATTGAGATATTTTATTTTGAAATTTGAGAGAAATTATTGGTGATGGCGTGGCATGACTTTAAGAGATGCTTCACATATTACGTTTACCTTAACCAAAGAAAGGAATGCATAGCTCCAATTTTTACCTCATAGTTTAAATTAATTTCTAAAATGCCATTACTTCTCCTTATTATTGTGTCTTAATCTCAACCATTCAACAATTTTAATCTAATGGTGGTTATTGGTTCTCATGGTTCTCACAAAATTTAGGTTCTCATTTGAGCACCTACCTATATATATATATATATATATATATAGCATTCTTTTTTTTTTTTGAAGGAATATATATAGCATTCTTTAACATGTTTGAAAAGTCAAATGAAAATCATGCAGCGTAAAATTATAACCAGATCCCTAGTAGTTGTCTTGAATTTCAGTTCCTAAAGTTAAGCCTACACTTTACTCCAAAAAAAAAAAATCCTTAAAATATTCTGAGTGGAAACTCCAAACACTAGCTGAGCCCAAGAGAATGCCAATGCCTATAAACAGGTAACATGTTCTGAGGAGGATTTTAATCAATCAGTCCCAATTTTAATTAGCAACTGCTACTATTATTCTTGATTTTGTTCATTAAAAGTTGAACTAAATTGAAAAGTGCAGCTGTAAAGCAAGAAAATTAGTACAATGACTTGGACTTATCATACAAAAGGACCTAATGTGGATCTTCCAGCCAATTAAATTAAGACTAAAACTCATGTGCGGATTGCCATACCCGTCTCATCAATGAGACCGGTCGGTTTTTGACCCGCCCGCCCGACCCACGAACCGGCTCCAGGACTCAGGGGTCGAACCTGCCACGTGGCAGCCTCTCATAGGCCCAAAAAAAAAAAATTAATTTTTATATTTTTTTTTGGTTTTTTTCGGTTTGTCAAAAGTAATAGTTACTATAACTTAATGTAATGATTGTATTCATATAAAGTAACAGTTTGTATACATAAAAGTAATACATATATACAGAAAAGTAACAGTGTTTTTTTTCTATGTTTTCTTCGTTTGCCAAAAGTAATACTTATTACAACTAAAATGTAACGAACGTGTTACTTATATGTAATAATGTTTATACATAATTGTAACACATATATATAGAAAAAGTAATAATTCAACCATTTACATTTTTAGAGCTAAAAACACTTGATTAGTGTTACATGTAAAAGTATTACATTATCTATAGAAATATGTTATAATTTCTTTTATTAAAGTGTTACATTTACTTGTACAAACAATTACATTCATATATGAGTTGTTACTTTTCAAATGTTACTTTCTTTCAAAAAATTAAATCAAAATACACAATATTTTATATTTTTTCAAAAGCATTATTACATTTCAGTATAAATGATAATTACATTTAGATATTGTTTGGGTTACATGTAATTATAGTTAGTATTACATTTGAAAAAATGGGTAAAACTTGCTTTTGTTTTTGTAAAACAGGTGTTACGTTTACTTATGAACAATGTTACTTTATATGTATACAGCCATTACATTAAGTTATGGTAACTATTACTTTTAGTGAACGGCTGAAAAGCCGAAAAAATAATATGAAAACTAAAAAAAAAAAAATTGAACCTCTGGGAGGCTGCCACGTGGCGGGTCATGCCCCATGGGTCATGGGTCGACCCGTCTCATGCATGAGACGGATCCCCTTGTTCTCATGGGAGACCACCTCTTAAATTAATAACAGACATAATAACTGGAAAAACATTTTGGAAAATAATGGAACTATGTAATGTACTATACCGTCGATCAGTTACGAAAAAGACAGCATGCTATTTAGTGACCACATAATGCAATGTACTTTTGAGAGATTTTTCAGATAATGCAACACGTTAAATTTTATTAACAAATCCAATAAAAATGTAACACCGGTTACTAATTTAACAAAACCCCTTCTCCCTAACTAACAGTTGTTAAACAAGAACACCCTTCTCATCTTCATCCCCAATTCTACTCTAACACAAAATCGAACCAAAAATCAAACTCAAAATCGAACAAAAAAAGAACCAAAATCCAACCCAAAATCAAATCAATATCTAGTAATTTCGAACCCTAGGCAAAAATTGAATCGATTCCTAAGCAAATCCAACCCAAAATCAAGTAATTTTGAACCCTAGGGTTCGAATCTAGTAATTTTGAGCCCTAGTAACTTCGACAATCGATTGTACAGAGAATCTGGGTAAATCGGGAGTTACAGTTCATGTGGCAAGCGTCGGTACGTGCAAAAAATCTCGCCGGAGTATCGCCGGCGAATGACGGTGGTGGAGGTTGCTGGGTTCATTTTCGATTTGGGTTTGAATTCGAAAATGGGGAAGTGCCTCAATGTAGGACCCACTTTCCATTTTAATATTTTGACTCTTAAAATGGGACGTACTTTTAAGAAATTTTTGACTCTTAAAATGGGACGGAGGGAGTACTTCTTTATTTGGTGGGTCCTACATGTCATACACACAACAATTATCCACTAACTATTCTTACCACACTTTCTCTCTCCCACTCACTTTATATACTCACAACACTCTACCCCACTTTCTATACTCCCTCCGTCCCATTTTAAGAGTCAAAAATTTCCCAAATGAGTGTCCCAACTTAAGAGTCAAAATCCCAAAAATGAAAGTTTTTTTTATACTCCCTCCGTCCCAGCCTAAGTGTCTTACTTTCCTTTTTGGTCTGTCCCAGCCTAAGTGTTTTAGTTGCTTTATTACCTAAAATGGACTATGGGACCCACTTGTCATTCTCACAACAAAAACTCTCTACCCACTTTATCTCTCTTACTTTCTCTTACTTACTTTTTCATACTCGCAACATTTACTTTTTCTTAATCTCCGTGTAAAGTCAAACTCAGACTCTTAGGCCGGGACGGAGGGAGTACTTTTTATTTTGTAGGTCTTACATGTCATACACACAACAGCTATCCACTAACTATTCTCTACCCCCACTTTCTCTCTCCCACTCACTTTCTATACTCACAACACTCTACCCCACTTGCTATATTTTATAATAAAAACATTCATTTCTTAATTTTTGAAGCCGAAAAGTTTTCGACTCTTAAAATGGGACGAAATGAGTATTTTATAATAAAAATATTTATTTCTTAATTTTTGAACCAAAAGTTTTTGACTCCTAAAATGGGACGGTGAGTATATTATGTATTCCCTCTGTCCCTCTTTAACTTACAAAAAATGAATTGAACATATTTATTAAGGAAAAAGTGAAAAAAGTGATGTGTTGTGAGTGTAGATGGTTGGGTGGGAGAGAGAAAGTGAGATAGAAAATAGTTAGACCATTTGCAATGGCCTATTTGATGGTTATTGGATGGGGGTCAATAGGGGATGGGCTTGCAATGGGGGTATTGGACACTTATTGAATGGGGGAGGGTATTGGCCGGATCCAACACCCATTGATGCAGCAAATGTGGGCCAGCCGGAGGACACGCGTCACGCCAGGAGAGGTGCCGACATGGCGCGTGCATGTCACGCGCGCGAGGGAGAGTGAGGCGTGCGGAGAGGCGCCTTATCCCACACCAGCCAATCCCATTCAGCCACTTGTCCTCCGCTGGTTGGTCCGTTTTATTTTTCTCACCCATTTTTTCAAACTGCATTATCTTTAAAAAAAATATACCAAAATTCAGCATTTTTTCTCTATAAGTAGAGCCAAATTCCACTAGATTTCGACACCAAAAAAAATCTTCTCTCTTTTGTGAAATGGATCCTAATAATAACCATTTCAACCCCCAAAATTCAAGTAATTATCCTTTTCCCTACAACAATCCTTCGATTTATCAATTTGATGGTCAGTCTTCCATCCAACCACGTCCTCCAAATATACCAAATCAATCTTCCAGCCAACCATTTCCTCAAAATATACAAAAAAAAAATTATCCACCAAATTTCATGGCTTCGGCAGTGCCAAATTGGCCTCCTCCATATTATCCAATGCCAATGCAACCACCCCCACCACCTTATAATCCCTATATGCCAAGAAATGAAAATGTTTGTGGAACTGAATCATCAGAATTTCTACTATATTCAACACAAGTGTCTCTGGGTATGTACGCCGGTGCTAACGATGCTACTCCAACTGAAGAGGTTTCAGGCACTGCCAAAAAAAGAAGCGCTAAATGGACAACGGAAGAAATTTAGTGCTACTTAGTGGGTGGATTAAATTTTCCACGGACAGTGTTATTGGAAGAAATCAGAAAATGGAGGCGTATTGGGGTAAGATTGCGCAATACTGTAACGAGCATTGTCAATTTGACCCTCCCCATGATTTGATTGCATGCAGAAATCGACATAATTATATAAACAAAATATTGGGTAAATGGGTAGGTGTTGTTGATAAAGATAAGCGTATGAAACAAAGTGGGTGGTCAGAAAATGATGTTTTGGCAAAAGCCCATGAACTATATAAAAGTGATAACAATACCACTTTTACTTTGATGGAAGAGTGGAAGGCTGTTCGAGATGAACCACGTTATGCAAGTCAAATAGGAGGAAATACGGGATCTGATAGCAGTGGATCCAAGAGAGCACGTATAGATGATGTAGTTGATTCAAACTCGATTGGATCAATTCCTCGTCCTATGGGTAGGGAGGCAGCTAAGAGAAGAGGAAAAAAAAAAGATAAGGGAGTAGGCTTGACACCGGTAAAAGAAGAGTGGGAAGAATATAAAAAAATCAGAGAGAAAGATTTGGAAAAAATGGAAAAATTAGTCATACAACAAGAACTCATAGTTAATGCTTCAATCGAGAAGACTCGGGCAAAAAATAGAAAAATATGGATGAAGTTAAAAGAGAAGGGCCATCTCGATGAGCAAATGCTTTTTGACCAGTTGACTGCCGAGCTGTTTGGTAATTAATTTTCTGCTTTAATGTTTGTTTTTTAATTTTATGTCAGTTTTATGTAATGATGTACTACTTTAATGTGCGTTTTCTATTTTATATCAGTTACCTGCAATAATGTACTCGCCTTATCTTTTAATTAAATCTATTTAATTCTAGCTTTGGAATCCGTCAATTTCAACCACTCAACCGAATCCTTATCCTTTAATTAACTCGATTTAATATCCGTCAATTTCAACCACTCAATTTCTCTATAAATAATACTCTCTTCCTTCATTCTTCCTACACCAAATACACTCTCCTTTCTTTCTTCCTACATCGAATACTCTCTCTTTTCCTTCTTCCAACATCAATGGATCCATACAAATTTCCATTTTTTTATATCGAAGCCTACAAAAGGCAATATGAAATTGAGGATAGATTTATTGTGAACCGGTTTTTTCAACCCGAAACACAGAAGAAAAAAAAAACCCGAAAATATATCAAAAGAGATCACGCTTTGCGCAATAAGAGTCTGGTCGAAGACTACTTTTCCGAAAATGCTAGGTACAAAGATTTTTCGCCTACGATATTGGATGGAGAAACATGTATTCCTTCGCATTGTCGCGGACCTATCAAACCATGACGAATACTTCACACAAAGATTTGATGCTGCCTGCAAAGAAGGGCTATCTCCAGAAGCAAAATGTACCACAGCCATGCGAATGTTAGCATATGGTATGTCCGCCGATCAAATTGATGAATACATAAAAATTGGAGGAAGTACAACGTTGGAGACGTTACGTAGATTTTGCACTGGGGTCATTCAGTTGTATGAGCAAGAGTACTTGAGAGCCCCAAACGAAGCTGACTTGCAAAGAATACTTGACGTTAATGAGCAGCGGGGGTTCCCAGGGATGATCGGGAGCATTGATTGCATGCACTGGGAATGGAAAAATTGTCCCACTGGTTGGGAAGGTCAATTTACTAGAGGTGATAAGGGAACCACCACGGTTATCCTTGAAGCAGTTGCCACTCAAGATTTATGGATTTGGCATGCCTTTTTCGGATGTCCAGGAACATTGAACGATATAAATGTTCTGGACCGATCGCCAGTGTTCGATCGTCTTGAACAAGGAAATACTCCACGAGTCAATTTCTTTGTGAATCAACATCCATATGATATGACGTATTATCTTGCTGACAGTATCTACCCTAATTATCTGACTTTCGTCAAATCGGTTAAACTTCCTCAAAGCGAAGAAGACAAGCTATTTGCGAAATTTCAGGAAGGCTGTCGGAAGGATATAGAACGTGCATTTGGAGTGCTCCAAGCTCAATTCAAAATCATCCGAGAACCATGTCGAATGTGGCAGATGAAGGACTTGGCTCTGATCATGAGGTCATGTATCATATTACATAATATGATTGTTGAGGATGAACGGGATACATATACTCAGAATTGGCTTGACTTTAATGATCAATACGAGGCAAGCGGATCTGGTAATCAGCAACCATTCTCGACTGAGGTATTACCTGCATTTGAAGATCATGTACGTACTAGAGCGGAATTGCGTGATTCAAGAGCTCATAAACAATTGCAGAAGGATCTAGTCAAGCACATATGGGCTAAGTTCGGAAATTAATAATTTAATAGTTTTATTGCATTGTGAGTCGAGTCTATTGTATCGTTTGTTTTTTTTTTCTTTCATTACTTGTATCGTGAGTTAAGCTTATTGTAACTTTTTTTTGTTTAATAATAATTATCGTTATTTCTCGTATTTATTTGATTACAATTAAAAAAACATTAATTAATTGTGGTTTTTTTTAATTATAAATTATTATTATTATTATCCCGAAAAATATTGTTATAATTAATTATTATTATTATTATTATTATTATTTTACTAATCATAAAAATAAAAGATATAAAATAAAATAAAAGTCGTGGGGTAGGATGATGAGTTGGGAGGGTGTTGAATGGAAAGTATTAAATAAGCCATTGGAAGGTGTAAAAGTTGATGGTGTAATAACCCGAAAATTTACCCCCTATTATTTTTTTAAACTCTTTTATATAATTGGGCTAAGTTAGTTAATGAAAGTATTGGGTTTAGTTATTGGGTCAAAGTAGAAAAGCCCAAGTCATTGTTTAAGGGAAAAATGGAATCCTTTTTAGTTAGGGATTTGAAAACCCTAAAATATATATACTCTCCTAAATCCCTAGCCCCTTTTTATTTATCGCAAAGGAAAACAGAAAGAACGGGAGAGGGGCTGCGCAGAGAGAGAAGCGGCGCCGACAGAGAGAAACCGAGAGAGAGAAAGAGAGCTCGGGAAGAGAGGGAGAAGGAAGAAGAGGAGTCCAAGTTGTTCATCGAAGGTACTCTCAATCGCCGAGTCTCTTCTCTTTAGTTTGAATCATGGAGGTTAATGTTTTGGAACCCTAAGAGAATAATGATGATTTAGGGTTTACATAAAGCTGAGTTACATGGAAACATAAGAAAGAAGAAGATTATTATTTGTGTGTGTGTATGTCAGTGTGTGTGTGTGCGTATGGGTGTATGTGTGTGTCCGTGTGTGCATGTGCGTGTGAAGTGTGTGCCGAGTGTGTGTATGAGTGTGTGCAGTGTGCGTATGTGCAATGTGTGTTGGTGTCGAGTGTGTGTGTGTGGGTGAATTAGGGTTATATGTGTGTGATAGAAGGTGAAAGCAGTGTGTGTATGAATTCTGTGAACAGTAATTTTGCGCTGTGAATAGTGTTTTGGGGAGTATAATGTAACCCTAGAACATATTAATTGAGAATAGAATTAGTAAAACCCTAAGGATATGTTGGTAAATCAAAAGAGTATTTGGAAATAAAGTTAATGGATATTGTAACCCTAAGATGAATAGTAACCTAAGGGAGTTAAGGTGAATGACTCGTTAGGTTAACAAAGTAAAATAAAGTATGATGAGGACGGGGAATTAAAGTAATTCATGTTCCTAAGAAATCATCATTTGCGTGTTTGTAGATTTTGCACGTGAATTGCTAAGTGTGAAGGACGCAAAGCTAAGGTAAGGGATTACGATCCTAGCTTTTGATTGTCTCTATCCTTTGATGTAGGATTCCTTGAATTTCTTTCATGAGTAGTTACCATGTGGCGGTAACGTTTGAATTCTTAAAAGTTGTGAACGCCTTTTGAATGTTCCTACCTCTTGACATGTTTTAAATCAATGGGTACCAAAAATATCTTTGAAATTGTATGGTGTTCTCGTACCTTGAACACTAAGTTGAAACCTTGCTATATCTTAATTTGGTATAGACGTTCGCTTAGTCTGAAATGAAAAAGGACTAAGTAGGGTAGTCTGGTCTGAAATGAAAAAGGACTAGACTTTTATACTACTTATTGAAGTAGTTGATTATCATGATAAATCTTACTTAAATGCCCTGATCAAGCATTGCACCTGAAATGGTGACGTTATCTTGGAATTGACGGACTTAAAAGTAAATGCCACGCTTCTTTTGAAAAACAAATTCTACTTGTTAACTGTTCTGAAATTGTACGGTTAACTGGTCTTGTGATGAAGAGCTTATCTTTGAAAATGTTATCTTTGTTTCGCTCTTCCGGTTATCTCTCCCTAGAACCCGGAGAGATCCCGTATGAACTTACTGAGCATCGTTCGCTCACCCCTTTCCATAATTACTGTTCTTCAGGTAATAAGTAAGTGGAGGATTCCAAAGGACGAGAAGAACGTTGTTAAGGTTACGTTGAAGATCTTGATGACGAGAGGTTTTGTGGATGGTGGTTACTAACCGTTAGGAATTTGAAAGACAATTTAGTACCGTTTAAATTTTTGAATGTTAGTTGTGAACTAGCCGTTGGTATTTGAATTATGGTTAATACCGTTGTTTCCCGAGTTTGGGGACGGATGTTATTTATTTAAAGGATATTATTTTACTCTGAAAATTGGGGATGTTACAGTTGGTATCAGAGCTATGGGATTAGAGCTTAAGGGATAGGAACTCTGATATTGAATAGGTTTAATTTGAGCGTTCTGGGAAGACTAGGGATTGCTTGAAGTCAAACTAGTTATTTAAGGAAACTTTCTAATTTAAGAAACTTTCTAAGTTGGGAAATTTCCAAATAAGGAAACTTACTATTTTTGAAAAGAACCTAAGATAAGAATTCCTCGAGAGATATGAGGAATATAAGTGAACACTTTGGGAGTGAAACTTGAAGGGTTACACTAGAATGTCATTCTTTTAAGTTGCTTATGCAATTGATGATTATAGTCATATACCTTTAAGTATATGGTACTGATAATGGTTATGTCAAACATGAAGATGAACTTGAAACACAGAATAATTAAGAAAATAGTGATCCAGAGGTAGACACTCAAGATTCAGAGGTTAACTGAAGACTTGGAAGCTGAAAAGACAAAAGTAAGCGTTATACTAGGGAAGTGAATGCGAGATACGAAGGCATTGCTAGGCACTCACAAAGACTTAGAAGAAGTAAAAGAGACCATGACTCAGAATGAAAAGTACTATCATGAAACCCGAGAATGGGCGTATTAGTGGTACTACGAATTGAAAGACTTAAAGGAAGAAAGAGCTAGGGAGTCAGAACCAACAACCCCCGTAGGTAATGAAGCGCCAAAGGAAGATAATTGGTAGCTGAAGAAGAGATCAAGGAAGTAGAAATTAACCTTGGGGACAATGAAGCTACCCCAATTGTAATTGATGATAATGAACCACCAATGGTACTAGTTCGTAGGTCCAGAGGTAGACCAAGAGGCTCTAAGAAGACTCCAAAGGTGCTTAGTGGAAGACCTAGGGGAAGGCCTAGGAAGGTGTCCATGATTGAAAAGTGGAACATAGAATTTACATCATTCATAGTATGGATAGTTAGTTCTAGTTAGAGAAAATACTAGAATTTTTTGGTTTTGTTTACTTTTATTCCAAGAAGATCCTCGTAATAAAAGTTTATGATTTATTCTAAGCAAATGGCTTTGTTTAGTGTTTCGTTCTTAAATGTTAAAGCGTGTGAGCTAGTCTAGAACGAGAAAGTATGGGTCAAGTGAAAAGACCTTAAGTATAATTGGCTTATTGAAACGGCCAAGTGAAATTAGTTTTAGTCTAGTAAAACGATCGAAACAAGAATAAAGTGACCTATTGAAACGGTCAAAAGTAAAAGTAATTGGCTTAGTAAAACGGACAAAATGTGAATGAAAGTAGGTCTAGTGAATCGACCTGCGATGAATAAGTAAAGTCTAGTAAAATGACTTCCCTAAGTAGAATTGGTCTATTGGAAGGACCAGAAATCTAGTAAACCGATCTTTGGTAAAAGTTATGTCTTTTGGGGACGGCCTATTTATGTGAAAGTATTAATCATAGTACAATGCTTGTGTTGGCGTGAGTAATAGTGTTAAACGTGCGAGTTAACCTGGAACAAGTAATAATGGTCTATTGAAACGACCAATGAAAGTGATTATGGTCTATTGAAATGACCGATGAAAATAGAAATGGTCTAATGAAGCGACCAATAAATCTAGTAAAGTCGACTAATGAAAATAGTGATGGTCTGTTGAAGCGACCAGTGGGTTAGTGAATGACCTATAAATTGAATGTTAGTCTGTAGAGACGAGCTATAGTATGAGAGTGCGTGAAAACGTCTCGTATTCATGATAACTAATGATAGTATCATATTATCCGAAAAGTGTTCAAAACGCCAGAGTGGCTGAGTTATGATGCTAACTCAAGGAAGTGTGATGGTGAATGACTATGGTGCTAGATTCACCGAATTACTAGAAGTTTTCCTAACGTTCTTCGATGATGAAGCGCAAAAGGCTCGAAAGTTTGAAGGTGGTTTGAGTAACTGGATTAGATATAGAATCACTCTGTTAATGCTACCAACCTATGATCAAGTGTTAGATAGGGCAAGGATAGTGGAGAAAGAATCAGATAGTTATCGCAGTAAGCGAGAAGAGAAGAAGAGTCAACTGAGAAAGAGTCGACTGAATCCAAAGGAAGCTGGAACCGCGATGGGAACAATAATAAGTGGAAGGCTACTGACGATCGTGAAAAAGAAGATACTACAAGTAAGTACCAGAGTAAAGGCTATGGCAATAGAAATGATGGTAATAAGAACGACGCCAAAGGGCAAGGTTCTGTTGAGAAGTGCCAAATGATTGTTTGGCTAAGAATATAAATTTAATTCCTGAGGCGTTAGAGAATTCTTTAGTTATGGATATTCAAACTAGAGAATCGATCCCTATTACGTCTATATCTAGGAAGTGTCCTTTGAAATTGGACGAGAAAGAACTTGAGGTTGATTTCATTAGTTTAGGACATTGAAGAATTTGATGTAATCTTGGGAATAGACTAGTTGGCTGCATGTGGATTGTTTTAAAGAAAGAAGTCCACTTCAGATTACTATCTAGAGAAGAGTGATGTTCTCAAGAAACAAAACCTAGAACCCGATCGAACCTTATACCGGTAATGAAGGCTCGTAAGTTTTTAAAGAAAGGATGTGAATGACTCTTGGCGTACAATGGTGATACGCGCAAGAAGGAAGTAACCGTAGAATCACTTTTTGTGATTAGATATTTCAAGGACGTGTTTCCTGAGGATTTACCGGGAATACCTCCATAAAGAGAAATAGAATTTTTCTATCGATTTGGTACCGGAGACTTCACTAATATCGAAGGCGCCGTATAGAATGGCTCCATAAGAATTGAGGAATTAAAGGAGCAACTGCAAGAGTTGTTGAATAAGATTTTGATTAGACCAAGTGTATCACCATGGGGTGCACCGGTGGTGTTGTGAAGAAGAAGGATGGATCGATGAGTTTATGTATCGACTATCATGAATTGAACCGCGTGACGGTAAGGAATCAATACCCGTTGCCAAGAATAGATGATCTGTTTGATCAACTTCGTGGAGCGTATTACTTCTCGAAGATAGAATTGAGGTTTAGTTATCATCAACTAAGAGTAAAGAAGGATGACATAGCTAAGAAAGCCTTTAGAACAAGGTAAGGTCATTATGAGTTATAGTAATACTGTTTGAGTGACTAACGCACCGGCAGCGTTTATGGAACTTATGAATAGGATATTTCAGAAGTTTCTGGATAAGTGTGTGATTGTATTCATTGATGATATCTTGGTGTATTCGAGGACCAAGGAAGAAGATGAAGAGCATTAAGGTTAGTACTGCAAATTTTAAGAGAGCAAAAGTTATATGCTAAATTCAAGAAGTGCGAGTTTTGGTTGGAGAAAGTGGCATTCTTAGGACATGTGGTGTCAAAGGATGGAACTGCTGTGGATCCAACAAAAATAGAAACTATTGTGAATTGGGAAAGACCAGCTTCGGTTAGTGCAATAAGAAGTTTCTTAGGCTAGCTGATGTTGGTAGTGGTGCCCTAGGCACGTTTAATAAACGTTGTAATTGTTATCATTTATTTCATATCAATAAAGAGATGTTTTGATTATTATTGTTGTTCATGTTTACTTATAATAATCCCCGTCCCTAGTACTTATTAAGCACTAGTATAAAGGCTAAATGATCATGAGATGATCATGTTAGATTTATGGGTACTTGTTTGGAACAAGGTACAGGACATGACCCGCTGTATGGGATTTATGTCATGGTCTATGTCGTACATATATCTCATATTAGTTATGTCATTCGAATCCTTAGACATGAAGTTATTATGGTCTTCCACTTGATGAACATTGTGTTTGACATATTCAAACGCTACCTTAACACGGTAGTTATGAAGGGCATGATTGGCATAATCGGATTCCCGTTGGGAAGAATAATAAGCTAAATGGATTTGTCCCTCCACGGAGAGATGTCAAGCTTGGGCCCCTCGAAGGAATGATGTTGATGAACTGTTCGGCCGGACTCAAATGGATTGATTGGATCAATAGCATTTGAATTATCAACATATTCAGAATCGAGAAAGTATTGAACCAAAACAAGTTGACTGTTTGACCATGACTTGTGTTCGATGACATCGTGGACAAAAGGATTGTGACATATTCTAAAGGAATGCGAACTTGTATCTAGTTATACTATTTGGGTAGGTATGACGGTTTGCTAGAACCTAATCATATCTTATGGGATCATGTTTGAGCCCATTGCCAACTTAGTATAATCCTAGAGGGTCACACACAATAGAACGAATCTTAAATAAGAGGACTATATTGGCATTTAGGGTCGGAGGACCTCCAAGGAATTTCTGGAAATATTCTGGGCCTCCTGGTCAACCAAGCGGGCGCTTGGATTGGACCAGGCGGGCGCCTGAATGAAGTCTGGAAGACCTGGACCTTCTGTTCAAATGAGCGGGCGCCTGGGTTGGACCAGGCGGGCGCCCGGTATGCCGACAGGAAAATTCCTAATTCGATTAGGAATGGTTTTTGGCACAAGTTACCTATTTGGAATAGGTCTTAATTGTGTATAAAAACCCCAATTCGGCCAGACCATATTGACTAGTGCTTTTGTGAGTCTCAAATAGTTTGAGAGAGATTTTATTTTGTTCTAAGATATCATTGATTGAGGAACAAAATAATTCACAAATAAATTCCATATAGTTCTTTATTAAATTGTGAAAGTGTGTTTCATAATATTGGTCTAGCAACCAAGATCAAAGAAGCTCCTTTGATATTCGTTCGAAGTGTGGATACCGCTAGAGGGTGAAAATCATCATCTTCAAAGTTCGTGTTCAAGCTTTGTGATCGTGATCAAGTCTTCAAATCTCCACCAAAGACCAAGAGAAAATTTGATAGCCATCAAGGGTTAGTTTTTCCTTTATTCATCATGTTGTATTTGATTTAATCATATGAACGGATCCATGGCTTTGGGTTTCTTAAAATTTTAATTGATATATTCCGCTGCGCATGTTACTTGGAAACCCAACAGTGGTATCAGAGTCCCGTTCATGTTGATTAATTCAATACTTGGATCATGTTGTGTGTGTGTAAATTGTTTATGTGCCAAGCATGATATGAATATTGGATTATATGATGTTTATGTGTTATGTGATTTTATGTGGTTTATTATTTTCAACTTTAATCGCACGATTCAATCGCAATAAAAATTATGGTAGATTATGAATTATTTAGATTATTGATTTTGATTAGATCAAAGTTTTAATAATCGGGAAAAAATAATTTTGAGACAAAATTTTGAACTTTAAAATTCTATACCACTCTGACCATTCAGGCACGCGCTTGGTCATAACCGGGCGGGCGCTAGCTCGGCAGAATATGTTCTGATTTTGGTTAAAATCTGAATATAGAATTTTCGATAAATTCAACAAAACCAGTAACAGTACCAGTCCAGACTTGCTGATCTGGAATGGGTTTTGGGTAGTTGGTTTGTGTGTGGATTTTGGTGTTTGATTTTCCTATTTGTTTTAGTCTTGTGATTCCTAGATTGGTTCAAGTTTTGGATGGCTAATCTGCGTTCATCGAGATTGTGTTTCCCAAAATTGATCGCAATCAAAGTTTCAAAGATAAAACGAAGTTAGAATTATGAAGAGTTCATAATTGCTAAAATTGAGAAACAAAGTTCTTGATTCAATGATTGGAGATCCATGTGGAATTGTGAATGCAATTGGCCTACGTTCATCGAGACCATCTATTGCTTAGTTTCGGCCACATGGACTACTTTCTTGGTTTCTTGAATTAGTGCGGGATTGTGGTTGCCTAATGGCTTAGTTCGACCGCACTTCTTGTTGTCTTGATTTGGAGATAATAACCAAAGTTGAAATAGTCTCATCCTCATAATTATAGAGAAACTAATGACACATAAATATCATGCTTAAATTAATGGAGATTAATTTAGTGGCTAAACTTGATGTGTAACATGTTTATATTATGTGCTCATAAATGTGTTATATGCTATATGTGAAGAACCTTCATAGAAAGTTTTAAGTCCTTCATTGCCATGCCATGATTAAAACACTTGTTTATACATGTGTAATCTTGATGTGGGTTCGCCTCCGCGAAGTGCATTAATTTTATTCATGTATGAGCAAGATGAGGTTCATTAATTTAATGTGGGCTTGCCTCCGCAAGGTGCATTAAATTGAATGGTTCCTACGCGTTTAAAATGGTTGGACTTAATTAGGCGTCAAAACGGTTTTGGGCCTAGGCAAAAGATGAGATTAAACATGCTTTTTGAAATTGGATTTCTCAAAGAATCTCATAAAAAGGATCTAAGAATCATATGGGATATGATTGACATGATTGTCTACCTAATTAATTTAGTTTTTGAGCGGTCCGCCTCCGTGGACTCAAAAGTTAAATTAAAGTTGGATCTTAGCCCGATTAAATTATATTATACATTGGATGTATATGGAGGTTATATAATTTAGTGGGAGTATTTTGTTTGAAAAATACATTATTTATCTCTTTAATGAAAAACCGGTACTTATTAAATTTTGGAAATTTTGCATATTTGTAGATAATGACTAATAACACTCAATCAATGTCGTTGCGATCGATCCTTGAGAAGGATAAGCTCGAAGAGAATGGTACAAACTTTATGGATTGGATCCGTAGCATAAGAATCGTTCTTAGGCAAGAAGATAAGTTGTACATTCTCGATGGGCCTCTCCCCGCTGAACCACCGCCTACTGCCCCTAGGGTAGAAAGAGACAATTACAAGAAACATCGTAATGATTCTAGAGATGTAAGTTGTCTCATGCTTGCTGCTATGTTCTTAAAACTCCAACAAAGCTTGGAACATTTGGAAGCCTATGAGATAGGCGTGGAGTTGAGAACCATGTTTCAAGAGCAAGCTAGGCAAGAGAGGTACAAGACCATTGTTGCATTCACTACTTGTAAAATGAATGAAGGGCAACAAGTGAGTCCTCACTTTCTTAAAATGAAAGGTTATGTAGAGCACCTTGAGAAGCTTGGCTATCTAATCCCATTGGAGCTAGCCACGGATCTCATTCTTAATTCATTGCCTAAAAGTTATAATCAGTTTGTGATGAATTATAACATGCATGGAATGGATAAGAATCTCTCTGAGTTGCATGGGATGCTCAAAACTGCAGATATGAAAATTGTGGAGAAAGGTTCTCCCGTGCTCTTGGTTCATGGTGGGAAGAAGGCTAGTGCCAAAGGAAAGGGTAAGAAAGTTGTCAAACCCAAATAAGCAAGGCAAAGGTTGCCAAGGCTTCTGAGGCAAAAACCTGATTCACAAAAGGATGCAATCTGTTTCCATTGTCAAGAAATTGGTCATTGGAAACGTAATTGCAAGGCTTTCTTGGAAGAGCAAAAGAAGAAGAAGAGCGGTAAGGCTGCGTCGACTTCAGGTATCTATATGATAGATATTCTCCTTTCTACCACTGATTCTTGGGTATTGGATACCGGATGTGGTTCTCACATTTGTCTAAATGTGCAGGGACTAAAGAATAGGAGACTGCTTAAAGAAGGTGAAGTAGATCTACGCGTGGGGAATGGAGCAAGAGTTGCTGCATTAGCCGTAGGGACTTATGAAGTCACTTTACCTTCCGGATTAATTCTTATTTTGAACAATTGTTATTATGTTCCGGATTTAAGCAGAAATATTATTTCAATTTCTTGTTTGGATAATGAAGGTTTTAAGTTTCTTATTGAGAATAAGAAATCTTCTATTTATTTAAATGATGTGCTTTATGGTATTGCTAATTCATTTAATGGCCTTTATATCTTGGATGTCAATAATGAAAGTAATGACAATGTCTATCATGTAAACAAGAAATCTAAACCTAATGATGTAAATCATACTTATTTGTGGCATTGTCGTCTTGGTCATATTAATGAGAAGCGTATCTCAAAGCTCCATAGGGACGGACTTTTAGGTTCATGTGACCTCGAGTCATATGACACTTGTGAGTCGTGTCTTCTTGGAAAAATGACTAAGACACATTTTACCAAGTTGGGTGAAAGGGCAAGCGACTTATTGGGGTTGATACATTCCGATGTATGCGGACCATTAAGTAGCAATGCTAGGGGAGGATTTCAATACTTCATAACCTTCACTGATGATTATAGTAGATTTGGGTATGTTTACCTAATGAAACATAAGAGTGAAGCATTTGAGATATTTAGAATATTTCAAAATGAAGTAGAAAAACAACTTGGCAAAAGTATTAAGGCACTTCGATCAGATCGTGGAGGAGAATACTTGAGTCAAGAATTTGATGATCATCTAAAGAATTGTGGAATAGTTTCACAATTGACTCCACCCGGAACACCACAATGGAATGGTGTGTCAGAGAGGAGGAATCGGACTTTGTTAGACATGGTTCGATCAATGATGAGTCAAGTTGATCTTCCAATATCCTTTTGGGGTTACGCTCTAGAAACCGCTGCTTTCATACTAAATCGTGTTCCAACTAAATCGGTTCAAAAGACTCCATATGAGATGTGGAGCGGAAAGAAGCCTTGTCTGTCTTTCATGAAGATTTGAGGTTGCGAAGCTTTTGTCAAAAGACTTGTCTCAGACAAACTTGCACACAAATCTGATAAATGTATTTTCGTGGGATATCCTAAGGAAACTAGAGGATATTACTTTTACAACCGTGAGGACAACAAAGTGTTTGTGGCCCGAACTGGTGTCTTTCTAGAGAAAGAGTTTCTCTCCAAAGAAATCAGTGGGAGTAAAATAAATCTTGAATAAATTCGAGACCCAGAAAATAACATTGAACCAATAGTGGAACAAGAACAAGAACCACAAGGAGTTGTGGAACCTGTTCAAAATACACAAGCAACTCGTAGATCTAGTAGGTTACGATCCGAGCCCGAGAGATATGGATTTCTCATAACGGATAGTAATGAGGTGGAAATCATTGAGAATGATGAACCGTCAACCTACCAAGAGGCGATGTCTTCTCCTGATTCGGACAAGTGGCTTGGAGCCATGGAATCCGAATTGCAATCCATGCAAGACAATCAAGTTTGGAATTTGATTGATGCGCCCGAAGGTGTAAAAACCATAGGATGCAAATAGGTCTTCAAGAAGAAGACTGACATGGATGGGAAGGTGCATACTTATAAAGCTAGACTTGTAGCGAAGGGTTATAGGCAAGTTCATGGTATGGACTATGATGAGACCTTTTCACCAGTAGCAATGATCAAGTCTATAAGAATTTTGCTTGCCATTGCCGCATATCATGACTATGAAATATGGCAGATGGACGTCAAAACCGCTTTCCTAAATGGAAAACTACAAGAGGATGTGTATATGACACAACCAGAAGGTTTTGAACAAGATTCTAAAGTATGCAAATTGCAGAGATCCATCTATGGATTGCAGCAAGCTTCAAGGAGTTGGAATCTCCGTTTTGATGAATCGGTCAAAGAGTTTGGTTTCATCAAGAACGAAGATGAGCCTTGTGTATACAAGAAGATTAGTGGGAGCATAGTGCTATTCCTTGTTTTATACGTGGATGACATATTGCTCATTGGAAACGACATTCCTACACTTCAGTCTGTGAAGACTTGGTTAGGAAAGTGTTTTGCAATGAAAGATATGGGTGAAGCCGCATATATTCTTGGCATTAAGATCTATAGAGATAGATCAAGGAGGCTACTTGGTTTAAGCCAAAGTACATACATTGACAAGGTCATTAGAAGATTCCGTATGGAAAATTCTAAGAGAGGCACCTTGCCCGTGTTACATGGAATTTCTCTAAGCAAGACTCAATGTCCTAAGACAAACGATGAGCGTGAGAAAATGAATGATGTTCCATATGCTTCGGCAATTGGATCCATCATGTATGCCATGATTTGTACTAGGCCGGATGTATCTTATGCTTTGAGCATGACAAGTAGATACCAATCCGACCCTGGCGAAAATCACTGGATAGCTGTGAAAGCGATTCTTAAGTACTTGAGAAGAACTAAAGACTCGTTTTTGGTCTATGGAGGAATGGAAGATGATCTCGTTGTAAATGCTTACACGGATGCAAGCTTCCAAACCGACAAAGATGATAGCCGATCGCAATCGGGTTTTGTGTTTATGTTAAATGGTGGAGCTGTAAGCTGGAAGAGTTCCAAGCAAAGTACAACCGTTGATTCTACAACAGAAGCTGAGTATATTGCTGCATCGGATGCTGCAAAGGAAGCTGTTTGGATTAAGAAGTTCATAACTGAACTTGAAGTGGTTCCTAGCATTGCTAATCCAATAGACCTTTATTGCGATAATAATGGTGCTATTGCTTAAGCAAAGGAACCAAGAGCACATCAGAAATCCAAACATATACTTAGGCGTCTTCATATCATTTGAGAGATCGTTGATAGGGGAGACGTAAATATATGCAGAGTACCTACTGATGACAATGTTGCGGACCCGCTAACAAAGGGACTTCCACAAGCTAAACATGATGGTCATGTTAGGTCCATGGGTATTAGATACATGGGAGATTGGGCCTAGGGCAAGTGGGAGATTGTTGGTAGTGGTGCCCTAGGCACGTTTAATAAACGTTGTAATTGTTATCATTTATTTCATATCAATAAAGAGATGTTTTGATTATTATTGTTGTTCATGTTTACTTATAATAATCCCCGTACCTAGTACTTATTAATCACTAGTATAAAGGCTAAATGTTCATGAGATGATCATGTTAGATTTATGGGTACTTGTTTGGAACAAGGTACTGGACATGACCCTCTGTATGAGATTTATGTCATGGTCTATGTCGTACATATATCTCATATTAGTTATGTCATTCGAATCCTTAGACATGAAGTTATTATGGTCTTCCACTTGATGAACATTGTGTTTGACATATTCAAACGCTATCTTAACACGGTAGTTATGAAGGGTATGATTGGCATAATCGGATTCCCGTTGGGAAGAATAATAAGCTAAATGGATTTATCCCTCCACGGAGAGATGTCAAGCTTGGGCCCCTCGAAGGAATGATGTTGATGAAATGTTCGGCCGGACTCAAATGGATTGATTGGATCAATAGCATTTGAATTATCAACATATTCAGAATCGAGAAAGTATTGAACCAAAACAAGTTGACGGTTTGACCATGACTTGTGTTCGATGACATCGTGGACAAAAGGATTGTGACATATTCTAAAGGAATGCGAACTTGTATCTAGTTATACTATTTGGGTAGGTATGACGGTTTGCTAGAACCTAATCATATCTTATGGTGTAACGACCCGAAAACCCGTCTCTATTTTATTGATAAATAATTAAATTATTTATTTATTTATTTGATTTAAATAAATTATGTGTGCATTTTATGTGTTATAATAATTTATGCCTAGCATTTAATTGGTTAATTGTGCTAGTGTAGAGAGTTGGGTCTTAATTATTAGTGGGGAGTTATTTATATTGGGTAGTGTAGGAAAGGGGCCCTAAATGTAACATTTCAAAATAATCTCTCCCTACTCCCTCCCTCACCTCCCTCACTCTTTCACCCTCCCCCTCACTTCTCATCTCTCTCCCAGCATGCTCTCTCTCTTTCTCTTCAAAAAGGTAAAAATTTCTCTCTCACTTCTCTCTTCATTTTCATCCTCTTCCTCTCATTATTTCTCATTTCTTAAAACATGAAACTTGTTTTGATCGTCGTTAGGATCGTAGAGGGCTAAAAATATTCGAGTTCCGGCAACTTTGAGAAAATTCAAGTAAGTTGCTTTCCCCCCACTTTTATGCTAAAATGTCCATATCATGTTTATATAATGCTTGATGTGTTATATTTGAAGTTTGGTTGAGTTTAGAATTTATTTGGAATTTATTTTGGGTTTTGAATAAAAATGGTGATTTTGTTGAATGTTGGGATTAAATCTTGATTTTGGTTGTTATATGAGTTCTTTTAGACCTATAAGTTGCTCTAGTACCTTAGTATGCTAGTTAGGAGTGTTGGATTTTGGTTTAGTTTTGGTTTGGGTTGAAAATGGGAGAACTCAGTTCATCCCTCCCGATTTCCGGCAGACCAGGGGGTTGGGCGACCGCCCAAATAATGGTGGGCGACCGCACATCTATCTGAAAGGTTTTGTTCTTGTTTGATGGCTTTTTGTGCGACCGCACATACCCGAGTGGGCGGCCGCACAGAACCTCTGAAGGCTTTCATTTGTTATTTTGTGGGATTGAAGAGTGCGTTTTGGTCTAAGTCTTGGGTGTCATTCTAGTTGACCTTAGTGAACATTGTAGTACACTCTAGTGATAGAATTGGGTCCCTTGTGATTAAGTTTGTGTTGTGAAATTTAGTTTTATGCCCTTTAATAATTTTGGGGTTATTTGGGTTTTAGAGGCACATGAATTGACTTTTCTTGTCTTTAAATGTTAGGATATAAGTATATATAGGTACTCCTAAGTTTTAGAACGAAAGGAGTGAAATTCGGAGCTAAAACATGGATTTTTCATTGTCCGGCCGAACACTTTATAAAAACTGTCCGTTTTACGCTCAATCTTCCGGAGGCCATAACTTCTTCGTCCGGACTCCGTCTTAAACGTGTAAACTATCTTTGGAAAGATCTTTTTGAGTACTACGAAATGTTTCTATTGGCCGCATGGTTCCAGACCAGAATGGTTGTCTTATTGTTGAGGTTTAAGATCAAGGTGTAGTCCCGGTCTAGGTTCCGTAGTACTATTCTAGTTGACTTAGTTGGGCACCGTGGAACACTTTGGTAATTGAAATTGGTTCCTTTGTGAACAATGGTGTTATGTAATTTGATCAAGTATTGTTTGGGAATGTTTGGGCATCTTATGATGTGTTCGTGATTGTTCCAATCGAATTGATTTTCGAGTAAGACTTGGTCTAGGTTTTAGGCGATGTCATATAGTACCTAGAGGGTTGTTATTGAACACCAAAGTGTAGGGTTTAGTCCGGTCGTGATCATGTTCTAATAAGAGTAACCTTTTGGATTCGTTTGGGGTGTTTAGAAGTGGTTCGTTATGGATGGAGGTAAAGCGTGAATTGGCAATTGGGTACTTACGGTTTGATTAACCTTACGGTGTATTCATTCTGATTTTCTACTTTGGAATTCCAGGTGTGATGATATGGTTGAGTTCATAGTCCTAGTATATCCTTATGAGTAAATGTTTAGGGTCATTTTGGTAATAGTCATTGTGCCATTTGTGAGCGGCCGTTTGGGTTGTGCTCTTTATGATTAACTTGTGGGTATCATATTTAGGATGTATGTGGTACGTGCCTTATCTTGGAATCATTATGTTTTAATGGTCAAAGTTGTTGGACTCTTTTATGAGAAACTCCTTGTGTTTATTGTTGTTGAACTCTTCTTGAATAATCGTTTGCATCTTTTATGGTGATTAATTGGTATGGTTCCCTACTTTGGAATCATTGCCCCGTTGTTGTTTCAAGCGAGTATTTATTATTATGTGCTTGTTAAAGTCTAGCTGGCATTTGTGGTTGTGTCGGGCGATGGGGAAGATTATAATGGCAACGAGCCGAGTCCATTATAATGTGACCCATTGTTTTGCCCTTATTTTCCTTTTCCAGATTGGCCTTGGAAAAGATAAGTTAGCTTCCTTTGTGAATGTATCTAGCTACCGAGCATGACTTTGTGGCATGGCTCTTGTCCTTTGTGACACTCTTATGGTTATTGTTCCGGTACCGGGGGTATTCTCTTCAGCTTTTATGCTACTATGAAGATGGTTTGATGGGTTGATTGATTGATTGGTCGGTTCTGACCGGGGTTCTCTTCAGTTGTTACTGCTATTGTTGATTGGTTGATCGGTTGAAGCTGCGCAGCGATTGTTCTATCAGTTTGGTGAAACCTTGGCTCAGTATCCTTTGTTACGTGTTTATTTCAGTCTTATGTGCTGCATGATGAGTTAGTCGTTATTTCCAACTGGTATGGGACAGTTGGCGATAGGGAGCTTTCTCATTTGTTGTTATGTGATTTACTTGTTCAATTATATCGTTGATTTGCATGATATTATGCCATGTAGATGCATTTAGTAACTTACTGAGATTTTATCTCACCCCGTTTCTTGTTTCAAACTGTTTTTCCTTAACCCCCCCCCCCAAGGAAAGCAAGTGGTAGCGTTGTGAGATCCGTTGTAGCGGAAATCTTCTGAGCAGGTTGATCGCCTTTGGGATAGTTGCTCTTTGGAGCCTTTATGTATATTATTGTGGGTTAGTAGTCGTTCAGTGTTTTGTATTTACGGTTGTACTTTGGGTATTATTATTAATAGTTGTTCTTGCTTCCGCGTTTGTTTCTAGTCTCCGAGTTATAATCTCGTTGAGGTATTGCTTGTTGGTATTGGTTTATAGTAGAATTCACACGCCCGGTTTGGTAGTTTGCACTTTGGAGATGTATATTTTGTAAATTTTATATTTATGGATTTTTAGAATTTTCTGGGCGTGACATATGGGATCATGTTTGAGCCCATTGCCAACTTAGTATAATCCTAGAGGGTCACACACAATAGAACGAATCTTAAATAAGAGGACTATATTGGCATTTAGGGTCGGAGGACCTCCAAGGAATTTCTGGAAATATTCTGGGCCTCCTGGTCAACCAAGAAGGCGCTTGGGTTGGACCAGGCGGGCGCCTGAATGAAGTCTGGAAGACCTGGACCTTCTGTTCAAATGAGCGGGCACCTGGGTTGGACCGGGCGGGCGCCCGGTATGCCGACAGGAAAATTCCTAATTCGATTAGGAATGGTTTTTGGCACAAGTTACCTATTTGGAATAGGTCTTAATTGTGTATAAAAACCCCAATTCGGCCAGACCATATTGACTAGTGCTTTTGTGAGTCTCAAAGAGTTTGAGAGAGATTTTGTTTTGTTCTAAGATATCATTGATTGAGGAACAAAATAATTCACAAATAAATTCCATATAGTTCTTTATTAAATTGTGAAAGTGTGTTTCATAATATTGGTCTAGCAACCAAGATCAAAGAAGCTCATTTGATATTCGTTCGAAGTGTGGATACCGCTAGAGGGTGAAAATCATCATCTTCAAAGTTCGTGTTCAAGCTTTGTGATCGTGATCAAGTCTTCAAATCTCCACCAAAGACCAAGAGAAATTTGATAGCCATCAAGGGTTAGTTTTTCCTTTATTCATCATGTTGTATTTGATTTAATCATATGAACGGATCCATGGCTTTGGGTTTCTTAAAATTTTAATTGCTATATTCCGCTGCGCATGTTACTTGGAAACCCAACAGCTGACTACTATAGGAGATTCGTAGAAGGTTTCTCAAAGTTGTCAGTGCCATTAACGAGATTAACTCAGAAATGAGCCAAGTTTGTTTGGTCAGATGAGTGTGAATGGAGTTTGAGGAATTGAAGCGACGATTGGTGTCCGCACCACTCCTTGCGTCACCGTCAGGAACGGATGGATTTGTGATATATAGTGATGCTTCACTTAAAGGACTAGGCTGCGTATTGATGCAGAATGATAAGGTTATAGTCTATGTGACACGCCCCCAGGTCCCGGGATCCCCTAATATCACCCCACGAACCTGGTAGGAGTGCCTAACGAGGAACAAGAAACTTAACAAGAAACTTAATGACATTTGTTTAACAAACTGACATGATATATATACTCTAGAGTAAGGAGCTATACTAGCTCACAACACGAGTTCTAGACAAGAATATTTAAAACCAAACTTAATACATACACAGCGGAAACATGCCTAGCACATAAGCTGGCATTAAGAGTACTATACAAGATGTCTAGTGACAACAAGAACTGAACAAGACTGTCTACCCCTAAAATAAAGAGTTATACAACCCAATACATCGTCCTCACCAAGTATAAAAGGACACAAGCCCCAAAAGAATCACGACCTGCGAAGTAAGCTCCCAACTATGTCGAGCCTCACTGCGCACTATCCTTCCTTTCCTGGGGGGGAAACAAATAAAGGGTGAGATAAATCTCAGTAACCTATTAGATGCAACTACATGACATGTTATCATGCAATTCAAGTAGATACTCAAGTAATCATATATCAAGTATCATCAAGTAACAAGTATATGAGAGGATAATCCACTCATCAAGTAGTACATAAAGCTAATCAAGCAAGTTATAAGGATATTGCTTCCTTCCTTATTCCTCCCAAGAATACCATTGTTGTCGTAGCTTGTGTTACTTTGACAATCACGATCAATAACAAGAAACTGATTATTCACTATGTATCAGAAGACCCGGTAACCAGTGTCATTCCCAATATCAAGACTCATGAGTATTCACGAGGTGATCAAGACAAGAGTTTAGTATTCACTTAAGTCAGGCTTATTGCTCCAACTAAGGAAGCTATGCCCTTACTATGGCCGGTAGTAAGGGGTCAAGCGGAAATACATAGGGACCTGATTGTCACTTAAACCCCATCTCTCGCGACAAGCGTGAACCTATACATTTTCGAACAAGCAAGGAGAACCAGCTGGACTCACACAAGAAGGTACAAGTAGATATTTACTTGAACTACGGGAGAAGAACTAATCCAAAAGTAGTGGACTAGCTCAACAAGGAACATGCTTCAAGTAATCAAGAAGTCACCTTGTATCAAGCAATTGTATGCAATGTTTGCACATACACAACAAGAACATGTCTCATACACGCTAGTGCTTGTTCATAGCACTTTCAAGTTCACTACCATACATATGTATTGGTGTCAAGCTAAGTACAAGATTTTATTATCTTATATTCAAATTATAATCCAATTCTTTGGATGTTCAAGTCACGTACAAGATTTTAATGTCTTATAATTCAAATTATATCTCAATCTTTGGACATTCAAACAAGTATAAGAGTTATACATTTACTCTTACAAAATTCCAATCCTATTCTTAGGATGTTCAAGTCAAAGACCTTGTTCTAATGCCCCTAAGGTGCACAATCATTGGATTCACAACAAGTATACACATTAGTGCTTGTTCATAGCACTTTCAAGACATAAGGAAGAGTTACTACACTTATACTTAAGTTCTCATTTGAGTTCTATAAGTATTAATGTTCAAGACTAAATTCTAATGCCCTCAAAAGGTACAATTATACTTGCTAGGACATCTTATACTAAGGCTATATGCCTTAGGAGAGATAAGCTTTCAATCTAATTTAGATTTAAAACACTTTGTTTGGAACAGGGGACCGGGCGGGCACTTAGCATGGACCGGGCGGGCGCTTGTTGAAAGATTTCTAAAGCCCAAACTTTCTGTTGAAAAGGGTGGGCGCCTGGTCACTAACCGGGCGGGCGCCTGGTCCAAAAATCAGCAAACCCAATTTTTTTCCCAGGCTTAGAATTGTCCGTCCCAAGCGTAGGAGTAACTTTTCACTAACAATTACACATACCCAGGGGTGCCTAACAAGCTTAAACCACTATTTAGGTTCTTTCATTATTTTTACTCAGTAGGGTTTTTACTCCCTTTGTCCCACAATTACAAGTATCACAAAAATGATCCCAAACACGAAATTAACATTCACAAGTATCGAGAATAACATGTATACATGTTATTACAAGTAAGGGGGAGCTAATAACTTACCTAGTCAAAATTCAAGTTGACCCAAACTTATTCTTGTTCGGTCTGGAACGCTCTATTCAACGCCACGAATATTAATCCGGGATCAGAATCAAGAACGGAGGGATAATTAAACTCGAGGAGTCGAGAATAGGGTGAAACCCTAACCTAGCTTTTTAGAACAGAGGGAGAGCAACGAGAAACTTTGAGAATTTCCTTTCTCAGAGAAGGCAATATGATGATATACTTAACAACTTTTCAAGAATTGCACTTAGGTCCCTCAAGTTTTACTTTTAACAAAAAGGCCCCGAAAGTCAAATTTTCACAAATGACCCAAAAGTCAAAACTAGACATTTAACCACCTTAACTATTTAAAGCAGTTAAAGATTTAACCCAAATAAAACTAGCACATAATATGCAAGTTCAAGTATTTAACAAATATGTCAAATATTTAACAAGAAATTCGATGGGTGTTACATCCTCCCCACCTTAAAGAAAATTCGCCCACGAATTTTACTTACCAAATTTTTCAAATAGGCTCGGGTATTTATCTCGCATCTCTTTCTCGGTTTCCCAAGTAGCCTCTTCGATTTCATGATTTCTCCAAAGGACCTTCACAATAGGAATCCTTTTGGTACGCAAGACTTGCTCTTTCCAGTCAAGAATTTCAACAGGTTGTTCCTCATAAGACAAATCAGGCTGAAATGGAATAGCCTCATACTCAAGAACATGTGATTCATCAGCCATATACTTGCGAAGCATAGATACATGGAATACATCATGAATACCCGATAAAGAAGGAGGTAAAGCCACTCTATAAGCCAATTTACCAACTCTTTCAAGAATCTCAAATGGACCGATATAACGAGGAGATAACTTTCCTTTCCTCCCAAATCTATTTATACCTCTACGAGGAGAGACCTTCAAGAATACAAAGTCACCTACCTGGAATTCAAGATCCCTTCTACGATGATCTGCATAACTCTTTTGTCTACTCTGAGCTATGCGCAATCTATCTCGAATGAGTTTCACACTTTCAACTGATTGTTGAACCATTTCAGGACCCAAGAGTCTAGCTTCTCCCACTTCATCCCAGCATATAGGAGATCGACATTTTCTGCCATAAAGAGCCTCATATGGAGCCATTTCAATGCTAGACTGAAAACTGTTATTATAAGCAAACTCAGCCAAAGGAAGATGAGTATCCCAACTGCCTTTGAAATCAATAACACAAGCACGTAACATATCCTCGAGAATCTGTATAAGTCTCTCAGATTGCCCATCAGATTGAGGATGAAAAGCAGTACTGAAATTCAATTTAGTACCCATAGCACCCTGAAGAGCCTGCCAGAATCGAGAAGTAAAACGAGGATCTCTGTCAGATACAATACTCACAGGAACCCCATGCAGTCGGACTATCTCCTGAACATACAAAGATGCCAACTGAGACAATGAATATCCCATGGAAACAGACAAGAAGTGAGCTGATTTAGTCAACCTGTCCACTATAACCCAAACAGCATCATGGCCTCGTCTGGTACGTGGCAAACCAGTCACAAAATCCATAGTAATATGCTCCCATTTCCATTCTGGAATTTCTAATGGTTGCAACAAACCTGCTGGACGTTGATGTTCCACTTTTACTTGTTGACAAGTCAAACATTTGGATACATACTCAGCAATTTCTCTTTTCATATTGTTCCACCAGAAATGTTTCTTCAAGTCTTGGTACATTTTAGTGCTTCCAGGATGAATAGTATACTTGGCTTTGTGAGCCTCTTCAAGAACTTTCTTTTTAATCTCAAGATCAACTGGAATACAAACTCGGCCTCGAAAGGTAAGAATTCCATCACTGTTGAAAGAAAAATCTGGTTGCTTTCCTTCATTTATTCCACTAATGATTTTCTGCAATTCAGAATCAATTACCTGAGCTTCTTTGATCTGTTGGAGTAAATTTGAAGTAGCCTTTATATTAGCAAAGTTAACTCCATGATTTGATTCACAAGGATTCCATTCACACAAATCTTCAAACATCTTCCATTCACGAATCATCAAGCAAGAAATATAAGTCTTTCTGCTCAGTGCATCTGCCACAACATTTGCTTTTCCTGGATGATAAAGGATAGTACAATCATGATCCTTCAATTTCTCCATCCATCTACGTTGTCTCATGTTAAGCTCTTTTGAGAAAACAAGTACTTCAAGCTTTTATGATCGGTAAAGACTTCAAATTTGGTTCCATACAAGTAATGCCTCCATTTATGCAAAGCAAAAATAATCGCAGCCAACTCTAAATCAT
Source organism: Campanula takesimana (assembly GCA_026119855.1). NCBI lineage: Eukaryota > Viridiplantae > Streptophyta > Magnoliopsida > Asterales > Campanulaceae > Campanula > Campanula takesimana. The sequence continues at coordinate 1,236,740 of JAOWBW010000111.1, forward strand.
GAGTAGGATAATTCTTTTCATAAGGAGATAATTTTCGAGAAGCATAAGCTATTACCTTGCCATCTTGCATCAGAACACAACCCAATCCTTCTTTAGAAGCATCAGTATAAACCACGAAATGCTCAGAACCATTAGGCAAAGCCAAGACTGGAGCTGTAGTCAAACGCCTTTTCAACTCCTGAAAACTTGCTTCACATTTGTCATTCCACTCAAAAGAAATAGCTTTTCGAGTCATATTAGTCAATGGAGTAGCAATCTTGGAGAATCCCTCAATGAACCTCCGATAATAACTAGCCAAGCCCAAGAAACTACGGATTTCTGTCACTGTAGTTGGCCTCTTCCAGTTTACAACTGCTTCAACTTTAGAAGGATCTACTGAAATACCAGTAGCAGACACAACATGCCCCAAGAATGAAACCTCTTCTAACCAGAAAGCACATTTGCTGAATTTTGCAAATAATTGTTTCTCACGAAGAACTTGTAATACCACTCTGAGATGTTGTTCATGCTCAGCCCGTGATTTAGAATACACAAGAATATCATCAATGAATACCACCACGAAACAATCAAGATATGGCTTGAAGATACGGTTCATCAAATCCATAAATACAGCTGGAGCATTTGTCAAACCAAATGGCATAACAATAAATTCATAATGCCCATACCTGGTACGGAAAGCTGTCTTTGGTATATCCTCAAATCTGATTTTCAACTGATGATAACCACTTCTCAAGTCAAGGTTCGAGTACACTACTGAACCTTGAAGCTGATCAAACAAGTCATCAATATGAGGTAACGGATATTTATTCTTGATAGGTACCTGATTAAGATCTTTGTAATCAATACACAATCGCAGAGTCCCATCTTTCTTTCTGACAAACAGCACTGGTGCACCCCACGGTGATACACTAGGCCTGATAAAGCCCCTTTCAAGCAATTCTTCAAGCTGTGTTTTTAACTCTCTCAACTCAGCTGGAGCCATTCTATAAGGTGCTTTAGAGATTGGTGCTGTACCTGGTAGTAACTCAATACAGAACTCAAGCTCTCGATCAGGTGGCATGCTATACTCAGAAGAGAACACATCTGAAAATTCAGACACAACAGGAATATCCTCCATCTTGGGAACAGATAAACTCTGGTCAAGCACACATACGAGATACCCGGCACAACCACGAGATAAAAGTTTTCTAGCTTTTAAAGCAGAAATAACATGTATAGCACATAAAGGCCTATCACCTTCAAAGGTAAAATCAGGCAAACTAGGAATAGAAAAAGTTACTACTTTTCTATAACAATCAACAGATGCATGATGCACATATAGCCAATCCATGCCAAGAATCACGTCAAAGTCCCTTATACGTAACACGACTAGGTCAGCAAGAAGGGCATGATCACCCACAAGAACCTCACATTTCTTGTAAACCTCAGAAGTAAACATGCAATCTCCCATAGGGGAAGATACTTCTAGCACATAAGGCATAGAATCAGGAAGAACATGCAAATGCGACACAAAATGAGATGCCACATAAGAATGAGATGAGCCTGGATCTATCAAGACTCGCGCTCTCGTACTAGAAAGTAATATAATACCTCCTATGACTGCAGAAGACTCAGCTACACCCTGCTGATCTAGAGCAAACACTCGACCCTGAACTTTTGGTCGACCCCCACTATCTCTCTTGGAACCTGAAGCCTGCTGACTTGTAACCCCAGCTTGATTTCCTTTATTTTTAGGACAATTTCTAGCAAAGTGCCCCGCTTCACCACACACTAAACACTTTCCTTGCTTTGACCAACACTTGTCTTCAGAATGACCTTCTTTCAAACAAAAACCACATACTTTCATGGAACCTTGGACTGTTGTCCTCGAACCAGTTGATACACTACCTTTGCTTTCGGTTGGCTGTCGGAATCGACGATCTTGGCGGCCAGATTTACCACCTTTAGAACCAGATCCCTGAGTTTTCTCTGATACACGACCAGTCATGGTTGTTCCCAACTTCACCTTGTGTTCTTCGATATCATTTTCAATAGTATAAGCCTTCTCCACTGCTTGATGATAACTAGTGAGCTGTAGAGAAAGAAGTTGCTTCCTATACTCAGTCCTCAACCCTTTAACAAAACTCTGTGCCTTCTTGGCTTCGTTTGGAACTAAGTGATCACAATACCTCGCCAATTGTGTGAACTTGGTTGAGTATTGCCCCACTGTCAGACTTCCCTGCTCCAGATTAAGAAATTCCATCTCCTTTCTATCTTGGACCACTGTTGGAATAAACTGTGACTTGAATGCTTTAAGAAAATTTTCCCATGTCTGTGGTACACATTCCAGTTCCCAACTTTTACTCAACACTTGCCACCAATGTTCAGCGGCTTTCTCAAGTTTAAAGGTTGCAAAGGTTACTTTATCACCACATGCACATCTCAAGGCTGTATAGATCTTCTCAATACTTTCAATCCATTCCTCTGCCTTCTTAGCATCAAATTCCCCGTCAAAACTACGAGGTTTCAACTTCAAGAACCTTGTAAGGCGATTAGGATAATCCCAGTCTACATTATCAACCATTTCTTCTTGAGGAGTTATAGATCTCAGCTGATTACTACCACTAGTACCTTCAGAACTCATTGTACCTGTAGGTAAACACTCAGCGTTATTAATAACACCCCAAGACTCACCCATACCTAGGCCATAGACCCTATCCAGACTTAGAGCAAACCAAGGTAGCTAAACAGGGTAGCTAAACCAGGGTAGCTCTGATACCAACCTGACACGCCCCCAGGTCCCGGGATCCCCTAATAGCACCCCACGAACCTGGTAGGAGTGCCTAACGAGGAACAAGAAACTTAACAAGAAACTTAATGACATTTGTTTAACAAACTGACATGATATATATACTCTAGAGTAAGGAGCTATACTAGCTCACAACACGAGTTCTAGACAAGAAAATTTAAAACCAAACTTAATACATACACAGCGGAAATATGCCTAGCACATAAGCTGGCATTAAGAGTACTATACAAGATGTCTAGTGACAACAAGAACTGAACAAGACTGTCTACCCCTAAAATAAAGAGTTATACAACCCAATACATCGTCCTCACCAAGTATAAAAGGACACAAGCCCCAAAAGAATCACGACCTGCGAAGTAAGCTCCCAACTATGTCGAGCCTCACTGCGCACTATCCTTCCTTTCCTGGGGGGGAAACAAATAAAGGGTGAGATAAATCTCAGTAACCTATTAGATGCAACTACATGACATGTTATCATGCAATTCAAGTAGATACTCAAGTAATCATATATCAAGTATCATCAAGTAACAAGTATATGAGAGGATAATCCACTCATCAAGTAGTACATAAAGCTAATCAAGCAAGTTATAAGGATATTGCTTCCTTCCTTATTCCTCCCAAGAATACCATTGTTGTCGTAGCTTGTGTTACTTTGACAATCACGATCAATAACAAGAAACTGATTATTCACTATGTATCAGAAGACCCGGTAACCAGTGTCATTCCCAATATCAAGACTCATGAGTATTCACGAGGTGATCAAGACAAGAGTTTAGCATTCACTTAAGTCAGGCTTATTGCTCCAACTAAGGAAGCTATGCCCTTACTATGGCCGGTAGTAAGGGGTCAAGCGGAAATACATAGGGACCTGATTGTCACTTAAACCCCAGCTCTCGCGACAAGCGTGAACCTATACATTTTCGAACAAGCAAGGAGAACCAGCTGGACTCACACAAGAAGGTACAAGTAGATATTTACTTGAACTACGGGAGAAGAACTAATCCAAAAGTAGTGGACTAGCTCAACAAGGAACATGCTTCAAGTAATCAAGAAGTCACCTTGTATCAAGCAATTGTATGCAATGTTTGCACATACACAACAAGAACATGTCTCATACACGCTAGTGCTTGTTCATAGCACTTTCAAGTTCACTACCATACATATGTATTGGTGTCAAGCCAAGTACAAGATTTTATTATCTTATATTCAAATTATAATCCAATTCTTTGGATGTTCAAGTCACGTACAAGATTTTAATGTCTTATACTTCAAATTATATCTCAATCTTTGGACATTCAAACAAGTATAAGAGTTATACATTTACTCTTACAAAATTCCAATCCTATTCTTAGGATGTTCAAGTCTAAGACCTTGTTCTAATGCCCCTAAGGTGCACAATCATTGGATTCACAACAAGTATACACATTAGTGCTTGTTCATAGCACTTTCAAGACATAAGGAAGAGTTACTACACTTATACTTAAGTTCTCATTTGAGTTCTATAAGTATTAATGTTCAAGACTAAATTCTAATGCCCTCAAAAGGTACAATTATACTTGCTAGGACATCTTATACTAAGGCTATATGCCTTAGGAGAGATAAGCTTTCAATCTAATTTAGATTTAAAACACTTTGTTTGGAACAGGGGACCGGGCGGGCGCTTAGCATGGACCGGGCGGGCGCTTGTTGAAAGATTTCTAAAACCCAAACTTTCTGTTGAAAAGGGTGGGCGCCTGGTCACTAACCGGGCGGGCGCCTGGTCCAAAAATCAGCAAACCCAATTTTCTTTCCCAGGCTTAGAATTGTCCGTCCCAAGCGTAGGAGTAACTTTTCACTAACAATTACACATACCCAGGGGTGCCTAACAAGCTTAAACCACTATTTAGGTTCTTTCATTAGTTTTACTCAGTAGGGTTTTTACTCCCTTTGTCCCACAATTACAAGTATCACAAAAATGATCTCAAACACGAAATTAACATTCACAAGTATCGAGAATAACATTTATGCATGTTATTACAAGTAAGGGGGAGCTAATAACTTACCTAGTCAAAATTCAAGTTGACCCAAACTTATTCTTGTTCTGTCTGGAACGCTCTATCAACGCCACGAATATTAATCCGGGATCAGAATCAAGAACGGAGGGATAATTAAACTCGAGGAGTCGAGAATAGGGTGAAACCCTAACCTAGCTTTTTAGAACAGAGGGAGAGCAACAAGAAACTTTGAGAATTTCCTTTCTCAGAGAAGGCAATATGATGATATACTTAACAACTTTTCAAGAATTTCACTTAGGTCCCTCAAGTTTTACTTTTAACAAAAAGGCCCCTAAAGTCAAATTTTCACAAATGACCCAAAAGTCAAAACTAGACATTTAACCACCTTAACTATTTAAAGCAGTTAAAGATTTAACCCAAATAAAACTAGCACATAATATGCAAGTTCAAGTATTTAACAAATATGTCAAATATTTAACAAGAAATTCGATGGGTGTTACATTATGCATCTAGACAATCGAAGAACCATGAGAAGAATTATCCAACCCATGATCTAGAGTTAGCTGCAGTGGTGTTTGCTTTGAAGATATGGAGGCACTACTTGTATGGGGTGACATGTCAGATTTATACGGATCACAAGAGCCTTAAGGATATATTCACCCAAAAAGAACTTAATATGCGACAAAGAAGGTGGTTGGAGTTATTGAAAGATTATGATTGTACGATTTTGTACCACCCTGGGAAGGCTAATAAAGCAGCAGACACGTTGAGTAGAAAGAACCGTGGGACGCTAGCGACGCTAATTCCTAAGGAGGAAAGTGCGTGGAACCGCATTGAGATTTCAAGCATGAAAGTGCAAGTGAAGGGTCATTTGGCTCAAATGAGTGCTCAGCCAACGCTTATGGTTAGAATTAAAGAAGCACAAGAAATTGACGAAGAAGTAATGAAAGTACATGAGAGTATCGCTAAGGGAAAAGCAAAGACTTTCGTGTAGGGGAAGATGGAATCATGAGGTACCAATCTAGGGTATGGGTGACAGATAATGAGGATATTATGAGGGAGATTTTGAAGGATGCTCATTGTTCGAGATTCTCCGTACATCCTGGAAGTACGAAGATGTATAGAAACTTGAGAGAGACGTTCTGGTGGAACAATATGAAAGGATATATAGCCGAGTTTGTATCAAAGTGTTTGGTGTGTCAAAAAGTGAAAAGTGAGCACCAGAGACCGGCAGTATTACTATAGTCATTACCTATTCCTGAGTGGAAGTGAGAACATATAGCTCCATGGTAGTAGGATTACCAAAGACGTTGAGAGGCTACAATGCAATTTGGGTTATTGTGGATAGGCTTACGAAGTCGGCTCACTTTCTAGCGATTAAGGTGAATGATTCGTTAGAGAAATTGACCAAGTTGTATATTGATGAAATTGTGAGATTACATGGAATACCAGTTTCGATAGTGTCTGATAGAGATGCGAGGTTTACGTCGAAATTCTGGAAGAGTCTACAACAAGCATTGGGTACGGAATTAGCAATGAGTACATCTTTTCACCCATAGACGGATGGACAGTCGGAAAGGACTATTCAGACTCTAGAAGATATGTTGAGAGCTACGTTGTTGGACTGGCAAGGAATATGGGACGAGCATTTGACGCTAGTAGAATTCGCGTACAACAATAGTTTTTATGCTAGTATCGGAATGGCACCGTATGAGGCATTGTATGGAAGGAAGTGTAGATCACCTACTTGCTGGGATGAAGTTGGTGAAAGAAAGTTGACTGGACCGGAACTTATCCAAGTGACCGCTGATAAGGTTCAGCAAAATCGAAAATGGTTGTTGACCGCTCAAAGTCGACAGAAGTCGTATGCCGATCGCCAAAGGCGCGATTTGGAATTTTAATTAAACGACCATGTATTCTTGAAGATTTCGCCAACAAAGGGAGTTATCAGGTTCGGTATTCGCGGGAAGTTAAGCCCTAGATATGTTGGACCATTTGAGATTTTGGAACGAGTTGGGATGGTAGCTTACAAGTTAGCTTTATCGCCTGTGCTAGCTGGAGTGCACAACGTATTTCATGTGTCAATGTTAAGGAAGTACATTTCCCTATCCGAGTCGTGCGATCGAGTATAAGCAACTAAGAGTTCGTGCTGATTTAAGTTACGACAAAGAACCTATAAAGATTGTAGATCGGAAGGATCAAATCCTAAGGAAGAGAGTGATTCCTTATGTGAAGGTACAATGGAGAAACCACTCAGAAAGAGAAGCTACGTGGGAGCTCGAGAGCGAGATGCGAGAGGCATATCCCGCCCTGTTTTCTGATTAAGGTACGTTTAGTTTGGTGGACCAAACTCTTTTAAGGAGGAAAGAATGTAATAACCCGAAAATTTACCCCCTATTATTTTTTTAAACGCTTTTATTTATTAATTGGGCTAAGTTAGTTAATGAAAGTATTGGGTTTAGTTATTGGGTCAAAGTAGAAAAGCCCAAGTCATTGTTTAAGGGAAAAAGGGAATCCTTTTTAGTTAGGGATTTGAAAACCCTAAAACATATATACTCTCCTAAATCCCTAGCCCCTTTTTATTTATCGCAAAGGAAAAGAGAAAGAACGGGAGAGGGGCTGCGCAGAGAGAGAAGCGGCGCCGACAGAGAGAAACCGAGAGAGAGAAAGAGAGCTCGGGAAGAGAGGGAGAAGGAAGAAGAGGAGTCCAAGTTGTTCATCGAAGGTATTCTCAATCGCCCTAGTCTCTTCTCTTTAGTTTGAATCATGGAGGTTAATGTTTTGGAACCCTAAGAGAATAATGATGATTTAGGGTTTACATAAAGTTGAGTTACATGGAAACATAAGAAAGAAGAAGATTATTATTTGTGTGTGTGTATGTCAGTGTGTGTGTGTGTGCGTATGGGTGTGTGTGTGTCCGTGTGTGCATGTGCGTGTGAAGTGTGTGCCGAGTGTGTGTATGAGTGTGTGCAGTGTGCGTATGTGCAGTGTGTGTTGGTGTCGAGTGTGTGTGTGGGTGAATTAGGGTTTTATGTGTGTGATAGAAGGTGAAAGCAGTGTGTGTATGAATTCTGTGAACAATAATTTTGCGTTGTGAATAGTGTTTTGGGGAGTATAATGTAACCCTAAAACATATTAATTGAGAATAGAATTAGTAAAACCCTAAGAATATGTTGGTAAATCAAAAGAGTATTTGGAAATAAAGTTAATGGGTATTGTAACCCTAAGATGAATAGTAACCTAAGGGAGTTAAGGTGAATGACTCGTTAGGTTAACAAAGTAAAATAAAGTATGATGGGGACGGGGAATTAAAGTATTCATGTTCCTAAGAAATCATCATTTGCGTGTTTGTAGATTTTGCACGTGAATTGCTAAGTGTGAAGGACGCAAAGCTAAGGTAAGGGATTACGATCCTAGCTTTTGATTGTCTCTATCCTTTGATGTAGGATTCCTTGAATTTCTTTCATGAGTAGTTACCATGTGGCGGTAACGTTTGAATTCTTAAAAGTTGTGAACGCCTTTTGAATGTTCCTACCCCTTGACATGTTTTAAATCAATGGGTACCAAAAATATCTTTGAAATTGTATGGTGTTCTCGTACCTTGAACACTAAGTTGAAACCTTGCTATATCTTAATTTGGTATAGACGTTCGCTTAGTCTGAAATGAAAAAGGACTAAGTAGGGTAGTCTGGTCTGAAATGAAAAAGGACTAGACTTTTATACTGCTTATTGAAGTAGTTGATTATCATGATAAATCTTACTTAAATGCCCTGATCAAGCATTGCACCTGAAATGGTGACGTTATCTTGGAATTGACGGACTTAAAAGTAAATGCCACGCTTCTTTTGAAAAACAAAGTCTACTTGTTAACTGTTCTGAAATTGTACGGTTAACTGGTCTTGTGATGAAGAGCTTATCTTTGAAAATGTTATCGTTGTTTCGTTCTTCCGGTTATCTCTCCCTAGAACCCAGAGAGATCCCGTATGAACTTACTGAGCATCGTTCGCTCACCTCTTTCCATAATTAATGTTCTTCAGGTAATAAGTAAGTGGAGGATTCCAAAGGACGAGAAGAACGTTGTTAAGGTGACGTTGAAGATCTTGATGACGAGAGGTTTTGTGGACGGTGGTTACTAACCGTTAGGAATTTGAAAGACAATTTAGTACCGTTTAAATTTTTGAATGTTAGTTGTGAACTAGCTGTTAGTATTTGAATTATGGTTAATACCGTTGTTTTCAGAGTTTGGGGACGGATGTTATTTATTTAAAGGATATTATTTTACTCTGAAAATTGGGGATGTTACAGATGGGTTGTTGAATGAGTAGGTGGATGGAGAGAGAATATGAGGTGGAGTGATAAAGTGGGTGTTGAATAGAAAGTGGTTATTTAACCACTGTGGATGGTCTTAGTGGATATTTGTTGTGAGTATGACAAGTGGGTCCCACTATTTTAAAAGTATTAAAACATTTCCATTTTAGAATTTTGTAAGTTAAAGTAGGACAACCAAATGTGGCTAATTTTTGTATTTAAAGAGGGAGGGAGGGGAGGGAGTACACTCCTGGTCATGATAAGCAAATGACGTTGACCGATTAGTACTATCATATGATATGATTCATATCCTCCCTTGACATTGACAAGGACAAGAAGATCCATTGATAAGGACCAGAATTGTTACAGTTCAAATTGTGCTGTTGCGCTGTAGTAAAATATTCATTTATCCTTTTTTCTTTCTTTAATTAAAACAATGCGTGAGTCATACACTACTTGATCCATGTGAGATTCACCCCGGACATATACTCCCTCGGTCTCAAGTTATGAAAAAATTATAAAGGAGAGAGAATAAGTGAAATTAATAGTAGGAATAGTAAAAAAAAAAAAAATGTTGTTTTAGGTAGTTTACGCTAATTTGAGCGGACGAATAAAAAATATATTAAGTTTACGTTAACCTGAAACGGAGAGGAGAGAGTATATTTCAACTCTCAATGTGAAAATATTGACTCCTCCTATATTCAGTGGCGTGGACAAAGATAAAAAAAGTTAAAAGAGGGTAAGATATAGTTGTTACAAATTAAAAGGGGTCCGACAATGTAACGTAATTGTATTTTTATTTTTTTCCTTGTATCCATGGAGTGAAAAAAATTCATTTACTACCTCATACTCAAAATGATCTTACATTTAAATATTCAAACTTTATGTGGATATGATACTTGTTTCACTAGTCATATTTTGTTTACGCATTTTTAAACCTAAACTGTAAAAATAACAAAAACTTTTTAGAATTAAAAAAAAATGACAAATAAAAATTATTTTGGGGCAGAGTGAGTATTATTTTGAATTTTTCAGCAAAATTTGCCTTAAGAAATTCTTTTCTTCATTTTTAAAATTAATTGGAGCATTTTTGCCCCATAACCATATGAGTGGCGCAACCAGTAGTTGTATATGAACCTTGAACTGTGGCAACTATAATGCCACAACATGAACCGTTATATAGGGATGGCCAAACCGAACCGAAACCGTCAAACCGAACCAGAACCGAAAAGCCCGGAACCGCCTTGAACCTTGATGAAAACCGGAACCGTTTGTAATACGGGCTAGTTCCGGTTCATCCCCTCTGAAAACCGTGAATCGGCGGTTCCGAACCGGCTAAACCGAACCGGACCGTTAGAAAACCGTCAAAATCGTTAGATTTCTAATGGTTTCATCATAATTAACCGTTACTAACGGAAAGCTGACAAGAAAAGTTGAGTTTTGACTGAATTTTTAGCCAAATTCAGTGAATAAAAATAATAAAAGTTTGTTGATTATATAAATGAAAAGAGGGAAGGACCTCTTTAATTTTTTTTAACATTTTTTCTATACCTTTTTGTAAAAAAATACAACAATAAAATATTATTATAATTGTTTTTTCTGTTAAAAAAAAATATTTAAAAAAAAAACTGTGCACCGGGGGTTCCGAACCGTGAACCGGCGATTTCGAACCTTAACCGGAAGAGAAACTATTCCGTTACGGTTCAAGCTTTTTCGGAACTGGGACCGGCTGTTCGAAACCAAAACCATAACCGGAACCGAATTTGGTCATCCCTACCGTTATCCGTTGATACAAGTTACATGTACCAAACTGCAAAGTTGTATTTGTTTCAATAAGAGCTTTGCTCCTCTCTGTTGGAAATTTTGTGGACTATACATTGTACATATATAATAATAAAGTATTTAGGCATACAGACGAGACGTGTTTGCACTACGGGCTAATCGCATAGATCATATTGTTATATAGTTAGTTGGCCTTAATTAAAGTGATCTATTAAAGTTTACGGGACCTAAGTCATCTTATTTAAGTATGGGGTTTATTTTGTATATGTGTAAAGACCAGATTGTATTTATAAATATATGAGGGGCCTATTTGTAAATACTATTAATGGACGCATCCTTTCATCCTAACGGATGTAACTTTTCGTAACGGATGCATCACAACTATATATAGGGGTCGGGTCCCCAATTGAACGTATCCTACTCTAAGACTCTTACATCCCTTCAATGAGAGACTAACAACATGGAGTATACGGATCAATTGGAAGATCGATCCTAGGCTTGTTTAAGGCTTCCGCTCAATCCTTAACGGATTAATCAAGTCTTCCGTTAAAGTTCATCGTTAATAAAGAATTAAGGTACGCTTCCGCTTTTGTTTTATTTAGTATATACTCATTGAATTGAATTGGATTGGTATAAAGAAATCTCCCAACACTCCCCTCTTCCAAATATATAATTGGCCATATGTAATTTTCTTTTTGACAAATTCTTGCGTACATCCGTGGCACCATGTGCGGCAAGTTGTTTTGTTCCGTTGCTTCTCGCAGCCGCCTGCTCCGCTACAGCCGACCGCCAGATCCAGCCCTCCCTCTTCCCAGATCGCAACACGTGTCTTCCTTAAATAAAAAAAACCAACAACTTTAAAATGCTATATCTTGAGATTTATAAGCCGGATTTTTTTAAAAAATATACTGTTGTGTTCGTCTCGACAAGACGAATAAAAATACATATGTCATGATATGGTTTGATTTTATTTTTTTTTTTAAAAAAACATATTTTTTTACACACAAAAAGTTTGAGCTGCTTGTCAGCTGAGATGTAACACTCTGTTCAGATAAAAATAACAATTTCATGTTCAAAAAGTAACACTTTTTACAGTCAAATGTAACAGCAATTTTACAAAAAAAAATTAAATTTTTTTATAGTTTTTGTGGTTAGAAAAAGTAATATTTGAAGTGTAACAAAGTGAATATATAATTATAATTTTCTATATAGATGAATGTAACATTTTTATTTAGTAAATGTTACTTTTCTTCTTTAAAAAAAGAGTAAAAAATTCATATATATAATCGAGTTGCATTTCAATTGTTACTTTCTCAATAAAAAATTATTACATTTAAGATATAATGTTACATTTAAGAATATAAACTGTTACAATTGAGATAAAAAAATGTTACATTCATTTTTTATAAAATGTAACATTAGTTTAGTTTGTTAATCTTATGTTAATTTTGAAAAAAAAAATGTTACATTTGAAAAACATAGTGTTACGTTCCTTTATAAAAAGTGTGACATTGGTTTAGTTGTCAATCTTTATGTTATCTTTTAATCTATTGCAGCAAAATTGTGGTACATTTTGAAGAAAAAAAAGGTGTTACATTTGAAAAGAAAAAAGTGTTACATTTCGTTATAATAAGTGTTACTTTTGTTGGGAAGAAAAAAAGTTGGAGGTGGCAAAAAAAAAAATCTCAGCAGAAAAAAAAAAAGAAAAAAAGAAAAAAGAAAAGAAAAGGGGAAGGTCGGCTCCGTGCGCCGTCGCACCATGCGGCGGCCGCACAGGAGACCCCTCTTTCTTTTTTTCGATAGTCAAAATTTGATGTATGTAAAACGGACTATGCCAACTAAATTAGTAACAACAGATAATAATATAAAATTATGGTCAAAGATTGATTTATTTGACAAAAAAAATCAAACTGTGCTCATTGATCTGGGACAGAGGGACTATATTGCAATCTAAAGGTTCTACACAGTACGAAAAAACAAATTTCAGTGGAAGCTAACAAATTTAAGTGGAAGCAGTTTCATTTCAGGTTAATGTCAATTTTTAAACCATCTCCAACGGTACTCTAAAATTTCAAAAATAGAGTATTGTTTTACTTCAACAGAACTCTAAACATTGCTCTATTATAGAGCAACTCTATCACTTGCTTCAAATTTTGTGCAAAGTATAGTGTTGCGCTTAGGGATGACCAACGTCGGTTCCGGTTCCGGTTCGCCATTTAGGTCAACCTTAACCGGCCCTTGGTTACACTGGTTCCCGTCATCACAATCCGGTTCCAGTACGGTTCCGGTACGGTTCCGGTCCCGTTCCGGTTCAGTTCCACACTATATTTTTTTTATTTTTTAATTTTTTTTATCATACAATAATGAATAAACAGGTTAAAATTTATTGAAAAACAAAGGATTTTTTTTATTTATCATACAATAATGAATAAACATGTTAAAATTTATTGAAAAACATGGGATTTTTATTTTTTTTAATGGAAACGCCGGTCCGGTTCCGGTTCCGGTTCGCCATTTATGTGAACCTTAACCGGCCCTTGGTTACACCGGTTCCGGTTAACTCGCCGGTTCGCTCCGGTTCCGGGCTTCTCCGGTCCGGTTCCGGTTTGGTTTTCCGGTTCTGGGCCGGTTTGGTCATCCCTAGCTGCGCTATCTCCTTTTTCTTCATCTTTTTCTTTTTAAATATCCGTTTTTTGTTTTTCTTTTTGATATACTCCCTCCGTTTCATGTGAATTGAGACTTATTTCTTTTTTCGTTCGTTTCACCTCAATTGAGAGTGCCCAAAATGGCAAACTTTTTAATATTTTATATTCACCCAACCCCACCCATTTAACCCTACTAATTCTCTCTCTTTATTTTTCACCACTCATTTTATCCAACCAACATTACTATTTACCCCACTCATTCTCTTTCTTCATTTTCCACCACACATTCACTACTTTCTCTTAATTATTGTGCCTATTTTTTTGGTCTCAATTCACATGAAACGGAGGGAGTATATGAAAATATTTTACGATATAAAATTATATAACCTACTATTATTTATATATGTGAAACAATAATGATTATTATTGTTATATTCTATTTAGTATAAGATTTGAAGGAAATTGTTGGAAATATTTGGTATAAAAATTGAACTATTATAAAGAATATTGCAATTTTTGCACTAAACTGTTGGAGATGGTCTTATACTCCCTTTCTTTCTGTTCTTAAAGAAATAGTAGTATCTATTTATAGATAATTTTGTCTCATACATATTTTTAAGAAAAAAAAACATTTATCCATACATGTTATATATCAACAAAAAAAACAATAATTTTTATATACTTTAAAAATTAAATATTTTAAAAATAGATAAATATATTTTTAAATTTGTAATGTTAATTATATAAAAAGAAAACAAAATATAATTTGAATAATCATTACTACCTCCGTCGCAAACTAATGTTCACTTATTTTTGTTCCGGTCGTCTCATTCTAGTAGTTAATTATATGTTCAAGTTTCTCTCTCTTACCCACTCACAACAACTATCCACTTATTATTCTCTACTCTGTTTTCTCTCTCCTACCCTCTCAGAACACTTATTTTTCCAACATACTCCATCCGTCCCAAAATGATCTTCTCATTTGGCATGTTTCATTGTCCCAAAAGTTCTTCACATTCTACAACCTAGGCTTAGAAGTGCCCAAACAAAACATGACTAGTGAATCAAGCGTTCATATCTTTCAAAAAAAATGAATATTCAAATGTAAACATCATTTTAGGACGGAGGGAGTAGTAGTATTTTTTAAAATCTGCAATTCAATTTTACTCCCTTTGTCCCGAAATAGATATCATAATTAATAAATTAATGTTTTCAAGTTTTTTATTATTTCGGAATAATAATGATTAGTTTGGGAGTAAGTATTTTTGAGAGATGATTGCAAAATAAACCCTGTACAAGTTTACTCATTGCAATTTAAACCTTATACAAACAATAATTGCGTGAAAAATCTTGTACAAGGAATTTTGTTGCAATTTAAACATTCATCCAGTTAGTCGTTAAAAAAAAGTTATAAAAGTGCACTTCACCCCCTTATAGTTTACATAACTTGTAATTTTCTTCTAAAATCATTGATAATTATTATTATTATTTCTCTTACTAACTAAAAGTTATTAAACCATAAATATTAAAAACTTGAGTAAACTCATTCACAAATTCTAAACATTTTAAAGTCAACTCAAATAGATTGACTATTTTAAAAATTTATCTTTTAACGTCTAACTATGTCTACGTTTTATGAAGTTTAATTATAGAATATACAAAATAAATACTAGTTTATTTCGAAATTAAAGAATGATATTTAAAAAATTAATAAAATGTTAGTCATAGTTAGAAATTAGGATATATTTAAAAAAATGATTCAACTCCACAAGAGTTCTCAGTCACATAAAATCAAAATATGATTTTACGAAGAAATTTAACACACAAAATTCAAAAACAAAATAACCTCACTCATATTATAATCCTCTCTCCTCTTCCTCCATATTGATTCAACATATCAACTCCTAAAATTTATTTGAATAATAAAGTTATATTGATTGTTTGAAGTTTAATATTTTGTTGGAGGAAAGGAGAGGGTTATACTTTGACGCTTAACCTTTGTTTTGTAATAATCGATAAGCTTTGACGCGCATCGATTTCAACCCAAGGACCTAAGGTAAAATATGAAAATGTCTGTTTTTATTGGCAAATTTCACCTTCTATGAGGGACGTATTGGTAAAAAATATTTTTAAAAAAATTGTGACTGAGAACTCTTTTGGAGTTGAATCATTTTTTAAAATATATTTAAATTTCTAACTATGACTAACATATTATTAATATTTTAAATATTATTATTTAATGGTTTAATGACAATTTAGATCTTGAAGTGATATACCACCCTTCCAAACGGACCCTGATATTTTTTTTCGTAAGATCAGACCTTGATGTGAAAATTGTTGGCCAGTTAAGGCCTTTTTGACGGATTTTGTTAGAAAAGTCATACACATGATCGACAAAATGGATTGATGTGTAATTGATATTAGCTATTAAGAGCTTTAGTGCAATTTTGAAATTTAAAGGGTTAAAATTTATAGAATAAGGGGGTCAAAGAAATGTGAGTATCTCTTCATCTTCACCCACCACTAGACATGTCCAAATAAAACCGGGAACCGACGGAACCAGCGGGTAGAACCGGAACCGGGAACCGGCGAGAACCGGGAACCGAACGGAACCGAGAACCGAATTGAAACGGTTCGAATACGAATCCAACATATTCAGAACCGGCGGAACCGGGAACCGAATGGTTCTCTGCATCAGAGGACTTTAAAGATGTTTGATCATTATGGTAGGTTGGCTGCTAGCTAATATATATACTGATATACATACTCCCTCCGTCCCAAAATACTTGTAGTTCTAGGATTTTCACACAAATTAAGAAAAAAAAATTAATACATGTGTAATGGACTATATTACTCTTGGAACATTCAAGTATCAATACAATTTAATACTTTTACAATGACAACACTATCATAAATAAGGGTATATTTGATAAACAATGTCAAAAATGTATATATAATAGCAAAACTACAAATATTTTGGGACAAACTTCAACTCCTTAAACTACAAGTATTTTGAAATGGCGGGAGTATTACATTTTAAACTACAAATATTTTGGGACGGAGGGAGTATTACATACTTATTAGATGGTGAGATGGAACCGGTGGAACCGTCAGAACCGGAACCGGCGTATAGAACCGGGAACCGGATTAAGATGGTTCGAATACGGTTCTAGCCATTTGGGAACCGGGAACCGGCGGTTTCGAAACCAGGAACCGGAACCGGAACCGTTTGGACATGTCTACCCACCACCACTATGTCCACCACCTGAAACCACCACTGTGCCACTGTTGGATATTATGCCCTAGGCCCTTGAGAAATGCCTATGCGTTATATCATAGCTTCATTGTTATAGAGATAACGAACCCGATTATTATATCTTTTGCATGTTTATTATAATAATTATTGTCCCTAGCACTTATGAAGAGTTGTATAAGTTTAATGGATAATCATATGATGATTATGGTGCATAGGATGCGGATTAAACTTGTGGGTACTTGTTGGAGAACAAGGTACTGGATAGACCCGTTGTGAGATTTATGTCATGGTCAAATGTAATAATTAAATCTCATAATAGTCATACCATTTGAATCCTTAGACCTGAGATTATCATGGTCTTCCACATGATGAACATTATGTTTGACGTACTCAAACGCTACCCTTAACCTGGTGGTTATAAAGGTTACGATTGGCATAATCGAATTCCTGTAGGGAAGAATGATAAGTCAAGATGGGATTTGTCCCTCTCTCAAGAGAGATATCTGCTTGGCCTCTCGATGAGTGAGATTGATAATAGTGTACGGCCGTACCCAAATGAATTGACGTGTTCAATGTCATTTGCTCATATCAATCTACTCGGGATCGAGAAAGCATTGGACAACATAAGTTGACTAGGACCATGACTTATGTCCAATATGATATCACGTGTGTAAGTACCCCAATCTGAAACTGACCTACTTTAGAGGAATTCTTGGTACCATTTAAGGATAAACCAATGGGCCAGGACCTCACTAGGATAAACCTGATATTCCAGGACTGAACTTGAATTAAACTTAGAAAAATCCAGAAGCTCGCCAAGTCGAGTCTTACGGATGGTTTGGGCACATGAGGTCCCTAGCCGTACGGATATGTTGGGCACCCTCAGCTTCTATAAATTGAACCCCATGCTGATCATTTCAGGGGGGAGAAAACGTTTTGAGAGCTGTTATTCTGCCAGTTTGAGAGCAGAAAGTGAGTGATACACATATTTGAGTGAAAAGAGAGGAAGATAGGCATAACCATCATAGGTGAAGCCTCCTTCTCCCCATCTTCTTCTTCATCTCAAACTCTCTTTTATCTTTGTTCATATTACTTGTTTATCTTGTATTATTTCTTCTTGTTCTTGCAAAGTCTTGTGCATTTCAAGCACTTTACATTTCTTGCAAGTCTTGTCCATTTTCAAGCACTATATCTATATATTATACAAGTCTTGGCCTTCCAAGATATATATATTATGATTATATATGTATATGATCCAAATCATGAGGTGATTTAAGGTTCCCTTCACACCTAATGTGTGATTTATGGGATAAAACCTAGGATAATCATGATTTGTTAAACTTCATGTTGATGTTTTTCTTGTTTGGCCATAAGAGTCATGATTGGGGGATAAAGTTTCAATCTTTATCACCCCAACCATGATCTAGCCATAAATCTCCAAGTATGGGACATAAATATTTGATCTTTATGTTATATTTGTGTCCCTAAAGGTTTAATATTGTATAATAAGTCCATTTTGGTGGTAAAGTTTCCATCTTTATCCACCAAAATGGTCATTTTGGTTTAAATGCCATGTTCATCAACTTTTTATAAATTTCTCCAATGATTGCCTTTGATCACACCCAAATCTTTGTTTTTGGGGTTCCTTTGATGATCAAAGTGCATAGGAATGAACTTTTCAAAGTTTTATTGTTAATCATAAATTGGAAATCAACATTCCAGTCCAGTTTCAGCAAAGATACTCTGTTTTGACTGAAACTGGACTGTTTTCTGATAAACTGTAAAAATACCCTGGAAAGCCTTCCCCATCAGTATGGCTACTTTGGCCGGGGAGGGCATTTTCCAGTTTCTTCCTTTTCTAACCAGAAAATTTGCAAAATAAACCTTTTCTATTAAAGAATTAACTGGTTTTGGCAAAACAGTCAGTTTCTCCCATTTTGAAAATACACACACACACACATACACTTTCGTTAACTAACATTAGGGAGACTCGGTCCTATCCGAGGCGATTTGGGTGACGTAAAACTCTTCCCAAGGCGTAACCTGACCTCCGAACTAATAGAATCTCTAACCTTTTCTTTTGTTGGGTTAAATAATTAACAAAAGTGGCGACTCCGTTATGTTTTGTGAGATAACCGTGTTCGGCTTTTTCCCCCCAAAACTCGTCGCCATCCATCCGCGCGGGGGCGGGATCCTTACAGTGGCGACTCCGCTGGGGAGTAAAGTGTCCACAAACTTCTTTTTAGAAATTTTGGGGGTGCTTTTGTGTGGGTCAAACTCCTGTTCCCCATTTCCGTTAACTTTTATGTTTGTTTTGTGTGTGCTGTGTTTCTGTTTGAACTTTCTGGAGTGGAAACTGTTCTGGATGTGCAATAAACTGGGGCTTGATGATCAGAAGTTGAAAAACAGCAAAAAATAATTGCCAGCATGCTATAGCCGTACGGCTATGTTGGGTAGGGAACAGAATGTTCCAAAATTTAACAATTTTGTGCAGGGCAGGAACATTCTGTGTCCCTTTGGCTTCTGCTTGTCCAGGTTCCAAATTTACAGTTTTGTTTGACCACATTACCTTCTTCTTTTCTAGTCAAAACTTGGTTTTTGAAGCTTGGTCATGCACAAACTTTTGGACATAAATTTGGGTTTTCAAAACCTCCTTGTGCATGACCCATTTTGTAAAAGATTTTTGAATTCTTTGTTGTACACAACTTGTTTTACAAATGATTTTCAAAAGAATTGTTCTTCTTGAAAAATGTTGATTTCAAAGGATTCTTTGGTTGTGCACAATTTGTTGTACATACAAGTTTTGGCTTTGTTTGTTCATATGATTCTTTCTTGATTGCTTGTGTAAATAGCTTGTTCATGCTTGTTCATTTTTGCGATTATGCTTATTCATGCTTGTTCATATGTTGATTATACATTGCTCATTATGTTAAAACGGACCAAAAATTTCTATTTTAACTCAAAAAAGAACATAGAATGGCTTCACACTACGCGCACTTGACCTTGCACGTTCTAAATGCCCTTTAAACCCGGGATGGATGCCACGATGCAGCTTGATCGGTGCTCTTGTGCCCTTCTAGCACGCACGGGTCCATTCCACCTCCCCTTCCGAGCCGAGTCAACCACACTTGTCCGTGACACACAAATACCGAGACTTTGGTTGGTTTTTGGTCTAGCTCACGCTGCCACGTCCCTAATATGTGTCTGAGATTAATTATGGCCAAGTTAATGCCCAAGTCACGACTCCTTGTGAAAATAAGTGTGACCATGGTCAACTTTAACCCGGTCCTTGACTTATGCGTTAATCTTGGCTATAATTAACCTAAGTCATGTGTTATGGATAGGGTGACACTGTGTTGTCAAGCCCTAATGAATGGTTCATACTAATCATCCTTAAGCCCATGGATAAGATTCGAAGGCCCTCATCAAAGATGAGGTTATGCCGGAAGTCCCTTAAGTCCTTAAGACGAATCTCGATCTTAACCGGGGCTTAATCATGATTGGAATGGCTCGCGTATTGGGGATCTTGCGATACACTAGACCCTAGATTCGTTTTTTTTGGTTGGTGGAAGCCGCTTGCCCTATAGGACCCTCGCCCGGGACAGTCCATCCTTGGGAGTGTGCAAGGCAGGTGAAAAACGAGGGGTCTATAGGCGTAGTGATGACCTCCACTGATCTAGGAATTAGAGTAGTTGCGAAAAAGAAGAGAAATCTTTTCCAACTATTTAGGAAATAAAAATGCTTTTTAAGTAAACTTGGATGAATAAATAATTGCACATTGCATGACTTTGCTCCATTTTTGCTTCTTGGCCTTGACGCATTGCATTCTTGCGTTAATGAAGCGTCATTTCGTTAGGTCTTTGGACGGATCCCCGTTATCCTCCAAGACTTCCATAAAGGCGTTTCGTTAAGACTTTGGATGGATCCCCACTATCCTTCCAAGGTTCCCATTGTGATCCCCGTTGTGATCCCGTTATGATCCCGTTGTGATCCCCTTGTGATCCCCGTTGTGATCCCCATTGTGATCCCCATTGTGATCCCGTCGTGATCCCCGTTGTGATCCCCGTTGTGATCCCGTTGTGATCCCGTTTGTGATCCCCGCTGAAACCTCCGTTAAACCCCTAGGTGTTGTCCCCTAGGTCCCCGTTGAGATCCCCGTTGGAACCCTAGGTGTTGTCCCCTAGGTCCCCATTGAAATTCCCGCCAAACCCCTAGGTGTTGTCCCCTAGGTCCCCGTTAAGATCCCCGTTAAACCCCTAGGCGTAGTTCCCTAGGATGTTAGTCAAGTCTTTGGACGGATCCCTGTTATCCTCCAAAGCGTCTGTTAAAGAAAAGAAACAAAAGGTGCTTAGGGTAACTCTCTCCCCTTTCCTTGGGCCGTCACATGATGACCAATTCTGCGCCCCTCATGCCATTTCGTTCCCATCAGTGTCGTCGCGTGACCATGACCCCTTCGAGTTTAGCTGTTATGGCACCACATGGTAATATACCTTGGTCAAGCATTGGCCTCCTCAGTTTGCACCTCCATGTGATGACCATCTCAGTTGCTCCGATCGCCTTGATGGCTCGAACTAGTGTGAGTACCATCTGGTCCCAAGCCAGTAAGGTTCTGTCCCATGTTATCCTGACTATATTCCGACAAGCCAAGGAGGCTCCTTGTCCCCGTAACCTTTAAGTTAGATCCCTTAGGGCCGCTCTCCGTCACCCTAGGAAGTCCGTTTGGAAAGTGAGTCAATCACTCACCTCTTCCCAAAAGCCCGTTTGAATTAGGACAATTTAAGTCATGTTCGTCTCTTCGTTAAACCCATTTGAATGTGTGAGTATTTTACTCAAATAGAAAAATGCGTGTGTCAATCCCCATTCAACAAATTGGAAATCAAGTTTTCTTAAAATAAGAGGTCAACTCTTTTCCAAAAGGCTAATCCTCTAATGAGGCGTTCCTCTCAAATCATGGTTATAATTTCACCTCGAGGTTTAAAATGCTAAAGTCCTTTGCGGACTTGTCCACCGGAAATATCAACCAAGGAGCCCACATCTGAAATGGCGTCTGAGACTTCCATCCACGTGAGCAGGATTGGGGCACCGTCCACGAGAAGAGTCCCATGCCTTGGAGGCTCAAAGGCGGCTACATCAAATGGAGATCCGTAACTTCGCTGAATGTCATGCGCGAGGTTACTCCCCTTGAAAGGAAGTCACCAAAAAGAGATGGCCGAATATGGGCCCGGTGGTTGCAATGCCAAGCCAAGTGGAGATCTCGCGACATCTTTCCCGATGACACGGAACCCAAAGTTCCCCGCGGAAGACATAGAATATGCCGCCGACAAACCCTCCAACAATCGAAGAAGAAAATGGAACATCGCGTGTCATAGGAGCCCATCCCTAAAAAAAATGATGAGTCTTCCAGCCTCGTAGGATCTAGATTCTCACAAAAGTCCGTCCCGGACTGTGTCTTTTTATTTTTCCAAAGGTCCGCACTTGGACATGTATGTACAAAGTTATCTCAATAAAAGAGTCATTTTCATTCTCTTCTCTCTAGACTTGAGACATTATTTGCAATATACATTTACTCTTGAAACTGCCTTGCTTGTTATGATCAATTGATTGCTACGTCCCCAAAATGATGAATTGACTTCTAAGCATACTAGTTAATGACGACTCATTAAGGGCGAATGGACCTAACACGAATGAGAAATGCTAAATGCAAAAAATTAATCTTGATGTGAATAAATGTTGTGATCAATTGGCATGAAGAAACCATTAATGGCAAGTCTTCCCTCATACACTTCCCCGATACACAACCCGATACACCTTGCCAAGACCAATTCTTGATGCACATCGAAGGAATCCCAAGACAGTGAAAATGTGAGGACGTTGTTGCTCGACCACCGAGATTTGACAGTGCTCACACGTGTGCGACCAAGCATAGGGCTTCCCGGAATCTTCAAAGTCAGCCCAAAGTAAAAGGCACGCCACCAAGGGGCTATAAAGGAGCCAATGCCCGAGAAAGCGAGCTGGGGCTAATGTTTACCTCCTCCAAAAAAAAAAAAGAGAAAAAAAAAAGAGAAAAGAAAAAAAAAGGAGAAGAGGGAAAGGAATTGAATGTATGGAAAGAATGGAAGGAAATGGTAAAAACAAAGTTTGCCTCAAAAGGAGTTCACACCAAAGAGGGTTCACCCCAAGAGGTCCATCTCAAGGAGTTCACCCAAAGCAAAGTGAGCAACAACGTCCTCCGAGACAACAACAAAAGAAAGCCAACTTCAGCAAAAGACGGCCTAGGGCCGAACTACGGCGACCTGAGCTCCTCAAACTGAGGGGAACGTAGGCAACCTTCGGGTCCGGTCATAGCATGAAATGAATCCATCAAACCTCGGTCCTCCCAAAATGACCCGGTTCTCTTCCTTTGGTCCCATCAATGACCAATTTCCCAGATAATGACCAATCTCTCCTAAACACATTTTGATCTTGCCATTGATCGAATCCTAATCTCAATTGATCACAGCATTTATACATGTCAAGGCTAATTGCTTGTTATAACCCTGACTTAATAATGAACATGGTCCGTTCAAGTAATCATTTTGATGATATTGACTAAGGCTGATTTCAAATGTCACGACAAGTCTTCTTCTCTACATCTTAGGAAAGAGCTAAACACTTGTATTATATCAAGCAAGGGCTTCCTCCCGTTTCGTGATACATTGTTCACCAATATAAAGGGACTCTCTCCCGCCTAAATAAAGGCCCTTGCATGTTTCCCCCAAAAAGACATATTAAGTCCCCGCCCCGTCGAGTCGGTTGGATCACTCATAAAAGAAAGAGAAAAATAAAAAGAAAGGCACCAAAAAAGTAGCCCGCTAGGTTGAAAACCCGCAAGGGCGGCCTAGGCAAAAAACAGGGTGTGCCATGAAAGACGCAAAAAGTAGCCCGCTAGGTTGAAAACCCGTAAGGGCGGCCTAGGCAAAAGAAAGGGCGCGTCATGAAAAAGGGATGGGACATAAGTCCATTAGGTTAAAAATATGAAAAATCGTCCTTTGGCCGTCCGTCGTGACGTAAAACCAGTAGGTTTAGTGAGATTCGTCCTTTGGCCGTCCGGCGTGACATAAGTCCATTAGGTTTGGTGAGATTTGTCATTTGGCCGTCTGGCGTGACGTAAGACCAATAGGTTTAGTGAGATTCGTCCTTTAGCCGTCCGGCGTGACGTAATTCCATTAGGTTTCGCGAGATTCGTCCTTGGCCGTCCGGCGTGGCATAAGACCATTGGATTTTTGTTCACCCGGCCGTACTTCGTAAGTCCAGGGTAGAAAGAGAAATCGTAAAAATCCCGGCCGTACCTCGTAAGTCCAGGATGAGAATTAAGAGTTGTCCTTCGGCAGCCCTTGGTAAGGCGTAAGACCAGTATAGTCATGATTAGGTTAAGAAAACCTTTGTCCCCGAGAGTGGCCAGGTTAGAGAAAACCTATCAATGTGTCCCGGCAGCCCTTGGTAGGGCGTAAGACCAGTATAGTCATGATTAGGTCAAGAAAACCTTTGTCCCCGAGAGTGACCAGGTTAGGAAAACCTATCAATGTGTCCCGGCAGTCCTTAGTCGGATGTAACCAGTTACCCTCGAGTCGACCCTCTCCGATAGAGCCAAGCCGATCGAGCCCAGTGTAACGCCCATCCTTATTATCGTTAAATATTTGAACTTGCATATTATGTGTTAGTTTTACTTGGGTTAACTTTTTAACTGCTTTAGAATATTAAGGTGGTTAAATGTCTAGTTTTGACTTTTGGGTCATTCGTGAAAATTTGACATTAGGGGTCTTTTTGTTAAAAGTGAAACTTGAGGGGCCTAAGTGCAATTCTTTGAAAGTTATAAGTATATCAACTTGTTAGCTTTCTTCTCTGGGTCATTTTACCCAAATTCAACACGTACACTCCCTCTGTTCTGAAAGCTAGGGTTAGAATTTTCCCTATTCCCGACTCCTCGAGTTTAATTATCCCTCCGTTCTTGATTCCGATCCCGGATTAATATTCGTGGCGTCGAATAGAGCGTTCCAGGCCGAACAGAAATAAGTCTGGGTCAACTTGAATTTTGACTAGGTAAGTTATTAGCTCCCCCTTACTTGTAATAACATGCATAAATGTTATTCTCGATACTTGTGATTGTTAATTTTGTGTTTGGGGTGACTTTGGTGGTACTTGTAAATTTGGGACAAAAGGAGTAAATTTCCCCTGTGTAAACTAATGAAAGGAAATGAAAGAATTGGTTTTAAGCTTGTTTATTATTTTGGGGTATGTTGAAATTGTTAGTAAATGTTACTCCTACGTTTTGGGACGGAAAATAATTCAACCTGGGAAAGAAATGAGAATTTCGCATTTTAGTACACTGTGCGACCGCACAAAAATGATTGTGCGACCGCACATCTTTCTGAAGGATTTTTCAAAGAAATTGACATGCTTGTGTGCGGCCGCACAGTCCATTTTGGGCGACCGCACAGTTGTCTGAAAAACAAAGATTTTGTTTAAAGTTTGTATAAAGTTGGAAGTAACCCTAGTTAAGGTATATAACCTTAATATAAGATGTCCTAGCAAGTGTTGTGATACTTTAGGGGCATCAGACTTGGTCTTAAACATGTATACTCATTGAATTAAAATGAGAACATAAGTATAAGAGTAGTATCTCTTCTTTATGTCTTGAAAGTGCTATGAACAAGCACTAATGTGTTATACTTGTTGTGAATCCAATGATTGTGTACCTTAGAGGCATTAGCATAAGGTCTTAGACTTGAACATCCTAAGAATAGGATTGGGATTTGGTAAGAGTAAATGTATAACTCTTATATTTGTTTGAATGTCCAAAGATTGGGATATAACTTGAAGTATAAGACCTTAAAATCTTGTACGTGACTTGAACATCCAAAGAATTGGATTGAGATTTGAATAGAAGATAATAAAATCTTGTATTTGACTTGGCTTGACACCAATACATATGTATGGTAGTAAACTTGGAAGTTCTATGAACAAGCACTAACGTGTATGAGACATGTTCTTGTTGTGTATGTGAAAACATTGCATATAGTTGCTTGATAACAAGGTGACTTCTTGATTACTTGAAGCATGTTCCTTGTTGAGCTAGTCCACTACATTTGGATTAGTTCTTCTCCCGTTGTTCAAGTAAATATCTACTTGTACTTTCTTGTGTGAGTCCAGCTGGTTCTCCTTGCTTGTTCGAAAATGTATAGGTTCACGCTTGTCGCGAGAGCTGGGGTTTAAGTGACAATCGGGTCCCTATGTATTTCCGCCCGACCCCTTACTACCGGCCATAGTAAGGGCATAGCTTCCTTAGTTGGAGCAATAAGCCTGACTTAAGTGAATGCTAAACTCCCGTCCCGAACACCTCGTGAATAATCATGAGTACTGATATTGAGAATGACACTGGTTACCGGGTCTTCTGATATATACTGAATAATCAGTTCCTGTTATTGATCGTGATTGTCAAAGTAATACAAGCTTCGACAACAATGGTATTCTTGGGAGGAATAAGGAAGGAAGCAATATCCTTATAACTTGCTTGTTTAGCTCTATGTGCTACTTGATGAGTGGATTATCCTCTCATATACTTGTTACTTGAGGGTACTTGATAAATGATTACTTGAGTATCTACTTGAATTGCATGATAACATGTCATGTAGTTGCATCTAATAGCTTACTGAGATTTATCTCACCCTTTATTTGTTTCCCCCCCCCCCCCAGGAAAGGAAGGATAGTGCGCAGTGAGGCTCGACATAGTTGGGAGCTTACTTCGCAGGTCGTGATTGTTTTGGGGCTTGTGTCCTTTTACACTTGGTGAGGACGATGTATTATGGGTTTTGTAACTCCTTATTTTGGGGTAGACAGTTCTTGTTGTCACTAGACATCTTGTATAGTACTCTTGATGCCAGCTTATGTGCTGGGCATGTTTCCGCTGTGTATGTATTAAGTTTGGTTTTAAATTTTCTTGTCTAGAACTCGTGTTGTGAGCTAGTATAGCTCCTTACTCTAGAATATATATATCATGTCAGTTTGTTAAACAAATGTCATTAAGTTTCTTGTTAAGTTTCTTGTTCCTCGTTAGGCACTCCCATCCAGTTTCGAGATTCTATTAGGGGATCCCGGGACCTGGGGGCGTGTCACCCAGCCTCTGAGCCATGCCCATTATTTGAGCCTCTGAGCCATGCCTATTCCTCGAGTCGACCCTCTCCTGATAGAGCCAAGTCGATCGAGTCTAGCCTTTGATCCATGCCCATTATTTGAGCCTCTGAGCCATGCCTATTCCTCGAGTCGACCCTCTCCTGATAGAGCCAAGTCGATCGAGTCTAGCCTCTGAGCCATGCCCATCATTTGAGCCTCTGAGCCATGCCAGCCCCCTTTAGTCAACCCCCTCCGAATAGGGCCAAGTTGACCAAGCCCGGCCTTTGAGCCATGCCTGTTTAGGAAAGGATGAATAGATATCCACCTAAGGCCCATAGGTTTGAGTAGCCTTAAAATCTCTCACCCGAACTACGTTAGGCTTGATTCCCTCGAATAGGGATACGTATGAATCCTATACCTCTAGGTCCAGCCATAGAACAAATCGGCCAAGCCGTACTCCCATCGGATTGGGATGCCTATAGGTTTGAGTAGCCTTAAACCCTCTCACCCAAATCGGTCAAGCCGTCCTCCCATCGGATTGGGATGCCTATAGGTTTGAGTAGCCTTAAACCCTCTCACCCAAATCGGTCAAGCCGTCCTCCCATCGGATTGGGATGCCTATAGGTTTGAGTAGCCTTAAACCCTCTCACCAAAATCGGCTATGCCGTCCTCCCATCGGATTGGGATGCTTATAGGTTTGAGTAGCCTTAGAATCTCTCACCCAAATCGGCTATGCCGTCCTCCCATCAAAATGGGATGCTTATAGGTTTGAGTAGCCTTGAAATCTCTCACCCAAATCGGCTTCCTCCTATCAGATTGGGATGCTTGTTTTATCGACAACCCCGCTTTCTTCAAAAGCGATGTTGCCGAGGGGCTCTGTAAGTTACCCAATCTGAAATGACCTACTTTAGAGGAATTCTTGGTACCATTTAGGGATAAACCAATGGGCCAGGACCTCACTAGGATAAACCTGATATTCCAGGACTGGACTGGAATTAAACTTAGAAAAATCCAGAAGCTTGCCAAGTCGAGTCGTACGGATGGTTTGGGCAAATGAGGTCCCTAGCCGTACGGCTATGTTGGGCACCCTCAGCCTCTATAAATTGAACCCCATGCTGATCATTTCAGGAGGGGAGAAAACGTTTTGAGAGCTGTTACTCTGCCAGTTCGAGAGCAGAAAGTGAGTGATACACATATTTGAGTGAAAAGAGAGGAAGATAGGCATAACCATCATAGGTGAAGCCTCCTTCTCCCCATCTTCTTCTTAATCTCAAACTCCCTTTTATCTTTGTTCATATTACTTATTTATCTTGTATTATTTCTTTTTGTTCTTGCAAAGTCTTGTCCATTTCAAGCACTTTACATTTCATGCAAGTCTTGTCCATTTTCAAGCATTATATCTATATATTATACAAGTCTTGGCCATCCAAGATATATATATATTATGATTATATATGTATATGATCCAAATCATGAGGTGATTCAAGGTTCCCTTCACACCTAGTGTGTGATTTATGGGATAAAACCTAGGATAATCATTTGTTAAATTTCATGTTGATGTTTTTCTTGTTTGGCCATAAGAGTCATGATTGGGGGATAAAGTTTCAATCTTTATCGCCCCAACCATGATCTAGCCATAAATCTCCAAGTATGAGACATAAAGATTTGATCTTTATGTTATATTTGTGTCCCTAAAGGTTTAATCTTGTATAATAAGTCTATTTTGGTGGTAAAGTTTCCATCTTTATCCACCAAAATGGTCATTTTGGTTTAAATGCCATGTTCATCAACTTTTCATAAATTTCTCCAATGATTGCCTTTGATCACACCCAAATCTTTGTTTTTGGGGTTCCTTTGATGATCAAAGTACATAGGAATGAACTTTTCAAAGTTTTGTTGTTAATCATAAACTGGAAATCAACATTCCAGTCCAGTTTCAGCAAAGATACTATGTTTTGACTGAAACTGGACTGTTTTCTGATAAACTGTAAAAATGCCCTGGAAAACCCTCCCCATCCGTACGATACATCCGCACGGGGGCGGGATCCTTACAGCGTGACAAAAAGATTGTGATATGTTCTATAAGGTTACTTTGGACTTTCAAAGTTATACTAATTGGGTAGTCATAATGGCTTGCTAGAGTCCGCTTATGACTTACGGCTTCTGACTCGTTCGGACTCGTTGCCAACTTAGTATAATCCTATTGGGTCACACACAATAGAACGGATTGAAAAAGCCTAAAAATTCTGGGAAAATAAACTGGCCACCTTACGGCTCTTGGAGTGGCGTACGGCTCCTGGAGAGCCGTACGGCCGCCCCGCCCGTACCAGTCCAGTTTATTCAGTTTTCTTGACTGAAAAGGAATCCCGACCCCAAAAAGAATTAGGTCAAACCCCCATATAAGATATGCAGCCGGGTTTGACAGCCTCTAATGGTGATTTTGGAAATCACAAACCATTGTTTAGAAACAATAAATTATAGAGAGGTAGGATTATTTATTTGATGATTCTTGATCATCAATATACAATAATCAAAGAGCAAAATAATTCCGACGAAGAAATCGTTTCTTCATCAAAGCCTTGGGTCTAGCAATCCAGATCAAGAAGGTGTTCTTGATATCCGTTCGACGTGTGGATACCGATGGAGAGTGTTTTCTTTAGTACCTTAAAGTCCGTGTTCATAGATTCGATCTTCAAGGGTATGTTTTCTTTCATCTTGTATTTAATTTAATCAACATGCACGGATCCAGACTCATGGGTGTTTGATTTATATGTTTAATTCTGCTGCGGATGATGCATCAAAACCCAACAGCCACCACCACCACCGTGCCACCACCACCATTAACAAAAGTAAACACCAAATTCCTTCTTCTCAATTCATTTTTTCTAAATCCAAACAATAAATTAATCTTAAACTAAAACCAAACAACATTTACATTCAAAATGAAATATCAAAATTGTAAAAACAAAAGCAAAGAAATCAAGATCTGGGTTCTTTCGCTATGAATGTTGCAGAGAGAAAAGTGCCAAAATTCCCAGAAATCAAGATCTGTGAAACGGCAGAGGAAAGTGGGTCAAAGGTGTCGGCTTTGAGGATGGGGATGGAAGGTGGTGGTGAGTTTGGGTGTATGGCTCAAGTCAGGGATACCATGGACGAATTCCATCCAGCTAAGGCTAGGTGTTGAGTGGAGATGAAGAGGAATTGAGAAATTTGAGAGCTTCCCTGACAAAATATTTTCCGGTAAAACCAAATGGATGGATTTTGGGGGAAGGTTACAGGGTTTTGATGGGGGAGAGAGAGAGAGAGAGAGGGCCTAGCTGTGTTTTTTTTCTTTTTCAATTTCTTTTTCCTTTCTTTTCGTTTCTTTCCTTTTTTCTAATTTTGTTCGTGGCTAACTGTTTGTTCTTTGTTAATAATAACAATACTCCATTCCGTCCCAAAATGAATGTAATTTTTTTTAAATGTAGTGTGATCAATAACAAATTAATTTTTTTTAATATTAATAATTATTTCTTTTTTAATTTTTTTTGAATATTTTTCAAAAATATATATAATTTAATATTTTTAACCCTTTAAGTTTCAAAAAATTCATTAAAACCCTTAATAGTTAATATCAATTACAAATCCATCCATTTTGTCGATCATGTGCCATGCACATGATACTTAACTGACTTTTCTAACAAAATCCGCCAAAAAGGCCTTAACTGGTCAACATTTTTCACATGAAGGTCTGATCTGGCGAAAAAAAACATCAGGGTCCGTTTGGAAGGGTGGTATATCACTTTAAGGTCTAAATTGTCATTAACCCTTATTTAATTTATAAATATGACTAGTATTTATATTGTAAATTTTAAAATTCATAAAACATAGACATAGTTATAAGTTAAAAGATAAATTTAAAAAATACTCAATCTGTTTGAGTTGACTTTAAAATGTTTAGAATTTTTGAATGAGTTTATTCAAGTTTGTATTATTTATGGCTTGATAATTTTTAGTTAGTAAGAGAAAATAATAATAATAATTATTATTATAAATGTCTTTGGAGGAGAATTACAAGTTATGTAAACTTTAAGGGAGTGTAAGTGTACTTTTATAACTTGATTTTTAACGACTAACTGGATGAGGGTTTAAATTGCAACAAAATTCCTTATACAAAGTTTTTCACGCAATTATTATTTGTACAAGGTTTAAATTGCAATGAATAAACTTGTATAGGGTTTATTTTGCAATTATCTCTATTTTTGAAGAAGAGGTTAGGTGGCCCAACTAGAATCAACTAACCACTTACTTACAAACACATGCTAGAGTTGTACAAACAAATCATATGCATCTCCATTTCCATTTCCATTTCAAGTGAACTCCCCGCCAAGCAACTCTAACTTTTTTAGCTCCTTCCCATACCTTCTCATTATTCATGCAAAATCATTTTTTTATATACCTCCACCCTAACAGCCCCTTACTTCCCTCTCTTGATCGATCTCTCTCTTTCTAATCTCTAACTCCACTACAATTTTCCTTCCAAAAAAAAAAACTCCACTACAATTTACAAACTACCCAAACATGCCCCAGCAATTTTCTCTCCTCCTCCTCCTTACTCTCTCCCTCCTCCCACACCCATCCACTCCCGCCACCGATTCTTTCATCTACGGCGGCTGTTCTCAACTCCGGTACGCCCCCGGCACCCCAATCGAAACAAACGTCAACTCCGTTCTTACCTCCCTAGTCAACTCTGCCTCCCTCTCCAACTTTAACAACTTCAAAATCTCCGTCCCCGGTTCCACCCAAAACGACATTGTCTACGGCCTCTACCAGTGCCGCGGCGACTTGTCCGGCCCCGACTGCAAAACCTGCGTCTCCCACTCAGTGAGTCGACTCGGCGTCCTCTGCCCCGGCTCAGCCGGCGGCGCGGTTCAGTTAGAAGGGTGTTTTGTGAAATACGATAATATGTCGTTTCTGGGTGTGGAGGACAAGACGGTGGTGGTGAAGAAATGTGGGCCGACGATTGGGTACGATTCCGATATGTTGAACCGGCGGGACGCTGTGCTGGCGTATCTGACGGCGGCGGGTGGGCAGTATTTTAGAGTGGGTGGGTCCGGGAGCGTTCAGGCGGCGGCACAGTGCGTGCAGGATTTGAGTTTGGGTGAGTGTGGGGATTGTTTGACGGAGGCGACGGCGCAGCTGCGGAGTCAGTGTGTGTCGGCGGCGTGGGGAGATATGTATTTGGGCAAGTGCTACGCGCGGTACTCGGAGCGCGGGCATTTTTCAAGCCGTGGTAAGATATTACTCCACCACCACCACCACTACCGTGGGTGGTGGTTGATGGGTTTTATGTTAATTTGGTCATTATTAATTCCAATTTAGTTAACCACCCTTGGATTGTTTTGAGTTTACCATCTACACTTGCATGTAAGGGTAATTTGGTAAATTTAAAGTGCATTCAAGGTGGTTTAAGTAAATTTGTTGGTGTATTTTTCAATTTTCTTTTTCCTAGTTTTTGTGCTTATTTTTGTTTTGTGTGTGATGTTGGAGAATGCATGAGCATTATTTGTGGACAAGTTTTTTTTTTTTTTTTTTTATGCTTTTGTTCATGTACTAAATATGACGTAATCACCCTTTAACATTATGTTTAGATGTTATAATGAAAGTCTTTAGCGATTATTAAGACTTGGCTATTTTGGTGATCACAAGAGTTATTTTGCTTTATATGGTCATAATTCTCCTTTTTTTTTTTTTTTTAAAGTTGTTCTTATTTAACAACAAACAAACTAATTTAGATTGCATTTTCTTTAACACATCATTAGCTGAGTAAACTAAAATGACACGGCATGATTATTTTTTCGATAAAAAAATAGTTAAATTGGATAATGAATTGAATAAATGCTCCTTAATTGACTCATCAGTAAACATTTATATTTGGAAAAGGAAAAATAAATAAATGAAGGATTAGTTAGGAGATTGAAAGTTGCACAAACAATGTCTCAATGGTTTGACCATTTGTTTTGTTTAGGTGCTTACATAATATTAATCGTGAAAGTAATTTTAGACTTTCTATTGCTAATAGAAAAAGGAGCTCCCATAACGACTTTACTCTTTACCTTTTTTTTCCCTTTCACCAAAGAGCCTTTGAAATATAGTCACATCTAATCAAAGAATCCAATGTCAACAAAATTTCTCAATCATCAAAAAATACTCCCTCTGTCCCAAAACAAAATGATCTTCTCATTAGCCATTTTTCATTGTCCCAAAATGTTCTTCACATTTCTAATACTTAGGCTTAAAAGTCCATAACCAAAACATGGGTAGCGAAACAAGTATTCATATCCTTAAAAAATGTGAATAGTCAAACGCGGAGTTTGGGACGGATGGAGTATCATCCTCACAACAAATTAAGATGCATGAAAGCTAAACAATTACTCCCCTCCCAAAATGATCTTCTTATTTGCCATTTTTCATCGTCTCAAAAAGTTCTTCTTATTTCTACAATTTAGGATTAAATGTGCATGAACACATGGAGCAAATGTTCATATCCTTAAAAAGTTTAAGTAGTCATACGTGAAGACCATTTTGGAGCGGAGGGAGTACATCTTATGTTGAGTGAAATGTAGTTCATGATTACATAAACTGAGAATATATTTGGCTTCCAATTTAAAAGAGTTCTCTCCATAAAACTCAATATTTTTGTATAACTTCTAATTCTAACTCTTCGAATTGAGATTGACAACAAACGTACCCTTAGCAGAAACATAAGATGAACAATGATTTTGTGAGAAATATAATAAAGATTCTAATCATGGGTTCGCGTCATTTACAAGGATTATATACGCGACAACATGCATGATCTTCATGTTTCAAATAATATCAATCTGCTTTCCTACTATAAACATTGATAATTCCTTAACTTTTGCAGATAATGATGACGATAATGATGTCAACAAGACGCTCGCGATTATCATAGGTGGAATTGCCGGTGTCGCCTTGATCATTGTTTTCTTATCTTGCTTAAGTAAACTTTGTGATAGAAAAGGTATGCATTATGATTTGATCTTTATGGATAATATTAATTAATATTCTTATATAATCACATACTAATATAATCTCTTTTCTATACAAAAATAAATGCAGGTGGTAAATAAAAGATGAATTCAAATACCCTTTGCCTTGTTCAATCTCTGGTAAATTATTGACTTGCTTTTAGGGCCACTTTTGCTTTACTTTGTTGAAGTTTCTTTCAAATTTGCTCTAAAGAAAACTTGATTAGATATGTATATATAAAAATGTGAATGGGAAAGTTACATTGAAGAAAACAAAAGTGAAGGCCAGAGATTCCAAAACTCCTACATTTCCTTTTCTGGTCATCATCATCATCATCTTCCATTACTTGTGAAAAGAAAAACTTTTGTACAAGTGGAAGATGGTTTTTGTTGTTTATTTGTTTGAGCAATGCCAAGACAATCAATGTAAATGTTAGAAATTTAGTGCATATATATATATATATATATATATATATATACTTGTTAATTCATGTTTCTTTTGATCATCTTTTTAGAAGATGATTTGGGGTGTATATATGCATACATATTTTATGCTCCAAAGAGTGTCTGGGTGTGTTTTGTAAAAGGTCTGACGTTGTGTTCGTCGTAGATGTTGGTACATTGTTTATGCTCTGAAGAGATCATTGTCCGAAAAAGCTCAATAGCTTGTTATATGCAGCAATTCCAGGTCCTCTTTTTCGGGTGTACAGTCATTCTATTTTTGTTTTTTGTTCTTGGGTTGTGATATACGCTTATCCGGATACAATTTGGGATACATTTGCATATATTTTCATGCTCCAAGAATTTTTGGGGTGTGTTTTGTTGAGGTCTATTCTTCTTCTTGGTAGAAGTGGTCGCATTGTTTTCTTCCAAAGAGATTTTTGGTGCTTTGTTCAGGTTTTTCGGGTTTCTTGGGCTAATGAGGTTGTGTTTTTGGGATTGAAAGCTAACATTTTTTTTATTTTTATTTTTTGTGTGTGTATATGTGTGTGGCATGTATAATTGTTAGACTAGTTAGTCAAAGTCAAACGATATATCAAAAAGCTTTTACAAAAAGTTGTGTGAGACGGATTATGTTGGGAGAGTAAATGGTTTGCCCTCTATGGGCGGGGCTTTTCTCTCTCTTCGGGATCTGTTTTATATATGAGACTGTCTCACACAAGACTTCCAGAGTTTTATGGAAATAGGATAACCACTATCGCAGCCTTGTGACAATAAGATAAAGATTAGCTACTAATTTTTTTATTTTTGAACAAGTGGTGAAGAATGACATTTGGTTACCAACCCCAATTAGATAATCAAAAATTAGTTAAGCATGGTGATTATATTAACTATGATGGGGACAAGATTCCTAAATACTTTTTAGCTCTGGTTAGCATTGACATGGACACTAATAGCTAGCAACAAAAAGGAAAAGGATATACTACTATTGGAAAAGATAAGTGAAGTGTGCATCATCTTTTCTCTATCATCCATTATGCATTGCTTTTGGGCTATCACTGATTTGATTAGGGCTGGGTTTGGTTTCTTTGTCCTTTTAATATGATTACTACTTTTTTAAGCAATGAGGAACTTGTGTGAGACAGTTTCATACATAAGCCAGATCCTGATGAGAGAGGAAATGGGCTTGCCCTGCCTTGCCCCGCGCAGCCCATCAGGGGCAAAACCATTTACTCTCTCAACGGGATCCGTCTCGCACAAAAGGAATGTGCAAAAATGTTCAAATTTACTCTTGATGAAAAGAAAATTTGATTTTTTTTTTTTTACATTCATTTTGGGATAGAGGTAATAAAACGCTAAGCTTAGTATGTCAAATGATCTATCTCAAGATGATTCTAATGCCATGGCATTATTATTCTCAAGATAATTCTGTACAGAAAGAGGCAGAATTACACAACTTACAGAGACAATAGTCAGGAACCACCAATCATGGTTGAGTGATATACATACCCTAATACAAGTCTGCCTATATGAAATCTTTGGACTACGCTGACTAGGACCATGAATCACGATCCACAAAGGTAACCATAGCCAACTCCAGTGGTCATGGGCCAGTGGCGGATCTTGAGTTTCCGTCCAGCGGGTGCACAAATTACACTAAAAATTCAAATTATAATCGTCGTTTACTCTATTACATGTTATAATATACAAAACTTTAAATAATACTCCCTCCGTCTTAAAATGAATGTCCGAAAAACTTTCAAATTTGCTCTTTATTTTGTATTAAAATATAATTATCTGGTGTTTTAATAAACAAAAATATGGTGAACAAT
Source organism: Campanula takesimana (assembly GCA_026119855.1). Taxonomy (NCBI): domain Eukaryota; kingdom Viridiplantae; phylum Streptophyta; class Magnoliopsida; order Asterales; family Campanulaceae; genus Campanula; species Campanula takesimana. Next base: position 1,272,966 of record JAOWBW010000111.1, read on the forward strand.
AAAGAAAGAGAAATTAAAATATCATTTAAATATAATTATCATAATCAAAATCAAAAGAAAGCTCAAATTGGGAGGGCATAAAAGCCAAATCAAATTGGAGGGGAAGCATGTAATAATTGAAATACTAAAAATGCCTTTGCTAGGATTAGAACACTAGTTTTCTAGTAGTAAAAGAAGGCTAGACTCTATCCATCTATACTACAAAGCAATTTGTTCTGGGGGTGCACAGTTTTATATATATCATACATATAATATATTTTTTTCTTCTTAAATACGAAAATTCACCGGGTGCACTTGCACCCCCTTATTATACTGAAGATCCGCCCCTGGTCATGGCAACACAGCAAGAACAGAAGCATATTCTGCAACACATTTGATGTGTAACTACAAAAATTACACAAGTAAAATCAGGTATTGGTATATAATCTCACTATCACAAGTTACACGTCCTGTGCCCCTCCAACATTTACGTATGTAACCCTAGCATTGCTCAAAACAGAATTTACCACAACAATGAAAAAAGTCCCAAGAGACGCAAAAAGAAACATGTGGAATGCCATAACAAATAAAAAAGAATTTATACATACTTGATGCATGGAACTAACTTATGCCATACAAAGCTCAGTTTGTCACGAGGATCATAAATAAGGAGTTTCACACAAATATGGTACAAAGACAGGATGTGATAACCATAATATTTCAATTCATTCAACTTTCATTACAACAATATACCATGTCATGTCTTTTACACGAGTATATTTTAAGTCAGCTAATACCTCAAAAAATCAAGCTTGCAGCACGGCAACTATAAGTGTATAAGGTTTCATATTCTACTTCACAACTATAATTCCTAAGTACCGCAATTCCACAGTGAAGTATGCATTGAATTTGACAAGAAACAAGGTAACTTTACTCTAAGAAAACAATCCAAAATAACATAAAAAGCATTATTATGTCTACCAACTTCATAACCTCAAGCAACTACTATTACATCCTTTAGAGAGAGAGAGAGACCTTATTAAGGCAGCTCGAAACAGCAACTAAATATTATGTCTACCAATTTTATAACCTCAAGAATCTCCTGTGGCATATTTGAAAATGAAAATAAATATTCATCTAAAGAGGGTAGGGTAGTTGATAAAGTAAAGAGAACAAACAAACCCTTGTAGGCGCAACAAATTATCTACGAGGTTCCCGTTTTAACATCCAGTAACACCACAAGGAACTAGTATCAGAGGCTACGACAAGAGGAAAAACAAAAAGAACGTGGACTGCCTCGATTCAGACCTTATAAATGAGTGAGCATATAAATTCTAGACTGAAAATTTGGGCCTACTCTTTGTGAGTTTCTAATTACGAAAAAAAAAGTCTGCCTATAGTACTCCAATGAACAGAGAATATGTGCAAGATGTCAGGAACCACCAATCATGGTTCACTCATACATACCCTAATACAAGTCTGCCTATACTACTTTAGTGAAATCTGTGGGCTTAATAACAACAGGATGAAAAAAGTCTAAACTTAAATTCAAGACAAAATGCACAAAAAACATAATGGTAAAATTAGTTATTGACCACATTCAGACATGGAACTTACAACTGATAATCAGAAAATGACTCGACTATGCATATAACCTGTCCCCTCAACTAACCAATACCAATACTAGGCTCAAGGCATTAGAAATATTTTCACGATAAAGAATAAGAACAATCATACTCCTCCCCCCCCCCCCCCCCCCCCGGCTCCGATCCAGAAAAGGATATTCCATTTAGTTTTAATTGTCCACACAGGTGAACTTTGACTATTAATGTCAAACTAATCATCCATGATATTTTAAGAGTTGTTATTATTAAATCACTTATAGTTTCATTTGTGTTGTTTAAAAACAAAATGGAACTATCTTTCCCCAGGACTGTGGTAGTATATTATAGGCGCATCAAATAACTTTGTTTATAATCACCAAGTAGGTAATCTCATCATGCATAAGAGCAGAGCTCCGGTGAAAAAAATTTCGAAAAAAAACGTTTAGGGAGAAAGTTATGTTCAAAAAAGACACTCATTTAGGGACAAAGATTTCTTGAAAATTGACACTCATTTAGGGACAGAGGGAGTAGTTTATACGCTAACACCAATTGCTCAAAGCTCATGTCTTCATAACCCCTAATGTTAGTAAAAATCAGGACATATAAAGGAACGAAATTTTTCATACAAAATTAAAAAAAGCATCATGATGAGAGCATCAAAAATTTACTAGCAATCCAAGTTCTTGTGATGAAAATCAGCAATAACTTCGGAAAAAAAACTTGCAATTCCTCATCTTAATACTCTGTAATATTTCCACCAGATCTTCCTGTGGAAAACATGAAAATAGTTATTGGTACACATCCCACTATGATCAGTTCAAGTAAGAGCTAAATTAGAACTTCTGTGCTTATACATGTCCTGTGCCCCTCCAACAACTACTTACAGCCTCCCTACAACACCTTCCCCCTCCCCCCCCCCCCCCCTTCTCAAAAAGAAGGGGGAAAAAATGCCCCAAGTTTCAAATGGCTGAAGTATAATAGCTTAAACCCGAAAAGAATTTACCACAAGAAGGAAAAACCCGAGAGACGCAAAAGGAAACAAGTGGCCAGCAGAGTAAAGCAAAAATTAATTTTATATGGAAAAAAAAAAATTGTAATACCATTCTACAGCTAAAACGTAATTGATGTATGGAACTTATGCCATATAAAGCTCAATTTAATACAAGCATCCAGTTGATCGACATAAAGGAGTTTCAGACAAATATGGTATAAGATAGGATGTGATAACCATAAGATTTCAATTGATTCAACTTTAATTACAACAATACATGATGTCATATCTTTCACAGTTATAGATTGTAAGTCAGCTAATAGCTCAAAAGCTCAAGTTTGCAGCATGGATAGCAGTAAGTGGAAAAGATTTCATAATCTACTTCACAACTAGTTATATGAAGTGAACTATAATTCCTAACTACGGCAATTCCACAATGAAGTATTCATATAAACAACCATTTAATTTGACAAGAAACGAGGTAACTTTACTTGAAGAAAACAATCCAAAATAACATAAAAAGCACTATTATACCAACTTCATAACCTCAAGCAACTCCTATTACATCCTTCAGAGAGAGAGATAGAGAGAGACCTTATTAAGGCAGTCAAAGCAGTCAACTCGAAACAGAAACTAAATACTCCCTCCATTACAAAATGATCTTAATACTTTTTTGGCCGTTATTAGTTATGGAGGAACTTTTAGCAACAATATTAGGCTGATTTAATTATCCTAATGAAAATCTAAAACGTGTTATTGATATGTCTATCAATAACAAGTTTTAGATTTTCATTAGGATAATTAAATCAACTTATAATTATTGCTCAAATTTTCTTCGCAGAACGGTCAAAAAAGTATGAAGATCATTTTGGGACGGAGGGAGTATTATGTCTACCAACTTCATAACCTCAAGAAACTCCTATTACATTCTTCAGTGAGAAAAAGTTTGGAGCAAAGGCAACTGCTGGAACTTGGCATACTGGACCTGCAGCAGGCAGTGGCTCAAACCCAAATATCTTAACTTCCTTAAAGCTCTTGTTTATAGGGTTGTATGAAACCAGAGCACCAAAAGGGGAGGAGATCAGTATCTCGCCGTCCTGCCAAATTGTGATTGGTCGAAGCCAGGCATTAGGCGGAGTTGTAGGAATTGAAGTTTTCAAGATGCAGTCCTTTGTCCAGGACTCTGCAACACCATAACGCTTCATTGTCCATATATCAAGATGAGAATAAAAGGAATTGTCGAATATACAAAGACATTTTCCTAAGACCCCTAAGCTCATCCAAATTGTTTTATTTTCGAATTGAGGAGGTGGTGCAATTGTCGTTAATTCTTCTTTCTCAATGTCAAAGGAGTACAAATAGTCCTGCTTCTCAAAGTGATCAGATACCCAATGAAGGCATCCATTCAGATTGGCATCACACAATTTATTAGAAAGAGGGAACGGAATATCAACCATCTTTCTCCATGCCCCAGATCCAAGCGTACAGATCTCACTATATGATGTCAGGATTTCGCGACGGACAGTCTGATAATGAGGGGCCCGTTTAAGGACAACTCTAAGGACCTTGTAGACCCCAGACGATGGACTAAACCCTAACCCAAAGGTCTCCCTAATATCCATTATCTCCCTTTTGGGTACTGGAATTGCAACATATTCCCCCAAAATTGGATTGCTTAGATACAGATAGTTCTCCCAGGAATAACTGTGTTTAAAGCACAGTAAGCCATTACATGCGCCCACAAGTTCTAACATCTGGATTTGGACAATATTGATGTTTAACCTTATTGGCCTGTTACAAGGTCTAGTATAGGCATAGTCATTTCCAAGTTCAAGCATATAGTAAGAGTCATCTATGAAAAGCACAATAATTGTGACAGGTGGTCTTGTGAGATATGTCTTGGCAAAGTACGGATCTAAGATCAAGGTGCCCCATGGTTTACATACATACCTACATTTCAAGATGGCCCTCACTGGAAGTCTTGTGAGTATATCGGTTATAGTGCAAGGATCAAGTGAGGAAAATTCGGTAAACTCAGCATTTTGTTGGTGTTGATCTGGAATTTCTTCAAGTTCTTCGATCTTAGGGCTTGATGAGGTTGCTACTGTTGTTTTCGGCATAGATTGCAGCTTTTCTTGGTAAATTATCATCAATCATGACCAGGAACAGAAGATCGAACAGATCTGTGTTTGATTGAATATTGGTAAGGATTTTCTCTTTCCCCCATTAAATACACAGAAAGAGAGTTCATCACTCTTCCTTTCCGGAAAAGATAAAAACGCCAAACAACTGTAATCATAATACACAAACAGATCACCACCGCATGCAAAACTAATAACAGATTTTCTCTTTTTCATTTCAGAAAATCGGCTTTTGCTTTTGCATGTAAGCGGTCTCTCTTCACATGTGTTATTTTCAAATCTCCTAAAAGCCAGTTGTCTGTCTCTCGTGCTAGAGATAACAAGTGTCTCATCCCGTTTTATCTTTTTCGAAAAGAAGAAGTGACATGACTCATTTGTTTATTTATGGGGGTAAATAAGGAAATCCTTCAGAAAATCTATTAGAAAACCGGCTATTACTTTTGCCATATCTTTTTACGTTTTTTATGAGATTATCATTGTAACACTCTCTCAGTCCCGGAATTATGTTCCCACTTCTTATGTTGTTAGCTTGAATGAACGTTGAACGGTAATTTGACATTTAAGGTTAATTTACTCTCTACATCTATTTTGAGATGAAGAGAGTATAAATTCTCATATCAGCCGGTTATTACTTTTGCATGTGACTCCGATTACTCTCTAGATCAATTAGAAGATTATCATAATACCAAACGTACAGAGAGACGTGTTTATTAAAAAAAAAAAAAAATGATCATATGAAATGGGGTAAAGTTTGACTTTGATTTTTCTCGGTCAAATCGAACTTGGGACTATTTTTTGGGATGGAGTTTGTATCAACCATTTCTTTCAATTGTTGTTGATAGTATATATTAATGTGTATCAATAACAAGTTTTAGATTTTATTAGCATAATTAGATTAAACTACAATAATTGCTTAAAGTTCATTCAAACTAGCGACAACAAAAAGTGGGAACATCATTAAGGACAGAGGGGGTATGTAAACAGAGTCCGGCATGATATGCCACAAAAAATAGAAAGAAATGATTTATGCACACTCCATCCCAAAAAGATAATCCCAAGTTTGATTTAACCAACAAAAATCAAAGTCGACCTATCCCCCATATCATACATCAAATTTTTTTTTCTTTTTAATGTAACAAGTCTCTCTCTACATATGGTATTATGATAATCTCCTAATAGATGTAGAGAGTAATCGAAGTCACATGCAAAAGTAATACTCCCTCCGTCCCAACTTAAACTTCAAAAACAATTTGGGTTCAAGAATTAAGAAAAAGTTGATGGGTTGTGAGTGTGGATGGTTTGATGAGAGAGAGAAAGTGGGGTAGAGAATAGTTAGTGGGTAATGGTTGTGAGTATGACATGTGGGGCCTACAAATAAAAAAACAAAAAAAACATTCCATTTTGGGATTTTGAAGTTTAAGATGGGACGCCCAAAATGGAGATTTTTGAAGTTTAAGATGGGACGGAGGGAGTACATGATAATCTGATATGAGAAAATTTATACTCTCCTCATCACAAAATAGCTGTCCCATTTAACATAAAAAAACAAATCAAATTAGTATTTCACACACATTTTTTAGATTCTAAATATTCAATGATTCTAAGAATATTAAGTAAACTATCAATACTTTTTAGAATTTGCGAGAACTTGTAATTTCTTATAAATGTTTTGTCAAAATTTAAATTTTCTTGACAAGGAATAGTCAAATGGGATAGTTACTTTTGAGATGGAGGGAGTATATATGTTTCCCATTTTACAAACATCTTATTTTTGATTTACTATCATTTTTCCACTTTGTAATTATTTTCCGTTAGTATAATTTTCTCCCTTTTTACCATCTTATTGTTTTCCTTTTGTACCATTTCTTGCTCTTCACTCGCATTTTTTTTGGGATTATTTTCATTGCCCACCCCTAAGGTTTAGAAAGATATCAGTGCCACGGTTAAGGTATTTATCATTTCAATTACCTGCCAACCAATTTACTATTTTACTCTCAATTGAAAATATATCCCCCCATCAATTAAAATGAAATCACTGTAAAATCTCATATAATATTAAAGGGATCTTTACATTAGGACAATTGAGATGCAAGTAATGAATGATGCAGGACATAAGAACTAACGTCTAGGTTCTCGGTTCAACCCAACAAATACTAGAAATATTCACCTCCACTTCTAGATAGGTAACACAGAACAAAGACTCTTCTTTTGTTCTACAAAGACAAGAAAAGACTCAAACTTCATTTTCCTCTTACAAAATTTGCAATGACTTTAGTAGTATGTCATTCCAGCTAACAGTTTATATGAACCCACTACTAAACCAGTCTCATTTTATCCATCTGAAGCTCAGTAGTCATAGGGGCCCAAACCATAGAAAGTTGACATGAACAATAAAATCCCTTAATCAAGAATTACCTGACTAAAAATCTTTCCAAAAACGAATTTGGTCCCCCATTGCCTACCTTCAACCAAATGAAAGGATTGAACATGTGATGATGTGATGACACATGTATAAACTTCGACTGTCATTTGGGCAAACTTGAACCTTTAAAAACATTATCACAACCATTTACCATACACCGAACTTACTCTTGATCACTTTATGCCAAATAGCTTGAGTTCCCTACAAAAATGAGTCATTTACTAACTAGATAGATGTTCCGACTAAACACCCATGCCAGGCCACCCTCCTCTTTTAGACAACAGACTTTATCCTAGACCACTAAATGATCTCTTAATCTCTTAGGATCCTTCCCTCAAAAAAAATCGGTCGTCAATATTGTCGGCCACATCAGGCGGAATTTTAAAAAGAGAGATAATGATGCAGAACGGAAGTGGATTGTTGCATAATCTGGTTATAGAACAATAAAAAAAGGAAAAGAAAGTTTGGCTTCACACCTAGGCAACCATAGGCGTCACACCTAAGTTTCTTGAGCGCACCTAATGGGTTTGAATCACGCAGATTCAACACACAATAAAGCAACCATTTGCTGGAAATTTTTTGTGTATTAATCTCTCCACAATCTAAAGGTAATACAAGCCTTTATATAGGCTACTAATAAAACCTGAACCATAAACCATAAAGGAAACTAATTTCTTATTCCTAAAGTAAACTAACTCATAATTCAATTAGGAAACTAACTACTAGACTTAAACTAATAAAGACTCCTACCATTTAAATCCTTTAAGGATATAGACTCCCAATTCAAATAAGACTCCTAATTGAATACAAAACCATGTTTCCAGCAATTACCAAAAATTTTATAATTTCATTACAATAATTAGATGGACATTTATGTTGGGTCAAAGTCAGGGTTGCAGAATTCGCTCCCCCATGGTCTCGATTCGCGTATTGATTCGCGATTCGATACCGAATCGATACGTAGGAATTCGCATTCGTGATCTTCGATTCGTATTCCGATACCTTGAAAAATCTCTTTGAATTCGCCATTAATGTCCTCTAAAATTGAAAAGCCATTTTTGCAAGAAATAAATATTGTACATTAACAAGTGATAGGTTTCCAAGGATAAACAGCTCTAGAAAACAGAAAAGCCACAACGTTCATATCAAGGAGCTGCTAACCCTCAGTGATCAGTCCCTCACAAGTCACTACAAATACTTGTTACCAAAGACTATTCCCACAAACCAATCCTTTCCAGAAAATCAAATAATACAACCAAATAAAATCACTACAATTTCAAATGTTGAGCAAAAGACCTTCTCATGTTATGAAAAATGAAAAACCTTCTGACTATAAATCTGGGATGTACAAAAAAATGGGAAAAGAAAAGATGTAGCTGCTCGTAAGTGTTAAAAGAGCATCAAAGGAAAAGAAAAGATGTAGCTGCTCGTAAGTGTTATTATCAATTTATCAGCATGAATGTTTCTTTTGGGTGATTTTTCAGTAATGTAATAGAACATTAAACTGTTGATTTTCTATGAAAGTAAGTTTATTATTATTATTATTATTATTATTATTATTATATTTGTTTTTAATATTTATTTAAATCAAACGTACTAATATTGCGAATTCGCGAATCGCAATAATTGTAATACTCTACGTATCGGATTCCATGGGTTGAGCGAATCGCGAAGTCGTATGGCGAATTCAAATCAGACGAACTTATGAATCGTGCAACCCTGGTCAAAGTTCACATCTGTTGACCACTAAAAGTCAAAAGTGGCCAAATAAAATGAGACGGAGGGAGTAACTACTACGACTCCTAATGTAATACAAAACCATCTTTCCAGTAATTACCAAAATGACAAAACTACCCTATATTTAAAAAATACCAAAAACCAGATAATTAAAACAGAAATTCAAACTTTATCTATTTTTTTATAATATCTTGAATTCTTCGCCTTGTAATTTGCATATTATGATGCTCTTAAATTTGCGTTTCCTTGAGCCCTTTGCGTACCGCATCAGATAATAGAACAAAATACTACCAAGAATGTTTCGAATCAAGCTAGAACAATAAGCCCATTCCCATCTTGCAACGTGTTTCATAACTCTCTAAACAACCGGGTCCTAAAAGGAAATGGTCCTCAGACTACCACTCAAATGAACTCCAAGACAAGATAACGGCGAAGGAAGGACTTGACAACCAATCAAGGGAGCATATTTGTTTCCACTTCCTCGCCCATATTAATTTTGGCAATCTCACATCATGTCCAGCTTTAGCCATATACACTCTCAAATAGTTGAGAATAGTGCTTACATTCTTAAAATTCATCAAGGAATAACATCGTGTCAGATGAAAAACCATGATATCCTCCCGCCGACTTTACCAATCCACAACTCTGGCCTCCTCTCCTCTAACTAGAAGTCTACTCAAAACATCTGACTACGGTAAACAAAAAAGGAGAAAGAGGGTCGCCTTGACGTAACCCTTTCAAAGCCTCATAGGGCTCAAACTATTCTTGAGTCTTCCCAATAACGATTGAAAAATTCAGAGCCCTAAAACACCCTACGTCCGCCACCTAACTCCACTTGAAAACAATAGATTTTGAAGCAAAGACAACCAGGTTTAGAAACGTGTATTTCAAATATGCATACTGTCGAGTTTTTGGGTATGCCTCACCAAACTAACCTTTGGTGCAAGCACCATAGAATAGAAGAACGCTTACAAAAAAGTTTAAGAGCTACCATTAATCCCGGGAATTGCATATAGTTCACTAATTCTTTTCATAATCAGCTAAACAGACCTAGAAACTCCTTTGAAACAATATAATCTCATAAGAACATTTATTTTGAAGCCTGCGTTTTCGTCATATAGAGATGTAGAAAACTAGAAACTTCTTTGAGCCAATTTAATGTATACATAGACTGACCTTGCAAATGAAACTCATAGTAACAGCCTGAACCATCCTAATATATAGCAAGCTTCATTTTCTCCACTGGTTGACAACAATGGTAGCCTGGTAGGGGAAACTGGCCAGGTAGCCACTTTCGTGATTGAAAAGACCAGCACCTAGTTCAGCCTCAAGGTTTAGGAGTTCCTCTTCCGAATCATTATCACTACCTGAAATGTTACTGCACAATTACACGAGTATTTAATTAGTAGTTGAAAAGTCACTAATAAAGAATTAAATTTAGAGAAAGGTGGTCATTTAGGCTTTCTGCCATTTACCATAGACAAGCATAAAATATGCGTTCTAGCACATGCTTCTGATGAAATATAAATTGATACTTTAGAATAACCGTTGCAGCAATTACTAGCTATAAGTGAAATATATTGTAATACTCCCTCCGATCCAAAATAAGTGATCACTTTTCCATTTTTGGAATACTAAAATAACTTGTGTCCACAAGATTTTTGGGTTCCCTCACGTAAAGCATTTGTATCCACAAGTTTCAGGAACTTAGGGTAAGATGGGTTTCCGTAATTCTTGTGCTAAGTCAAAGTGATCACTTATTTTCAATCGAATGGAGTAAGAACATAGCACCTACAAGCTAGAAGCCTTTAAACAACCTGTTTATTGATTGAAACTGAGTATATCAGGTGTTTTCTCCTATGCTTACTCAATAAGCATGTTTGCTCCCATGCATTGTCAATAGCTCAACAACATTACTCAAATTTGTGGGGATAATCTACCTTAATGATCACGGAAGAGAACAGCTGCCAACATCCTCACATCCTCTGGGGTTTTTCTCAGTATCCAACAAAACCATTAAGTATGTCAGTCAGTGCAGAAACTACCTAAACCCATCAGTTGCCTTGCTCCATCTTTTCCACTGCAGATACACTCATGCATTAGCTTACAGTCATACAGTCAATGAAGTAAAACCAATTGAAAATTTTCTCTATCCCATACCAGGGATATCGTTAAGCTAAAAGTCCATCCACCCAAAATTAGTGTCCTCTTTTGATTTTTCACAAAAAGTCACAAATTCAAAAGGACATTTATAAATATTAGCAGCATGTATAACTTTCCAAATTATAGCATTGCATTGGAATATAACGTTTGGCAAACATGAGTTTTTTAATGTTACTCGAGAGTCGACACTCATTTTGCACGAGAGTATTTTGAAAATGAAAATGGATAGGCATTTTGTGATGGGAATAGAATTCATCAAAGTCTTCTTTCACATTAACGTTGTTTCGCAGAAAATATCAAAAGGGAAGAATCACTCAACGAATTTCATTGTATTTCTTCGAAGCCTTCTATTTCATTTGCTACTTCAAAAACACCAACAAAAAGCGCAAAGATTTTACCATGCGTGCTCTTTCCCTATCAAATGAATGTAAAATCCAAATTGAAAGGTGATGACTGAATGGTTGTATGGTTATATGGCACATGGTTTTCAAAAGCAAATGAAATACCATCAACTAATGCTCCCTCCATCCCAAAAAGAAGCACTTCGACTATGGCGGTCACCCTGATTGAACTTTAACCAAAGATTTATGAAAGTTAATTATCTTCATGAAATTATAAAATTTGTGATTGATGATGCACCATTAAGAATACCATCAATAATTATTAAAAATCCATTTTGATAATTGATTTCTCATAAAATTCATATCGATGTTCAATCATGTCGACCGCCACAGTCAAAGTGGGACTATCTTTCAGCAACGGAGGAAATATAATATTAGGTGTGTCATCGCAAAAGCAGTGAAAGTACCTCTCAGTAAAATTAGGTATTCGTTCTTGAAGCACTTGCATAAAAACTGAGTCAGGATCAACAGAGGCCTTCTCTATATCTGCATATCCACAACAAAAGAATGCCATTTCTAAGTATATAGAAAAAAACTAAACAAAAAACTAAAGAAATGAATAACATCTCTAGAACATTGTACCAGAATCTAAGATACCTTAATAGATCTAAACCAAAAACCGAGTAATACTAATTACATAGAGAGAAAGAGCAAAATCTGGGGAGGACCAACCTCATCAATGCTAACTGATGTACAGTCTTACTCTCTCTCTTTGCTGATTATCCTTCGAATGAGACAAGACCAATAAGTATAGTGAACAAAGCAACAGTACGAGTATTCCAAGTTTCTTGCAAAGTATTATCCCTATAACGCAAGGTATATTTATAGTACCTTAACAGATTATATTCATATTCAGGAATCAAGTTTCTGCTTATATTTTATGACAATGTTTAATATCGGTTGTGCCCAAATCCTACTGTTCAGAATCTCTCCCTATAGACAATTAAACCAATATACTGTATTCTCATTGGAGTGATAGGAAAACACAGAACAAATTTGCTGCTAAAATAATAAGCACATAGGCAAAGATACATAGTCCGTCGTAGCGCTCTAATGGGCCGGTTATCTATTACTTTAGTAAAAGTTAAGAGATGAATAAACATTGCTTTTAGACTTATAAGGATACAGCTATTATAGAGAATCCTCTCATGACAGGACATTATTTGTTCAAAAGAAGAAATGCAACTCTGACACTGAAAATGCAAACAAAAAATCATTCTCATGTTTACAAGAAAAACAAATTTGAAATGAATCTTTCTGCTGACTTGACTTTTAACTTTATACCGTACTTGAATTCTTGAGCAAAAAAAAAAATTACCTTGAAACTTTTTCAAAACTAAGTTGAAGCCTCTGAGATACGAGACATCGTCCCTGTGTAACTCCATGCCTTGTACCACAGCAAACGCATTCAACAGATTCCCAATGATTTGGTAGGCAACCAAACTTGTTTTGTCACAAGCTTTTTGAACAGCAAGGTACTGATTCCTAGTCATTACTTGTTCATCATGCATAAAGCCTTCCTTTCCAATTGAGAAGTTAGAAGAGACAATTTCGGGGGATTTTGCTGACTCAAATCTAGTTCCATCTGGAGCAGAATGCTCATTCAATCCATCATCTAGTACATGCAAGCCTGTTCGATAACCTGGACTGTCAGAATCCTTTGATTTCAAACTTGGAGAGAAAGGAGTCGAGTCACAGAGATTCACAGAATTTATTTGTGCACTACACACCGATTCAACTTCGAAGTCAAACCTATCCATGGAATTATGTGTCTCGTCCACATCTTCTGGTTGATCATTTGTGCTGTTCAAATGAATCCCCTTGTTATCATCCCAACCTTCACCATCATCACTATCATCTAAATCCTCCACATACGCATCAGCAAAATCCTGGTCAAAGTCAAACTCATGTTCTGGAAGCAAGTCCCATGCGATCTGCTTAGTTTGAGCACTCACACTCAGTACACATTCTACCTCGTCTTCTACTTCTGCCTTGGTGAAGGATCTATGACGAGTATTTCGAGAGCCTCCACTGATAATATTAAGACTTAAATTTAAACATTCTGGGACAAACTCCATATCATTGCACTCAAAAAGGTATTCAGTCAACAAGTTCCTTATAGCTGGTCGTAAACTCTTGTTTGATAATTCAGTACTAGGATCCAACAAAAACTTCATTTTCTTTAGATCTGAAATCGATACTTTCTTCCTGAGATCAAGAAGCATGATAGCTTTTATGATCTTGTTTTGTAAGGCCTCTATTTCTGTTGAAAAATGTTGAAGCTCTTCAACAGGCTCGTTACCAATCAACTTGAATCCTAAGCAGGCAACTGACATAGCTTTCATTAATGGTTCTGGTAGTTCATTGCCTTCACGAAGGTTTGACAAATTCTCTATACAACAATTCCTCACTTTATCAATTAATTTCTCCCGTCCCCATCCAGACCTTGGAGGTTGCAACTGGGGCATATATCCGCTAACACCTCGGAGCTTCCTGTGCATGGAATGGAGGGCTAGAATAGGCAAATCACCAAGTCCATCCAGTACCTTTTCAGCAGCAGCACAATAGGATTGAGATGGACAAGTCGAAAGTGCCCCACGATCATAAAGAAAATTGTTTGGGTCCTTGAGAAGTTGGGATAGCTGGTCAGATAGCTTGATGGACTGACAACTGTTTTTGTTTCTTAAAAGTTCAGCAATACACTTTTTAATAATCTTTCTACTTTTCCAACGGATATTCTCAAATTCAATTGAGCCACTAGCTAGATTCTGAGCAATGTGGCAAAGTGCTTCACTGGTCATAATATTAAGCAGGGAGGGAAAACTTCCTATATCTTTACATGAATTTAGGAGTTTAATAATGCCTTCAATCGGCGGAGGATCTCTTTTAGCCTCTTTCACTCTGAGTCCCTTTTCAATTGAGCTTCTGATGATCTCACTATGTACCTAAAAAGTGGAGAGGAAAATCAGATGCAGCTATGAACTGAACATATATATATTTACAGCAAAAATAAAGCAGAAAGTCTATAGAACTCGACTGAGTGATAACTCTATCAGAGAGAAAAGTAATCCAAATCCTGGTTTCATATGTGGATTGAAGAATTAGAGAAAGTACAGATGTAATAATTTGAATCGACTACGCATGTATTTATCAGGAAATCCATATATGTATTTGTGTGTGTGCAAACATACAATGAGGAGCAACATACTTGGTAAAAATTTATCAGTTCCCCAAGTACATTAGGACTACATCAAGACTAGCTAAAATACTAACTCAAGTGTAAAACCAAGAGCAGAGAATGAACTATTAGATTCAAAAAGTTTCAAAATAAAACGGATGAAAACAGGCGCATAAACGGCAACTTTAACATCAACTAGTTTTGAGTGAGAGGGATTAAACACTCACATATATGACAATTTAACTTAGATAGAATTTGAAGGAGATAGTTAAGCCCTTTAACGGGCAATACCTTTTTAACACGGCCATTTTCATCACATAAGGCCATTTTTTGAGATAGGGTGGGGAACAAAATATGAGTTTAGGTAGAAAAAAAAAAAAAAAAAACAGAATGGATAGAGTGGAGTACTGGAATGGGTTCCGTACTCTGTACAAGAGTTACTATGATATGAACACAACAATTTAGTCATCCTCTTCTCTTAAATATTGAGCAAAAGAAGACACTAAGCTCCGGATGAAGTGTTGAAATGAGAACTCAACCCAAGGGCAAGTTTGACCCACCTGAGTTTATTAAATAATCGAGTATTGATTTATCGAGTTTCTACTATACTAATATTAAACACTTTTCCTTAAAACCCATGTTTTGGTCAAAGTGTGAACAAACTAAAAAGACGGAGATAGCATACCAATATTTATGATAAAAATAATGAACGCGTTGAAGTGAAAATTATGTAGATGATAATAGTAAAAAGACGACTAATGTATCGTGTGTGTGTGGAACGTCTCCTTAAAAACTTTTTTCAGAAATTACATAGTAACACACAACTCAACTCAGCATCAGTCCCTATCAGCTCAGCTGGAGTCAACTAACATGTTTCATACATTGTTCAAGAAACAAAATAAATTAAAAATAAAAATAAGAAATATAATGAAGACAAAGATCAAGAAGAATTCCAATTCATTAGCAACCATTGATCTAGCATTATGTGTATAACCATATGATACTAAATCTTATGCAAGAATTTAGAAATTAAAACTCACATCATCTTCCCTGAGCAATAGTTCGGGCATCACCCTACAAATTTGAACAAAGAAACAACAAAGAAAGCTCAAATAACAACACCAAAGGAACCAAACAACAAAAGCTGTAAACTGTTTCGCATCTAATAAATATGAACCACTTCAAAGATCAAACCATGAAACCCAAGGAAAGAAACAACCATACTGACATCAACAAAGAAATTGAGCGAGAAAATACTGAAAGAAAACTAAAGAAGAAGAAGAAGAAGAAATGCTGCAACCGGACAGAGAGTATTTTAGGCTCTTGCTTCTGGAAAAAAAAAAAGGTACATACTTATTTGGTTCGATATTATGTATTTGAATAGTTATGGCAACAACTAAATAAAGAATAGAGATTCTGTATTGCACATTTTCTCCGCTTCACTGGGATATAACTGTAATTTCTACTCTTGCTTCTGAAAAAATGGTTGCCTATTTAAATATAGACAAGGAGGTCATAAACTGCTAGAAAAGGGAAACCCCAAAAACAAAAAGAAAATTGGACATCATTTAGCTTCATCACATTTTCACCAAGTAGAAGAAACTACAGCAATTCAAATTCGTTCATTTCTTCAAGAGCTCATTCAACCAACCAAACATATCCTGAAACTTTAGGTGAAATCCATTTTTGGATCACCTTTTTCCGGGCCTTGGTTTAAAACACCATCAAGAAGATCATGTATCCTCTTTAAAAACAACTAGTGTAACCCCCCTCATAAGGACGAAAAGGATTTTCAAAAAAAAAAAAAAAAAACATATTTTGACATATCAAACCATACACAATCAAGAGATTTCTCACTTCAGTTCAAATAAAGTTTCTTTCCAAAACAAAGCGTATATTTGTTGATTGATGGTATTCTCAAACAAGGCACATGGTTGGTTGAATGAGTTTCTGAAGTACAAGTTTTTGTCGTTGGTGTCTTCAGTTAGGGTATTACCAAAGTATTTGGTAATAGCTATACTAAAAATGGCGGGGAATGCTAGGTGATAAAAGTGTGGCGGTGATAAAAGTGTGGCACTATGCACTGCATCAACCCGTACGAAACCATGTGGAAAGAATTACGATGTGCAAACCCGTGGAAGAAATTTCTTACCTATCATTTTGAAGGACCGAAGCTTTCAATCGTTTCTCTTCATTACTTGACATAGTTAGCCCCATCAACCACCTGCATATGATCCAATCAGTTGTTATGATGTTGTATCATTTAAGCAAAAAGAAGAAAGAAAAAGTAAAATGAACGTCATCAATGACCTAACATAGATCACATAAATATGAGATCAATGCAGACACTTCCATCTACACAAGACTTCACCGACAGTGGGAGACCTACGCCTAGTATATTGGTCGCGAGTGCACCTACTTAATCAAAAAGTGTTTCTAGTTTAGTCGGTTAAGTGCTAGCTTTTTAACCTTGGGGTTGTGGATTCAAAACCCACATTAGGCATATATAAATCACAATTACATTTTGAAGCCTTGTAGTGTTATTTGAGCATCAACTTAAGAAAGTTCCTGTATCGGCCGTTGTCCACCACCTCCATTTTGACTTCCCACACGCATAAGCCGGCATTTCATGAATGCAACACGATATCCAAATGCACTCTGGCTAAACCTACTGTGGGCAAAGTTCAACCCCATATACAACTTAACTAAAGTAAGCACACTTTATCGAGTAAACTCACAAAAGTAGCACAAAAATTGAACAAAAACGAACTAGAATTCACATAGTAATCAGTAAATAAACGCAGATTTGAGGAAAAATTAATTAATTGTGGTGATGATTAGAGAATGAAACGAGAAAAATGTGAAGAAAAGAGTTGAGAAGAAAATCCAAGTGACCTTCGTTTGAGATTCAATTGCTGCTGATAGCGACATAAGTGCTTATCGTCGTGCTTGAATTTGGCAAATAATGACTTCATATCTTCCTTTACACCTTCCATCCTCTTCCTCTTCCTCTTCCTCTTCCTCTTCCTCAGTAGTAACGCGTCAGACTGATATGGTGAATAACGCCGGCGATTCTGGCAATCGAAAGAAATTGGGTCTGTTCCGGCGATGCTCCGATTGCGTTAAAATTGATGTTGGCCTCTGTAGCAATAGAAAATTTAGAAGGCACGACCAGAACCAAACCTACTGTAGGGTGTCAATCCGGCTTTGTCCAAATTTGAGCAAAGAAACCCATTTCAATTTTCATCCCTCCTTGTTTCGTGTTTTTTCCCTAAACTATTTTACTTTACTTTTTCATGGCAAAAACTATATACACAGCCCGGTAAATACACAGCCCATTTAATTCCATCGCTGCCCTTGCACGTCTCGTGTATACTTACACGATATGATAGCTTAAATCTCGTGTACATATACACGAGATACATCTCATGTAAGTACACACGAGATTAGAACCGCAACAGCAAAAGCAACAATAAACATAACTTGGAATGAAATTTGATTCTCAAATAGGACATCTCCACAAAACATCAATAGACCATTACACATATACTATCGCCTAATTGTATACGAAATGAAAGTGTTAACAAGGATAAGCATATAATTCAAACATTCATACAAACTGGATAAATCAAAAACCATTACACATATACTATCCTATATGTAATCTTCTTTGTCTTCTTGCATCGGTATCCGCCTCATAGAGTTGACTGAACTCTGCTATCCTATCTTGGTATGGGAGGAGTAGTTGGCTTGCGGTTGGATCACAGCGGTTCCGATAAAGGTTTGGTGGTGGTGGTATTGGGTAATCATTGCCTAACATGCGCAGCTGCAAAAGTAATAACAGTTAAATACAAGACAATGAAATATAATGAATATAAGTAAGACAACTAAATATAACTAATATAGATGAGACGATTAAGTTTCATACCGCTATAAAATGGTTTCCATTGACTTGTCCCACCACAACTGTGTTCACCGGTGGTTGTACTGGTGCAGTCACTGGAAGGCATAACATACCACCGCTAGTCGAGTAAGAAATGAACGCCACATTATACCTCGTGGCAATGATGTGCCCAAGATCTGGGAGCTCCATCCAATAATCACTGGGCGCCGTCCGGCTATAGCAAGCAATCTTACGTAAGAGTTCTCTTACCGATATCCAAGGTAGAACTCTTTCGTAAAGGTCTTGGCGAGCAAGCACCTCATTGTAACATTCTGTGCGCACTTCAGCCCACTTCTCCTCATCTCCGTATACCTGTGCTGCTACGGCTCTATAGCCACAATGTCCATCTGATGCCACATCTATGATGCCTCCAATACGCGGGGTAATGAAAGGCGGAAAAGACTCTACATACGGGGAGCTGTATAAACTAGTATAATTGGGCTGTCCATTTCCCTCTCCACGACCCTGACCCTGATCCCGTCCTCGTCCTCGACCTCGACCTCGGCCTCGACCCCGTCCTCTCCCACGACCGGAAGGAGCTACTGGTGGATGAGACGTAGTAGTACTAGCAGGGGTAGATGGTGTGGGTCCTGAAGGTGATTTCCGTTTGCGGGTGGACTCCGAACTCGCTTGGGTTGATGCAACGAATGCACATCTAGACCTGAAATAGGGCAAAGAAAAAAGAGTGAGAAGCATTCATACTGTTGTTTGAAAGTGTTAAAAAAAATTGATGCTGCTGCTGATGTGTCTCGTGTAAGTCCATACGAGACATATCTCGTGTTGTATTACACGTGACAAGTCTCGTGTAATACAACACGAGATATGTCTCGTGTTTACTTACACGAGACACATCAGCAGCAGTTAAACAGTAGCAGCAACACAACAGCACAACAGCAACAATACAACAGCAAAAAATTTGAGACATAATTGAATGAAGATATATACCCTTTGCCAGTTGAGTTTGGTGGAGCGGGGACTCCAAAAAATTTGTTAGTATGCTCCCAATCTGACAGTTCTCTGGAACTTCCGGCCCGGGGTTCATTCGGCTTTGAAATATGATCCGGCTCCATCGTTTTGAATAACTGTCTCCTTACCGGTTCAGGCTCCTTAGATGAAGGGTTGTCTACTTCAATGTCCAACTTCTTCCAAAACTCATGAATCGTGG
The DNA here is from genome assembly GCA_026119855.1 of Campanula takesimana. NCBI lineage: Eukaryota > Viridiplantae > Streptophyta > Magnoliopsida > Asterales > Campanulaceae > Campanula > Campanula takesimana. Next base: position 1,292,690 of record JAOWBW010000111.1, read on the forward strand.
ACAGCTCAATCCGTCCCTGACACTCCTCTATCTGTGCAATCTCATGACTACATGGAAGTCCATGTGTCCGCCTGTAGTAATACCCGCAGGCAGCCTCAGTGATTACATAACCCCCATTATGACGCTGCTTGATTTTCTGAATTCGATCATGCTCTTGTCTGATAATGCGAAAGGCTACCGTTGACACTCTAGTGAATATGTTGCGATATAGATTGCGGGTCCTCAAATCAATTGGATATCTGGTCCTTGATCTATTCATACCCTGTTTGATAGTTTTTAGCTGGATATCTATGATTTTATGAGCCTTTTTAAACAGTGTGTCAAAAGTAGAAGAAGCACTCCCCAATGCCTTCTTCAACCTGTTATGCTCACCCTCAGTCCTGTTTGTGGTATGGGTCCCGAAGTGTGTTAACACATCCGTGTGCATGGACAGAATATTCTGAGAGTACAAATTAAGCCATGTCTCGCGGAGGTAATCCAATAGTGCAGGATAAGATCTGAAACGGTCACGAAGCTCTGCCCAACGTAAGTCCCATTCGTCGGGGTTAGGGGCTGAGATTGCATAATTGAACGTCCTCATGAATGATTCTGCGAAGTCCTCGCTACCTGTATGCTCCAACCCTTTCCTTCTAACATTCATTTCGATATGCCTCCGACACAAGAAGTGTGCGGTGTGGGGAAAAACTGTACGGAGAGCGCTGATGAAACCCAACTCACGATCAGTGACAAAAACTGTAGGCAACCGGGGAGGTGTAAACAGACTGTGCAAATTGTTCAATGCCCATTCGTAATCACCCGTACTCTGATGCCTGAGGAACGCAGACGCTATTGTGAAATTATGCCCGGTGGAAGTAAAACCTACAAACTGCAAGTAGTACAGTCCGTAGCAGTTGGTGTTGTGAGTGCAGTCACCCTGTACAACATATGGAAAACAGTTCAGAATCTTCATTGCTAATGGGTGAGAGAAGAATATGTCTTCGATCATGCCAGTCTCAGCGTCTTCCCTCGTGTAGCTAGTATATTCATTATCACTGAGTAACTTAAGGAATTGTTGTAGCGGGTTCCTCCCTTGTCGTTCCCCTTCTCTATATTTTGACACGGCATTCCGGACGTGCATCGGAGTGCTCACGTTCTTCTCATCCTGCATCTTTAGCATTGCCACAATGTCATTTGGACGCACTGAACATTCACTTGCGGTACACACAGCGTCATATTCCCCAGGTGTCAATTTCACGAGAGGAAAACCTTCCGGGTACAAAGGAAAGGCATGATTATGTATGCCATTCCTCACAACATAACCCCATGACCCATCAACACCCCTCTCTGTGGCGTATAGTTTAAAACTGCAATCTCTTTTCTTTGTACTAGTCTTCCTAATGTTATTTGATCTTCCGGCCCTGTGTTGTCCACCAAAATGACATGTGATGTAAGCATATGCTAGTTTATTTCCACGTCTATTCCTCGAGCTGTGTATAACTAGGTGTATATTTCGACCCCTCGCTATTTCCCGTACATGTGCAAGAAGCGCATCCCGAGTTTGAAATATTTCTGATGTCGTGAATTCATCACTGGTATCCGGGAATGGACCCTGCAAAATACGAGATGACATTTAAAGTGTTTTTCATTAGTATCACTTTCCTCAAAATCCAAACGGAAATCGAGTTAGAAATTTGTGACATTATTAGGGTTTTTAGGGTTTTAAGGAAAATGTTCCGATGTTGTGAAAATGGTATACGACCACGTAGTTTATTTTTTTTCTAGGCTCTAGATGACATTTAAAGTGTTTTTCATTAGTATCACTTTCCTCAAAATCCAAACGGAAATCGAGTTAGAAATTTGTGACATTATTAGGGTTTTTAGGGTTTTAAGGAAAATGTTCCGATGTTGTGAAAATGGTATACGACCACGTAGTTTATTTTTTATTATTTTTTTTCTAGGCTCTAGATGACATTTAAAGTGTTTTTCATTAGTATCACTTTCCTCAAAATCCAAACGGAAATCGAGTTAGAAATTTGTGACATTTTTTTTTCTATTGAATCGGGAGGGGGATTTCAAACGATAACTAAAATAAAAATACCATCATATTAACAAACTAGTAGAGGTGTCAATAAAAACTAGAATAAAATGTGTCCATTACAATACAATGAAAAGCAAAAATAAAATAAAATCCTAAGGCTGCGGTGGAAGTCCTAAAATCTCACCGGCCCGTCTAAGACCAACTAGCCAGTGCTCGGGGGCACTGGGATCCGACAAAAATGGAAGTATGATAGCTCGCAACTCCGCAATCCCTGCGACAGAAGGCTGCGGTGGAACATCAGGTGGGGGAGGTGGAATGTCACCGGGTGGATCGTGTATCGGATTACCTATCCGAACATGACTCCTAGCCCTAAACCAAGACATATAATCTGGAGTCACGAAGGGAACAGCCACGGGATGATCTCCAGTAAATAGTGGCCCCCAACGGACATCGGCCCTAAACTCCGCCATGCCAAAAGCCACCCACTCCTGCCAAACCTGATCTCCGTCACCGTAACGCTTCTGGTACCCCTTCTGACCCTTTGCCAAAACGCATAACTCGGTCGCCATGGGGGGCAGTCTGGGGATCCTCTGCTGGTACCCGAACTGCCTAGTCACACGATCAGGCATATACGCCTCTGTGATGTCACAAAAGCGTATAACACCCCTGTAGTATGAAACAGGCAGTATCGCGTCCGACCCGGTCCCATAAGGAGTCCAAATAACCTGTGAGTAGACATTGTTAGGCAAAGTCAACAGAATATCGGAAGGAACGACACAAAAATGTATAATAGTTTTAATATGAATAACTCACACTGTCAGCCCCCATCCTGTCAAGAATGCGGCGATACTGCACAAGATGATCGAACGTCCTCCCAGCCGAATCATCACGAGACCATCTACGGGCTCTCGGCTGCCCCTGCTGCCAATGGGGGTCAGTAACTCGCCGAAAACCCGGAAAGTACTCGTATATCCAGGCCTGAGATGTATGTAAAAAAGTATTAAATACTACTCAAATGCAACATTTAATAACAGGGGGGGAGTAGACAGTAAAAAGATAGTGAATAGAGTAAGATGTACCTCTAGGAGAGCCGCACAACCGCCCATCTGCTTGCATCCGGATCTGGACGCCTTCCCCAACTCTCGGTACATATATGCCAAAGTGGCTGATCCCCAGGAAAAAGTGGGGAGGCTGGCTAGATCCATGCACAGGGGCAGGTAGGCTGCGGGCACCTTATCCCCGCTCTTGTCCACGAACATCGTGCAACCCAATAGGTGCAGGATATACGCGGACGCACGATGGGCATCTGTCATGCCGCCTCTACGCTGAGTAAATAGACGCCTGACATCCCTCAATAAATAACCAGTGCCGCTCAACTGGAGGTGTCTAGAGATGCCAGATACGTCAGGCGCTGGATCCGTATAGCGAACAACTCCACCATCAATCCTGATACCTGTAAATTGAAGATGCAATAACACATTTTAGTATAAGAGATGAATGTAGACAGTTCATATAATATATGTAGACAGTTATATAATTGTGAATGGAGTATCGAAGCGATGTTATAAAAACATACCCAGGATATGAAAACTGTCATGTAAAGTAATCGTCATCTCCCCCCACGGCATGTGGAACGAGTTAGTCTCAGGAGACCACCGTTCCAAAAATGCCGTTAGGAGGGCATGGTTAGGCCTATGAATGACGGAATCATGCAGATGCTGGAGGCCAGATGCATCTACGAGGGCCAGCCAGGCTCTATCAGCAACCGGCTGCTCATCACGCTTGAACCTGTTCATTCGAAACAAAAAATATTATCAGTACTCAAGAAAAGCAGCATAGGATGATAATTAATGGAATATTTAGAGTGTGTGGTATAAATAACTTCAATATTTAAAACATTTCACATTAATGCTAAGCTTACTGTGCAAGATGCGTGAGTCTCGTATGGAAAGTCACCAATCCCTCAGTAGTAGAGTCACCCCAAATCTGTCTGGCTCGGTGGTCACCGAACCCGTACATCAGTGAAACATCCTCTGGCCCACCACCGGGGTCCCTCTGAAGCTGCCATGATGGTGGCGCATCCTGACCCCGCCTCCTCCCGTGTCTCAGAGGTCTAGGCGGCTCTACTACATCATCATCCTCATCATCCTCCTCCTCCTGCACCCCCACCTCCACCTCCTCCTCCTCCTCCTCATCATCCTGCCCCCCCCCCTCCTGCCCCTCCCCATCATCACTATCACTCTCCTCCTCCCCATCATCACTATCACTCTCCTCCTCCCCATCATCACTATCACTCTCCTCCTCCCCATCATCACTATCACTCTCCTCCTCCCCATCATCACTATCCTCCTCCTCCTCCTCACTATCCCCATCGACCGCCGCCTCCTCCTCCTGAACATCATCAGCTGCTGCCGCCTCCTCCCCCCTATCCTCCTGCTCATCATCAGCTGTGGCATCCTCGTCATTCCGAGCCTTGCTCCGGTTTTCTCCTCTCTCCAAACGCTCTTCAGCCTTCCTCTTTCTAGCTGAAACGGTCATAGGATCACGTGCCTACAAAAAACACAAATAAGAGACAATACATTAGCGACAGTTACAGTAGATTAAATAAATGAACACAATGCTGACTGATAATTCACAATATTCAGAAGGATCCATCTCGTGTAACACCACTCGAGATGCATCTCGAGTGGGTTTACACGAAATGACATCTCGTGTAACACCACTCGAGATGCATCTCGAGTGGTTTTACACGAGATGACATCTCGTGTAACACCACTCGAGATGCATCTCGAGTGGGTTTATACGAGTCTTGTCTCGTGTAAACACACCCGAGATGCATCTCGAGTGGTGTTACACGAGACACACCAATTTCAAGTTCAAAAAATACAACGTACTTTGGGAATATAGAAATGTAAAATAAGGTTAAAAATAGCTTACCTTTTTCACAGGCGCTGTAGACGAGCTAGTCCCGGCGGCGATGTGGGCGGCGGTTGTGGCGGCGGTCTTGGGTATTTTAAGTTTCACCATTTCAATTTCGTTTTTTTTTTTTTTTTTTTTACTGTGAGAGAGAGAGGTGAGAGAGAAGAACAGAACAGAGCGAGCGAGAGAGAAAGACGACGCCGACGGTGAGCGACGACGGTGAGAGAGACGTTAGAGAGACCGTTCGTTTCTTTCGTCGTTTCAAACCGAGAGAGAGAGAGAGGGGTTAGGGAGCGAACGTGAGGGAGAGTGAAATTGAAAAAAAAAAAAAATATATATATATATATATATATATAGGGGTACTTTGGTAATTTAACGGGGCTGTGGAAATAGGGGCTGTGTATATAAACCAATCCCTTTTTCATCCTTTAACGTATTGTATTTTTCGTGATTTTTAGATAGACTAGTTAGTGTGCATTTTTTTTTTTTTTTTTTTTGGGGTTTGGGGGCGAGCCCCCGAATTTTATTTTATTTTTTGGTCCGATCAGGTCGGTTTAAAACTTTAAACGACAAAAAAAATAAAATCACACTGTAAAAATGCACCAAGAAGGACATCAGGCATAAGAATACTATACTTGTATTTAACACTTCTAATGAAACACTCAAAATGAAAATATTTCTCATAATTAGTATTCTAATGAACACTCAAACTGCCTATCAAAAATGATAACAACAATTGCTCAATAAATCCCCAAATTATCAATTTCAGATTTTAAAACCCTAAAATTGAATTTTAAAAAAATACCTTTTTTAATTTGAGACATTGTGGAGGAAGGAAAACAGTGGCAAATCACGGATGTATGCCGACAGGCGACTTGCCGTGGCCGGTGGTCTGTGCGGCTGTGCTGGCGTCTCCGTCGATTTGCAGAGCGCATAATCGGAATGCGGCGAAAAAAATAAAAGTTTCAGTCTGTTCTGCGTTGCCCGTTTCAGTTTGGTTTAGTCTTTTAGTAATAGTTTTATTTTAACACTCTGCACCCCTCTTCTTTCAAAAATCACAATTTACACCCCTATAGTTTTTTGGTTTTTGTTTTTTGTTTTTTTTTAACTACTCGGTAATTTTTTTTCGGAAAATACAGGGTGTGCATCGGCCCACCCTGGTTACACACTAGATCCGCCCTTGGGCATAGTAAAACTTAGGTCTCGTTTGGCATATGGGAATGTATATTTGGGAATGGGGATCTAATATATGCGGGAATTTGAAACTCTAGAATGATGGGAATTAAACATTTAATTAAAGTGTTTGGCTATGTTTATGCCTAAATTAGAGAATGGACATTTGATTACCATTCCTATGTTTTGTCATTATCATTATACAATTTTTTTATAGAGTAGGCAATATTTTTTTGTTTTTTTTTCCTTTCTTTTTTTATTTTTTTCTTTTCTATATTTTAACTAAATAGTTTAACAGTAACTACTTTAGCACAATTTTAGCGCCATCCGGGATACTTTCCCTTGGAATGGGTATTCAAAACCCACCTTTTATCTTTGGAATCAGATGACACTGAATAATAGATATTTGATACCTATGGGAAACAAATACACAATCCTTTACCGGGTGTCATGCATAAAACAAACATAGTTAAGTGTTACCCGTGAATCAAATACCCATTCCTAATCTAAGATTCCCGCATGCCAAACAAGGCCTCATTGATAATATAATACAAAACTTGTCCCAAAATAAATGTCCAAAATTGTTTTTGAAAAAGAAATTTCAGACATTCATTTTAAGATGGAGGGAGTACTATAATTTAAGGTACATATTTAAAATGTATAGAATCATTTAATAACTTGTAATTTTATCCTCACCATCATTGTTGCCTAGGTTCTTGCCTCAAGTAACCCTTATAATTGTCAGTCTTAAAAGATATTTTTTCATTTAGTTTTTTTTTATTATTATTATTAAGTGTTAAAACTATAGTATTTCCTACATTTTTACCCCAAAATTGTAAAGTGTTGTAAAAATAACATTTTAAGGTAAAATCACTACATCACATATTTTCCGTTCCTAAACCAATCTTTCATTAGGAGTACTATACGATCAGTGTTGTAAGGGAAAACTGATTGATTCATAACTCTTATGTTCACCGTCTCCATCTCTGGTGATTCATCCATCTATCCTTCAACTAATATCATTAGTTTAATTACTTTCAAATCTTCGTACTTTTTAATTGAATGATGACGTTTATGTAATTTGGTTATAAACCAATACATTTACTTTTGTTCATGAATTTGCTTCTAAATATGCTATAAAATGTGTTTAAATGACATATGTAAAAATATACCCCTTTGTCCTATTTTAAACTTCAAAGTCAAAGCAAAAATTGTCAACTTAATTGTGGTTTGACTAAAAATTTGTAAAAAAATTGATTACCAAAATGGAATTTTGAAAATTGTTATTGATCCACCATTAATAATACTCACATAAATAATTTTTAGTTTTTATTAGAATAATCAAATTTTCTGCAAATTCTTGGTCAAAGTGCGATGAAGTTGATAATTTTCGCATTGACTTTGAAGTTTAAAATGGGACGGAGGGAGTATTATGTATTTGTTGGAACAAATAATCATTTATACTAATTTTGTATCGGTTGACAATTTAATGAAGGTTCCAACTGAAAATTTGGACATGGCCCCCGAATCCCACAAAAAACGACTGTTTTAGCCTTGGTGTTTCAAGCCTATTTTTATGCGCTATTTAATGAATTCTTCATATGTATTGAATCCTTGTCTAACTTATATTTTGTTTCAAAAAGTTAGTCTCTTTTTTCATTGTTACCATTAATGAATTTTGAGCATAATTTGGGCTATTTTAATTATCTTAATGTGAATCTAAAATTTATATTGGTAATATTTACAATGATATATTAATACCAAGTTGTAAATTTTTGTTAGTATAATTAAAATTAGCCTAAATTATTACTTAAAGTTCATTCTTAATAACAATGAAAAAAAGAGATTAAATTTTCGAGAGACAGAGGGAGTATATTAGGCTCCGTTTGTTTGGAGGAAAACATTTTCCCCATTTTTCAGTTTTTTTTTTAATTTTTTATGAAAACATTTTCCAATGTTTGTTAAGCACCGAAAAATGAGGAAAATATTTTCCGTAAAATGATTTTCCCATTTTTTTAAAGTAAAACGACTTCCGGATTTCTCCCCCGTAAGTAGGGATGGCAACGGGTCGAATAAGGTCCGGATATTGCAAAACTCGTATCCGACCCGAATCTACCGAACCCGTATCCAAACCCGTCCGTATCCGATGATGGGCGAATCCGTATCCGAACCCATATTCGAACCCGTCCGTATCCGCCCGTATCCGTATCCGATCCAAAACATCCATTTACGCAAAAGCAATACTACATACTGCGAAAACCATTTTGGCAAAAGCCAAATGGAAAACTAAGCTTTGTATCCACAATTACTCCGTATGTCAACTATGAACATGACTCACATTTTGCATCTAACAAACAACACTTAATTCATGTCATCATCTTATGCTAAATCTGAAACAAATTAAGAAAAGTAGCATAATGTTTTTAACCCTAGGTACGACCAGGTAAGTTTACTCCAAATTAGGATGAAAAAGAGTTGGTGAAATGAAAATAAAATAAGGGTAAAACAGTAAATAGCCTAATATATATACTATTCGGGTCGGATACGGGTCGGATACGAATATAAACTTATTCGGGTCAGATACGGGGCGGATCTCGGGCAGCTACTGGTAGGCTTAGTCGCACACCTACTAAATTAGACCTAACCCGGCCACTAATAATGTAATTAGGGTAAGTCAGGGTCGATCCACGAAGAACGATGATTATTTGCGAACAGTCACTTGACCAGATTGGGGGTTTAATTGAGATTTTAATTAATTCCTAAGACGGGAAAATAAACTAAGATGATGAAAACAATGATTTAAAAGCACTTCAGATTGATCACTATCCCCGTCCTCTAATTCAATTTCATTGGTACTTCTTATTCTCCGTAAATCCTATTCACTTGATCACGAGATATATTGCAATCTCTGTCTCTTCTTACAGATTAGTCTATGGCAGTGGCACACTCACTATAAACCCTAATTAATAAATTAATCTAACTGGCACAGTCTAGATCGCAGAATTAATTGATTCAATTTAAGAGACTAAGATCAAGAACGCTTTCTAGGTTACTAGATAATCGTTTAATTTTGCCTACTCCCCGAATTGCTATGGCACATACACAATTCGTGGAGATGCTACGGTGAAAACCCTAATTCTGGCACAGAACAGAGAATTCTAGCATAGATCAAGAAATAAAACTAATGGATTGGCCAAATCCACAAACCCTAAATATTAATCTAGAATCAGAACAGACAAAATTATAAATAGATCAACAAAATAATAAGAAAAATTACCTCAATTGAATTAAAGAAGGTTCAAGATCTCAACCCAAAGTAATGGAGTTTAGTTCTCCATTAATGGTTACACAAAGCTTCTGAGAGAAAAAGAAAAGAACGTAGTATTCAAAGTCCAGAGAGAATGATAACCTAATCCTAATTCTCAACTAATAATTGACTTTTTCAAATTAAAATAAAAGGATAATAAAATAAAAGAAAAAGAAAACAAAAAAAATCACCCTCCTGCTGCTCCGCTTCTGATTGTACGACTAGAAGGCAAACTTTCAAAAATTTGCAATTCAGTCCCTGGAGTTTCAGTCACTTGCAGTTTGGTCCTCAAACTTTCAGTATTTGAAGTTTGGTCCCTGCGCTCTTCCGCCAGTTATCTTTGACTTGACTTTGACTACTTGACCATCGAGACAGACGTTGAAGCTCACCAAAAATTACATCTGGGAAAATAATTAAATAATAACGACTATTCTACCCTGGATTACAATAAAGCTACCCCGGATTACAATAAAGCTCAAATGATAACAAATACATCAAATCTAGTCTAAAGTACATCAAAATGAACCAAAATATATGAGAGAATAAGGTAAATAATGTATACAAAATCCGCCACATCAAATTCCCCCACGCTTAGACCGTTACTCGTCCCTGAGTAACATCCTAACCCCACTCTAAACTCCGGTCTAAGCAGCGTAGCATGGGAGAAAATGACCCCTAATCTCCTCTAAGCCTCCAAGTCAAAAGTCAACAAACACAAACAAATTTGGAGTATAAGAAACTCTGTCCCCATATAACTCCAGGAAATCAAATAAAGATCAATGGCCTTAGCCCGATACAAACTCCAAAATAGTGAAAAACCGTATCCGGACTAAGGCCCACTCATAAAAGCCACCGGGAACTAAAATATCCTAAATTTCCCCCACGCTAGTCTCACACTACAAGTCTCCCTCATAAAAATAAGTTTTTAGCCGGGTAGTGGTCCCGCGTAAAACTCACCTCGTATTTAGCACCAACACCCCCTTATAACTCCAAAAACAAAACGAGGTTTTCTATCCTATTACCCACTAACCGAACCTCCAACATCAAAATATGTCCTACCCGAGACTCCGAACCTCCCTTATGTCGCCAATCACCGGTGAATAAAAGATAACATCACTCACAATCTCACCTTTTGCCTAAGCGCCCTTTCGGGTTTTCACTTAGCCTCTCTATATATTTTTTTATTTTTTTTTTATTGCACACCCTTAGACTGCCCTTTCGGGTTTTCAATCTAACGGGCTTCTTTTCTTGTGCAATTTTTTTTTTTTTTAACTAACTAGCTATCTAGAAATAAAATGCATACTATACAACTACAAACCCGTCCCCCACGCTTAAACTACACAGTATCCTCAATGTGTGCAACAATAAAAATATAGGACAGTTTAAACGTAAGGGAAAGGAAGAAAGGTACCATCACTCCTCCTGCTGCTGAGACCCGGAGGCCTCACCTGAAGAACGGGCTTCACGGGACTCGCGCCTCCTCATCCTAGCCGCTCTCCTATTAGCCATCATTGTGTGCAACTGTTCCGGAAGAGGCGTATAGATCCGAGGTTCTGGCTGCTGAATCCACAGCTCCATCTGACGCTGTCGTCCGAAGATAGTGGTCACATGATCCTCCAGCGCCTCAAGCCGGTCAGAGAACTCAGCCCATCTCATATCCTCAAGTGCATGCCTCTCCTGCAACAGTCTCATAATCGCCTCACCTGTTGCTCCGGGACTCTAACCTCAGTAACTGCCAACTGTCCCCGTTTTTTTCTTAGGACCTTATCCTCAGGATACCGCCCATCCCAATCATTTACTCCATCCATCCGCCAGTCTTTCGGTTTATCACCGCTCGGAAAAACTGCCCCCCTATGGCACCGAATCGGAATGTTGTTGTCCCCATACTCAAATGTCAAGGATTGATCATCTCGAATGATTGTTTTGAAACGCTCATACCGAGTCAGGAAAAAGAAATCATAGAATTCCTGTGCCCCGAGAAACTCTGCTGAAGCTGGGGGGGGGGGGGTTTCGCATACTTCCCAAGCAAAAGAGTAATCATACCCCCCACCGGTATACAACCACCTGGCTTAGATACAAAATTGTCACACCTTATAAGAAAACTGTCGACCCAATCCGGAATGGAGGCGGCCTCAGGAATTACCGTTCTCATCATTGCAATATCAAAGCGATTCAGTTTGGTCAACTCTTTCTTTCCCAGAAAAGTCATAGATAGACCCCTGAAGAATAGCGCCCACGCAGGGTGCGTGAGGTACTTTGATGTGAGAAAGGGCTTGTGCATCGGCTTCCCAGTCAACTCATAGAAAAACTTATCCACCAATTCGTCATTTTCAAGAAACTCGCCTTTGGGTTCTTGCACCCATAAACGACTTCCTGATATCCCTATAACTCAACTCCCTCACTTTATCATTAAGATTAAACCGAACGCTCCTTTCCCCATTCACTACAACCCGCTCAAAAGTGGACAGAAATTCTAAGGTGAATCTCCTATACACCGGTGCGCTCTTCCCTAAAAAATTCTCAATACCACTCATTTGCATCAACTGACGTACCGGAGCATCAAGACCCAATTATTCAAGAGCAGTTACATCCAAAAAATTTGTTACTAAAATCTTTCGGCTCGGTCTATCTAGTTTTTTCCATTTCTCCTTTTGATCCGCCGTCAAGGTTTTCAAACCCATATAATTATTCTCCTCTAGCGAATTAACTTCCCCGGAAGTAGTAGGCAAAGGCTCCTCTTCCCTAGCCCGCTTTTTACCTCCCGCACTTGATTTACCCGTCACCACCATAATGAGCAATTCACAATGACAAACACCACCAACAATTTACCAACCACACAACCCACAAAAACAATAACAACTCCCCAACAATGTCCACCGAAACCACACAATCACCACCCACCAATTTCAACACAATATCAATTTATTCACACTATCAGCGCTCACCATTCACTCACCAATAACAATTGAGCAATAATATTAATACCAAAATCACACAACCTCAACATAACCACAAAACTAGCACAATCAATCCTCCTCAACTGCACCCAACAAATTAAGAGCAAGGAAAGATGAGGATTGTTACCTTCTAATGCTCTAATAATGACCAACAATACTCCTTGTCCCTCCTAGATTGCTCCAAGATTGATGTATTAAGAAGCCCCAAAATTCGAATTCTAGGGTTCTTGAAATTGGACTTCAAATTCGAAATTGAAGGTTAATATGGTGATTGAAAGTGATTTTGGGGGTGGGGATGCTGTTTTAATGGAGGTGAGGGAGGAAAAGCGGCAGAATTAAGGGGTGGTTGCCGGAATTATGACCGGCAACGAGGGAGATTTGCCGGCGGTATGGATCTGGAGAGAGAGAGAAAGAAGGAGCGAGAGATAGAGAGAGAGAGACTGTGAGGGAGGGGGGGTCGTGAAGGAGTTACTGTGAGGGAGGGAGAGAGGGACCGTGAGGTAGGGGGTTCGTGAGGAAGGTTTGATCGCCGGAATGAATGGGGGTTTGGGGTGCCGGCGGGTTTGAGGTGGGTTAGTGCCGGTATGAATGGAGGGTTGCCGGCGGTTTGTTGGTGAAGAGAGAGAGAGAGAGAGAGAGAGAGAGAGAGAGAGAGAGAGCGTGAGGGAGGGGGAGGAGACCGTGAGGGAGTGGGGGAGACCGTGAGGGAGGGTTTTTAATGGCGGGGGGGGGGGAATGGTGATTTCCGGTGGTGAGATGGGGAGAGTGTGCGGCGAGTTGAGAGAAGAGAAGAGAGGCCGACGGGATTTTTGGGGGAAGACAGAGAGAAGCCGACCGGTTTCTCTGGTTTTTTTTTTTTTTTTTTTTTTTCCATTGTGGCCAACCCTTGTGGCACAAGAATTGAGCACTTGTGGCACAAGGACTGGGTGAAATTTCCCAAGCTGCCTTCCTTTTTTTTTTTTTTTTTTTTTGGCCAGCCCTTGTGGCACAAGAATTGAGCACTTGTGGCACAAGGACTGAATGAAATTTCCCAAAGTGCTCCCATGTAACCCTCTATACCATGATTTCCTGCACATCATCAAAAACAAAATATACCTTTAGTAGCACCGATTCCAAACATAAATAAAACTACAAAAATTGAAAACATAATATACAACTACAATTAATTTAAAAGCCGAAAATAAAAATTAAAAAAAAACAAGAAAATTAAGCAAATTAAATCCGGGTTGCCTCCCGGTTAGCCGCCCTTCTTTACCGTCTTTAGCTAGACCAAATGCCGGGAAAACACCCGGCATGCATCAAAGTTTAAAGTCTTTGACAAGACTCGGACCCAAAGCTATCAAACATATACCAGGTCTTGGAGATCAATCACCTCCAAATCCGCGGTATTCACGACTTCGTTCTCAAAATACGGTTTTTAACCGTTGACCATTGACTTTGAATCCTTTGTCCTCATTAGGACTAGAGATTACCACCGTCCCAAGCGGGGATACCTCCCTCACCACATAAGGGCCGGTCCACCGAGACCTCAACTTGCCCGGAAACAAACGAAGACGGGATTGAAAAGAAGGACCTTTTGACCAACCTTAAAGTCCTTTCTAATGATCATTTTATCATGCCAAATCTTTGCTCGCTCCTTATAAAGGAGGTTATTCTCATAGGCATCTCTCCTAATCTCATCCAACTCACTCAAATGCAATTTTCGCTCCTCACCGGAACCTTCTAAGTTCAAGTTGAACTTTTTGACCGCCCAATAGGCTCTGTGTTCAAGCTCCACCGGTAAATGACACGGTTTACCAAACACCAACCGATATGGTGACATACCAATCGGTGTCTTATATGCCGTTCGGTAAGCCCACAACACATCATCAAGCCTTTGACTCCAATCCTTTCTATTCGGGTTCACAGTTTTTTCAAAGATGGATTTTATCTCTCTATTGGACACCTCGGCTTGACCATTAGTTTGGGGATGATAAGCAGTCGACACCTTATGGGTGATGTAATATCTCTTGACTAGAGCTTCGATTGTCTTATTGCAAAAATGAGTCCCCCTATCACTAATAATGACCCTTGGCATCCCAAACCGACACAGAATGTTGCTCCTAAGGAAGTTGACCACTACTTTTGAATCATCGGTGCGGGTAGGGATGGCTTCCACCCATTTGGACACATAGTCCACCGCAAGTAAAATATACACAAACCCACAATAATTAGGGAACGGACCCATAAAGTCTATCCCCCACACATCAAAGATTTCACAATTCATAATGAGGGTTTGTGGCATTTCATCACGGCGCCCAATATTACCAACCCTTTGGCACCTATCACAAGTCTGACAAAAAGTGACCGTATCCCGGAACAAAGTTGGCCAAAAGAAGTCACAATCCAAGACTTTCCTAGCGGTCTTTTTCGCACCAAAATGACCACCACACGCATACTCATGAAAGAATTTGAGAATAGAGGACACCTCACTGTCGGGAATACACCTCCGAATGACTTGGTCGGCACAATGCCTCCACAAGTTGGGCTCATCCCACACATAATATTTGGCATCACTACGGACTTTGTCTCTTTTCGATTTTGACTTCCCCGGAGGGAATTTATTTGAGACAAGAAAATTGACCAAGTCCGCATACCAAGGGGCCACTGAATTAACTGCCCAAAGAACCTCATCAGGAAACTCACCCCGGATTGGGGCTTGTTTATAAGGCTTGTCCTCCTCCATTACAAGGCGACTCAAATGGTCGGCAACTAGATTTTCAGCCCCCCTTTTGTCCTTAACCTCTATGTCAAACTCACTCAACAAGAGGATCTACCGAATGAGTCTCGGTTTAGCCTCTTTCTTAGCCATTAAATACTTAAGAGCAGCGTGATCGGTGTAAACAATAATTTTAGTGCCCAACAAGTAGGACCTAAATTTCTCTAGTGCAAAGACCACCGCCAACATCTCTTTTTCAGTAGTGGAGTAATTTCTTTGTGCCCCATTCAAGGTCATAGACGCATAATAAATCACATGCGAGGCACGCTCCACTTTTTGACCCAAACCCGCCCCCACGGCATAATCACTAGCATCACACATGATCTCGAAGGGACGAGACCAATCGGGTGCTTGAATAATGGGGGTGGTTGTCAACCTAGACTTCAACTCATTAAAAGATTGCTTGCAATTATCATCAAAATTAAAATCAACCTCTTTTTGCAACAGGGTGCATAGAGGTGAAGCAATCTTTGAAAAGTCCTTAATGAACCTCCGGTAAAACCCAGCATGACCAAGGAATGACCAGACTTCACGCACATTGGTCGGGTAAGGAAGTGAAGAAATGACATCAATCTTAGCTTTGTCAACTTCATTACCCTTTTTCGACACAACATGACCCAAAACAATGCCTTGCTCGACCATAAAGTGACATTTTTCAAAATTTAAGACCAAATTGGTTTCAATGCACCTATCCAACACTAGTCCTAAATGAGCAAGGCATTCATCAAACGAGTCTCCATGGACAGTGAAGTCATCCATGAAAACTTCCATAAACTTTTCTACAAACTCGGAGAAAATACTCATCATGCACCTTTGAAAAGTCCCAGGTGCATTACACAAACCAAACGGCATTCTCCGATAGGCAAAGGTGCCGAAGGGGCAAGTAAATGTCGTTTTCTCTTGGTCTTCCGGGGCAATAGGTATTTGAAAATACCCGAAAAAACCATCAAGAAAACAAAAATACGCCCTTCCGGCTAACCTTTCCAATAAAGGGGAGGGGGAAGTGGTCTTTACGAGTTACCTCATTTAGCCTCCTTAGATCAATGCACACGCGAATTCCCGTTTGCTCCCGGGTTGGAACCATCTCTCCCTTTTGATTACGGGAGACCGTGATCCCGCCCCTCTTGGGCACACACTGTGTGGGGCTCACCCACTTACTGTCGGAGATGGGATAGATGATCCCCATCTGTAGTAGCTTCAGGACCTCCTTCTTCACCGCCTCCATCATTGGCGGGTTAAGCCTCCTCTGTGGTTGCCTCACCGGCTTCGCATCATCCTCTAGGTTGATCCGGTGCATACATAAGGATGGACTAATGCCCTTGAGATCGGCAATAGTCCAACCAATCGCAGATTTCCGCTCCCGGATCACCTCCATCAACCTCTTCTCTTGATCCGCTGTCAAACTACTAGAAATCACCACCGAAAGCGTCTCTCCCTCACCTAAATAGACATAATTAAGGTGCTCAGGGTGGACCTTCAACTCAAGCTCCGGTGCCTTCTCTATAGATGGCACAAGCTTCTCCAACAGAACCTCTAGCTTCATCTGACCATGACCCGGCGTGGTAGCAAACATGGCGCTCTCTGTAAGACCCATCACTGCTTCCTTCATAGAATCCGAGATGTCAAACTCCAAATTATCATACCCCAAAGCGTTCTCTAACGCGGTCTTGATATCATCATCTCCATTAGACACCTCAAATACCTCCTCTACCAATGGCTCGATCACATCGATGAAACATAACGACTCTGTATCCTTAGGGTATTTCATGGAGTCAAAGATGTTAAACTCCATTACTTGCCCATCAAATTCCATTGTAAAAGAACCATTAGCCACATCAAGCTTGGTCCTAGAAGTCGACATAAAAGGCCTCCCCAACAGTATGGAAGCCTTTGGATCCGTCTCCATCTCAAGAACATAAAAATCCGTCGGGAAAATCATCTTACCAACCCGGACTAGAACATCCTCCACCAATCCCTTCGGGTAGGCATTAGACCTATCCGCCAACTGTATCACAACTCTGGTATCCTGCAGTGGCCCCAACTTAAGAGTTTCAAACAACGCATAGGGCATGACGTTGATTGAAGCCCCCAAGTCCAACATGGCCTTATGCTCAGAAGCATCCCCCAAAGTAACTGGAATCACGAACATCCCTGGGTCACTGCACTTCTTAGGCATTTTCCTCTGATACACTACAGACACATGCTCACTAACCTTAACCTTTTTTTTACTCATTTCCTTCTGATTCCTCTTCAGAGTACACAACTCCTTCAAAAACTCCGCATACCTCGGGACAGTCTGAAGAAGATCCAAGAACGAAATATTAACCTCTAACCTCTTAAAAGTATCGTAAATAGCCTTGTCAGGCTCCGGCTTTCGATGTTCTTTCAAGGCCTCCGGGAATGGAACTTCAGGCTCATATACAGGAGCCTTAACCTCTGGTGTAGTCTCTGTCTGAACTGGTGCCTTCTGTACTGGCTCTGCAATCTCAACCTTTGCCTCCGGTTCCTCATCTACAACCTTATCCTGCAGCTCCTTACCATTGTGAAGAGTTATCGCACATGCATTCTGCTTAGGATTTGGTTCAGTCTGTGATGGCAACTTCCTTGAATCCCTAGCTTCTATCCTTCCCACTGCATCAGCTACCTGACCCATCTGTTTCTCCAAGTTACCAATGCTCGCATCGGTGCGCTGCTGATACTGCTAAAAATTCTGGTTCATAGTGCTAACACTCTGAGCCAAAGAATTCAGCAATACCTCTGTAGACTGTCCCGGAGCATTCTGCTGTTGCGGCTGCTGCTGCTGTTGCTGTGGCGGCTGCTGCTGCTGCTGATATGGTGGTCTATAAGAGTTATACTGATTACCCTGGTACTGCTGCTACAGCTGATGACCCTGCTGATTACCGAACTGCTGTCCTTGACCACCCGGCTGATTCTGCTGCTGACCTGTGCCCCATTTGAAATTAGGATGATTTCTCCAGTTGGGGTTATAGGTGTTACCCATCGGTCTCTGTCCCTGCTGCGCAAACCCCACTGCATTAATATCCTCCATCTCGCCCGTCTGCAGAGACGGACACGAATCTATAGGGTGCGTGATGTCATAGCAAATCCCATAAGGCTTCGGTGTCTGTCCCAGAACCAACTGTTTTACCATACCCTTAAGATCCTCCATATCTGTCTCGAACTTATTAGACACCCCACTGTTCGAACCTGCTGCACTGACCTGCCTCACATTAGACCTCTTGCCATGGGTCCTTGTGCTCTTAGCTAGCTCCTCGATCAACCTCTTAGCTTCCTCGGTAGTCTTGTTTAGAATGCTTCCCCCACAGCACGAATCCACTAGCCTCTTATCCTGAATAGTCAATCCCCCATGAAAATAGACGATCAGCTGCTCATCAGTAAACCCGTGATACGGACAACTCCTACATAGCTTGTGGAAGCGGTTGTAGTAGTCATATAGGGTCTCATCTGCCTTTTGCTCCATATTGCTGATGTCCCTCTTCATAACATTAATCTGGTCCTGAGGGAAAAACTCTTCCAAGAATACTTCTTTCATCTGCTGCCAAGTCGTGATGCTGTTGGGTGGCAAATGATAGTACCACCCGTTCGCGTTATCTTTCAGTGTGAAAGAAAATGCCCTCAACAATAGGTGCTCGATCGGAAGCGCTGCCGGCTTCATACTCTGACAGATTTGCACAAACTGTGAGATGTGCTGATTAGGATCCTCTCCGGGCATCCCTGTGAAGTGCGGTAGCTGGTTCAGTAGCCCCGGCTTCAACTCAAATGTCACTCCGGCAGGTAAGGCAGGAAATTGGACAGCATGTGGTTGCTCATTCCAATTCGGGGCAGTCCTTTGCCTCAATGTCTGTGGTGGGACTGCTTGTCTATGGCCTGCTCCACCACCACCTGCATTATTTCCTCCTGCACCCCCACCGCCGTTATCACCAGCGGCATTATCTTCACCAGCGCCACCACCAGCGTTACCCTGACCTTGTTGCGCCATATCTTCAGCCAACAAAATTGCCTTGTATCTCCTACTTTGCTGTCGTCCTTTCCTGAAAGACCTTTCGATTTCTGGATCAAATGGTACAATCAAATCGTTAGTAGAACGGGTGTGGACCATACACGGTTCCACACTACAAGATAATAAGCAATAAAGATAACTAGAAATATAGCAAGTAAACAACTAAAAGAGAAAAAAGATAAAAAGAAAATAAAATAAAAAGAACGCAAACAATAACACCGTTCCCCGGCAACGGCGCCAAAATTTGGTAGGCTTAGTCGCACACCTACTAAATTAGACCTAACTCGGCCACTAATAATGTAATTAGGGTAAGTCAGGGTCGATCCACGAAGAACGATGATTATTTGCGAACAGTCACTTGACCAGATTGGGGGTTTAATTGAGATTTTAATTAATTCCTAAGACGGGAAAATAAACTAAGTTGATAAAATTAATGTTTTAAAAGCACTTCAGATTGATCACTATCCCCGTCCTCTAATTCAATTTCATTGGTACTTCTTATTCTTCGTAAATCCTATTCACTTGATCACGAGATATATTGCAATCTCTGTCTCTTCTTACAGATTAGTCTATAGCAGTGTCACACTCACTATAAACCCTAATTAATAAATTAATCTAACTGGCACAGTCTAGATCGCAGAATTAATTGATTCAATTTAAGAGACTAAGATCAAGAACGCTTTCTAGGTTACTAGATAATCGTTTAATTTTGCCTACTCCCCGAATTGGTATGGCACATACACAATTCGTGGAGATGCTACGGTGAAAACCCTAATTCTGGCACAGAACAGAGAATTCTAGCATAGATCAAGAAATATAACTAATGGATTGGCCAAATCCACAAACCCTAAATATTAATCTAGAATCAGAACAGACAAAATTATAAATAGATCAACAAAATAATAAGAAAAATTACCTCAATTGAATTAAAGAAGGTTCAAGATCTCAACCCAAAGTAATGGAGTTTAGTTCTCCATTAATGGTTACACAAAGCTTTAGAGAGAAAAAGAAAAGAACGTAGTATTCAAAGTCCAGAGAGAATGATAACCTAATCCTAATTCTCAACTAATAATTGACTTTTTCAAATTAAAATAAAAGGATAATAAAATAAAAGAAAAAGAAAACAAAAAAAATCACCCTCCTGCTGCTCCGCTTCTGATTGTACGACTAGAAGGCAAACTTTCAAAAATTTGCAATTCAGTCCCTGGAGTTTCAGTCACTTGCAGTTTGGTCCTCAAACTTTCAGTATTTGAAGTTTGGTCCCTGCGCTCTTCCGCCAGTTATCTTTGACTTGACTTTGACTACTTGACCATCGAGACAGACGTTGAAGCTCACCAAAAATTACATCTGGGAAAATAATTAAATAATAACAACTATTCTATCCCGGATTACAATAAAGCTCAAATGATAACAAATACATCAAATCTAGTCTAAAGTACATCAAAATGAACCAAAATATATGAGAGAATAAGGTAAATAATGTATACAAAATCCGCCACATCAGCTACCGAACCCGTAAACCCGCCGGATTTTGAAAAGCTATTACCAAACCCACCCATCCCCGGTCGGATTGTCTCGGATACGGATCGGGTTCGGTAAAATTTCCATCCCTACCCGTAAGTCATTTTCCGGAAAATGTTAACTCCCTCACTCACACACCCAACTCCCCCTATAACTCCACGCTATCCACTCCACCTCCACCTCCAATCCCACCCCCTCCATCCATCCCATTCCCACCCCCACCCCCCTAAAAAAACACTTTTTTTCACTCATTTTAAAATTATCTTTTAACACCTCTTCCACCACCCGCCCCGCCCTTACCCCCACCCCCTCCAAAATTTTTTTTTTTTTTGCTCTTATTAAAATTATTTTTTAACAACTCCCCCATCCCTGCTCTCTACCTCCATTCCACCATCCACCCCCACCCAAAAAAAAAATCACTCATATTAAAACTATTTTTTAACACCTCTGTTAGGATTCATTGTTAGTACACCCACCTGATTTGATTGATCCATTCCACGTGTCTTTTTATGGACTTTAGGTTTACATGTAATGAAGTTTTACTTCAATTTTTAGACAAGTCCTTTTTTAGATGTTTAGTAGTTAGGCTGAGTTATGTTCGGTTTATCCATAGCGGTTTAGTGTCCCTCAAGCCGCCGTCTTCAAACCACCAGCATGGTGCCTTAAGTCCTTCATCAAACCGTAGTTTGTGTCTTTGATGAAACCGCACTTCAAGTTCACTCATGAAACCGCACATGCATCTGGTGGAACCGCCGACCAAGATATTGAAGAAGTTATTACTGTCATTTACTCCTTGAAGACAAACATTCGCTTTTCAACTGTAAATGAATGACTGGTGACTTGTCCTTAAACTTCAAGTCATGTTTCAGTTATTCTTGGAATGTCGGTTTATCTCGCTTTTTGAAAAGTTACCGTTGTACTTTTCCAACAACTAAAAGGACAATGTTAGGTAGTGATCCAACAACTTCCTGCCATAAAGCAAAAGCAAAGGACGACAGTGACAGGTCAACCAATGGGATTGTGACAGCGCATAGAACCGCCATACAATGACTCACCTCTTTGTCCAACGGTCACTAATGCCTTCACTATAAATAGCCTTCATTTTTCAACAATGAAGGTTGCTGAGCTTCAAAGAGAATATCCCAAGTATTCAAGTTTGCTTTGAAGATTGAAAACCCAGATATTCATATCTTCATCATCTCCTTAGTAAACCCAGAGTTCTTCATCAAAGCTTCAAGCCTTCAAATCATCACAACTCAGCCTTGCACAGAAAGTAATCACTTGCTCGCCATCACTTAGATATTTTGAGCTCTTGATTTCTTTCCACACCACACACCCGGAGTATATTTTCTTATAGATTATATACCTCGAAAACACAGGTTGTTATAATAGCATTGTTAGGTTAGATTGTTCATTTAGAGTTTGGATTCGTTTGTAATCTTGTAAAAACTCCTCTAAATCAATACAAGTCTAGTAGCTATTAGAAAATCCTAGGTTAACCACCTAGGTAGAGGACGTAGTTCTTTCAAGAACGAACCTCTTCAAATTGTGTGTCTTTGATCTTTAATTTCTGTCTTGTCATTTACATTTCTGTTTATGAGCTTTATTTACTTTTATGTGAAATGACTTGATAAATGATTTGCATACTTTTGTGATACTTCAGTTGTGCCTTGTCAGTTGCATCATTCCATTTTCAACAACTCAAACCGCCCTACTCTTTATAATTCAGTTTGGCCATAACCGCAAAACTCCGCTGTGCATTTTATCTGAGCGGTTCTAGTGCTTTAAACCGCAATAGACCAAACTGATAAGCACTTGGTTGATTTTCAAGGGTATTTCGAAAAAGATTTTAAACCGCTATTCACCCCCCCCTCTAGCGGTTCTATACCCTTGTTGCCCTTTGGGACCAACAAGTGGTATCAGAGATTATCCACCAAAAATCATTTTACAAGCTTAACCGCTTGGGTGCTGATCCAATGGCAAACATAAACTCCCATAAGATGCAGACATCCAACTCTAATCACTTACCTATTCTTAATGAAGATAGTTTCATCTTCTGGAAAGATAGGATGAAGAAGCACATGATATCTGAGGATCGCAGATTATGGACTGCAATTGTTAATGGACCCTATATCCCGATGAAGGCTAACCCTGATGCAGGTACTGCTGGACAAACCGTGGAAATCAAAAAGCCGGAAGCTGAATGGACCGAAACTAATCAACGGAATGTGGACTTTGATGGTAGAGCTATGTCCATGCTTGTATCAGCTATTGATCTAAGAACTCACTCAAAGGTTCTAGATTGTAATACCCCAAAGGAAACATGGGATGGCATCATTGACTTTCTGGAAAGAGATACCGACACCAAGAAGAACCGCCTCTACCAACAGAGAAGGCTCTTTGATTACTTTGTCAAAGACCCAAAGGAATCTCTTCGCCAATGCTATGAGCGGTTCGTGGAAATTGTCAATGTATGTTTCTCTCTAGGGCACAAGTATTCCAATACTGACCTGAACATGAGATTCATGCAATCTCTTGGTAGCAAATGGCTAATCAAAACTACCAACATTGAAGACAACAAGGATCTGGAAGCTCTTGATCTTCGTCATCTTTATGCCATGCTAAGGGTATTTGAATTCAAGCTTGAGGAAGCTCATGAAACCGAAAACAGATTCAAGTCTCTTTCTCTTGCCGCTTTCAACAATGCCACATCTCTAGTTTACAATCCAGATCACCATCAAACCGCAGCTAATACTCATTTACAAACTGCTTCTTTTGATCCAAATATTCCAAGATATATTCCTCAAACCGCACCTCCAGAGTATTACCAACCGCCTCATCAACCTTACCCTCAACATCATCAACCCTATTCTCAACCTCAGCAATCTCATCAATCCTACACTCCATCTCAAAATTCCCAAAGTGTAGCATCCAGTTCTACTCAAGTTGACTTTGATGACATGGATGATTACACCAAGTTCAGAAAGAACAGAGCTCAATTTCAGTCAGGCGGCCCTGCAAAGTTTGTCCCTCCAACCAGATTCAACAAAGCAGCTGATGCTAAGAAAAGGGATGATCTTGTTTGTTACAACTGCAGACAACCAGGTCATTTTGCCTCCAGTTGTCCCAAACCGCGGTATGAAGCCGCTCCTGCCAAGAAACCGTTCAACAAGAAGTTTTTCAAGAGAAGAGGAATGGTTGCTGAACAAGGAGAACAACCATTAACATGGATGGGTTCTGATACAGATGATAGTGATGAAGATGAAGGAGTTGCAAATCTTTGCCTAATGGGATTTGAAGAAAAAGTTGAAATTGACGAAAGCCTTCCACTGCCACTCCATCAAATGAAGTCAGTTTCACTAAGAACTCCTGAATCTAAACAAGACAAAACTCCTACTTCACCAAACTACTCTCCTGAGGATTAAACCGAACAAAGCCATGATGACCAGGTACTTGAACGTGCTAATGTTATTTGTCAACAACACACTGTGCTTAAAAAGGCATATAAATTAATGGCTGCGGAACTTGAATACTCCCAAAAAGAGTGCAAGTCCCATAAGGAGGAGATTGAGAAACTCAAGCTCCAAATTGTTGGGATAGCTTCTATTGTGGAAGAAAACCGCTACCTTAAGGACAGAACCGAGGTACTTCTCACCCAAATCCATGATCTTACTGCACAAAGGGATGAACTTCAAAAAGTGACCGATGTGTGGACTAAGTCTGGTGTCACCATGGAACAAATCGTTAATTCACAAATTCTCTCTAAGGAGAAAAGTGGATTAGGATTTAAAACTGATGATGGGTGTAAGTGTCCTTGTCTCTGTGCTGAAGGTGGTGTGAAACCAACTGAACAAACTAAAGAAATTCCTAAGGTGAATCATGCTGGTAAAAAGGACTCAAAACAAGAAATTAAAAAGCAAAATTATTTCTATGAGTATCCTAAAAACCAGACTGGGAGAGATCCAAAGTGGAAAGAGAAATCCACAGCGGCTGAGGCAACCAAAGAAGTATTGAGTGATGAAACCGCTCCTAGTCGGTTTAAGGAATATCCTGTTATATTTCCTAAAGCCGCACCTAAGAGGAAGGTTGAGCTCAAGAAGGTTAACTTTGTTAAATCCAAAACCGCTGACCCAGTAAAACATGAGAAACCGAAGGTCAGTAAAGGGTTTGTAAAACTGCAACCACAACCTGGCTTAATTCATTGTTCTATTTGTGCCGATTTTGGTCATAGTGCTGGTCATTGTCTTTTAAGATTCACACCAAATGCCAAGGGACGTAAAAATCCTAAGGTTAAATAGGTGTGGGTCCCAAAAAGTTGCCAACCCTAGGACCCAAGGAATAAGGGGGACCAAAACCTTTCATGTTTATTTTTCAGATTTCATGTTTTATGGCTGGAACTGCTAAGAAGAAGAAGGATCTCTGGTATTTGGATAGTGGATGCTCATGACACATGATTGGAGATTCCAAACTACTCTGCAGTTTCATCCAAATGAAAGGTCCCCCAGTAGTGTTTGGTAACAACAAGAAAGGAGAAACAGTAGGATATGGAGCAATCAAACGAGGAAATGTGACTATTGAAAATGTGTCACTAGTAGAAGGACTCAAGCACAACCTTCTCTCCATATCTCAGTTTTGTGACAAAGGAATGAACTGCATCTTCACCTCAACTAGCTGTTATATCAAAGATGCTTCATCTGGAGTCACTCTACTGACTGGCAACAGAACAGGTGATGTTTATATGATAGATTTAAGCAATATTGTTTCTATTGCTGACCTCTGTTTTGTAGCCAAAAATATAAGTGAAAGCAGCTGGTTATGGCATAAGCGGCTCAGCCACTTGAACTTCAAGTATCTAGCAAAACTGCACAGGGATGGTCTAGTAAAAGGACTACCTAAAGTGGCTGACCATCATGATGAAAAGTGTAAAGCATGCCAGCTTGGAAAGCAGCCCAAACAGTCATTTCTTAGTAAAACCGCACCTTCAACGAACCGCTGTTTGCAACTGCTGCATATGGATTTATTTGGACCTGTCCCAACCGCCAGTATAGGAGGAAACCGCTATACACTTGTGGTGGTTGATGATTATTCAAGATATACATGGGTGGAAATGATGGCCTCTAAAGATGATACTTATGGCATCGTAACCGCTCTCTTTAGACAGCTCCAAACTCAGAAATTGGATGACATTGTTGCCGTGCGTTCAGATAATTGAACCGAATTTACAAACAATGGTGTTGCCCAATATTGTGATGATCATGGAATTGATCATAATTTCTCTGCCGCTGGTGTTCCACAACAGAATGGAGTAGTGGAAAGAAAGAACAGAACTTTGATTGAAGCAGGAAAGACTATGATTGCAGAAGCCAAGCTTCCCAAGTACTTCTGGGCCGAAGCTGTCAATACCGCATGTTTCACCCAGAACCGCTCCCTCATCATCAAAGTTCACAACAAGACTCCTTATGAATTGTGGAGAGGCAGATCACCCAACATTGCCTTCTTCAAGATATTTGGATGCAAGTGCTACATCTTGTACAATGGCAAAGAGCATCGAGGTAAATTTGATGCTAAGGCCAATGAAGGTATTTTTGTTGGTTATTATAAACATTCCAAAGCTTTTAGTTGTTTCAATAAGACATCTTTAAAAATTGTAGAGTCAGTCCATGTTACATTTGATGAACATGCTATCCTTGAGCCACATATGGCTCCAAATGTTGCTAATGATTTTAGTGATTTTGAGACAGGCACTAAACATAGAGCAACTGACAACCATCCTACTGAAACCGCTACATCCAGTTCTTCAGCCGCACCTACTCAAACCGCTGATGGTGTAACTGTTGAACCGCTATTTTCTGATCCCATTCAAACTGTTGAACCAGTTCCAAATCTAACCTTCAATGAAGATTTCAATGATTATCAAGATGACCCTCCGCTGGAAAATCTTCAAGAAATAGTGGTTCAAGACAACCTCCCTCCTGAAATTAATGAGCATAGAGACCATCCAACTGCCAATGTTATTGGTCCTATCAGTACTGGTGTCCAAACCAGAGGGAGTTTGACTCACAGAGATGATCACAGTTTGTTCTCAACTGCTCTGTTATCTCAGATGGAACCGAAGAAGGTAGATGAAGCTCTAAGTGATCCAAGTTGGGTAATTGCAATGCAAGAAGAGCTTAATCAGTTTGAAAGATGTAAAGTTTGGACTCTAGTTCCAAGGCCCAGAGATCACACTATAATTGGAACAAAATGGGTATATAGAAACAAGATGGATAAAAGTGGTGCTATAACTAGAAACAAAGTTAGGTTGGTTGCTCAAGGCTATAGGCAAGAAGAAGGCATAGACTATGATGAAACTTTTGCCCCTGTTGCCAGACTTGAAGCCATAAGATTGTTCCTGGCCTATGCATCCTTCAAGAAATTCAAGTTATATCAAATGGATATGAAGAGTGCATTTTTGAATGGTGAAGTACAAGAAGAAGTCTATGTAGCCCAACCGCCAGGATTTGAAGACAACAAATTTCCAAATCATGTCTTCAAACTCAAGAAAGCATTGTATGGACTCAAACAAGCTCCAAGAGCATGGTATGACACTCTATCTAAATTTCTTATTGAACAAGGCTTCTCTTGAGGTAAAATTGATACAACTCTATTTATAGCTAAACACAAAAGTCATTCATTATTAGTTCAAATATATGTTGATGATATTATTTTCGGTTCTACTAATGAAACTATGTGTGTTAAGTTTGAGAAGCTAATGAAGAGTAAATTTGAAATGAGTATGATGGGAGAGTTGACATTCTTTCTTGGACTCCAAGTCAAGCAATGCCATGATGGGATCTTTATCAACCAAGCCAAATATACTAAAGATTCGATAAAGAAGTTCGGGCTTGAAACCGCTAAACTAGTTGATACCCCAATGCCCAAGGCCTGCAGTTTGGATCGAGATGAACATGGTAAGAAAATTGATCAAACTCTCTACCGAGGTATGATTGGCTCTCTACTTTACTTAACTGCTAGTAGGCCAGATATCATGTTCAGTGTTTGTGCTAGATTTCAAGCTGATCCTAGAGAATCTCATCTTATTGCTGTTAAACGTATTATTAGATATTTATGTGGATCTGTTAACCTTGGACTTTGGTACTCCAAAGAATCTTCATTTGATCTATTAGGTTATTCAGATGCTGACTTTGCAGCATGTAAGATAAGCAGAAAGAGCACAAGTGGTACTTGTCAGTTCCTTGGAAAGCGGCTTGTGTCATGGTCCAGCAAGAAACAAGCGTCGGTTTCAGTCTCAACCGCTGAAGCTGAATATATAGCGGCTGGAAGCTGTTACTCTCAAATTCTCTGGATGAAACAACAGTTGGAGGACTACGAGATATTTGAACAAAACTGCCCCATCTACTGTGATAGCACTACTGTCACGACCCGAAATCTAGGCTCTATTTTATTAGTAATAAATAACTATTAATTATTTAATTGCTTAATTATTTATTTAAATTATTGTTTATTTAAATAATTATGTGTGCATTTTATGTGTCCTAATAATTATGCCTAAGCATTTTATTTTGGGTCATTTGTGCTAGAGTAGTATTGTTGGGTCTTAGTTGTTAGTGGGGAGTTTTGAGTTGGGTAGTTTTAGAGGAGGGGGTCTTTGCGTAAGATTTTAAATAATACTCCTACCCTCTCCCTACACCTCCTTCTCCCTCATACACTCCACCTCCCTCACTCTTCTTCCCCCATTTCCCAGACAACTCCCTCCCTCTCTCTAGCTTTGGTAAGCATTTTCTTCTCTTTCCTTCTCTCTTAATTTTCTCCATCTTCCTTTCATTATTATTCATTTCTTAAAACTTGAAACATGTTTAGATCGTCGTTAGGATCGCGTAGAATAAAAAAGAATTGAATTCCGTCAACTTTGAGATTTATCAAGTAAGTTACTTTTCCCCCATTTTGATGCTAAAATGTTCATATCATGTTTAGATAATGTTTGATGTGTTATATTTGAAGTTTGGTTGAGTTTTGAATTTGTTTGGAATTTATTTGATTTTTTGGTTAAAAATGGTGAAATCTTCAATGTTGGGTTTGATTCTTGATTTTGGTTGTTAAATGTGGTTGTATGAGTCTCTTTAGACTTATTAGTTGTGTTGGTACATTAGTATACTAGTTGGAATGTTGGATTTTGGTGGAAATGTGTTTTGGGTATGAAAATGGAAGAACCCATGTTGTTCTTCCCGATTTCCAGTAGTTCAGAACATTGGGCGGCCGCACAAAATTGTCTGGGCGACCGCACATCTATCTGAAAGCTTTTGTTCTTGTTTTGAGGGATTTTGGGTGACCGCACAGTCCCGTTTGGGCGGCCGCACAGATCTCTGGAAGTTTACATTTTGTTAATTTGTGTGATTGAGGAATGTGTTTTGGTCTAAGTCTTGGGTGTCCTTCTAGTTGACCTTAGTGATTATTGTAGTACACTTTAGTGATAGAATTGGGTCCTTTGTGATCAAGTTGTGTTTGAAATTCATTAATTGTTAATTTGGATTTTGGAGCACCCTTATTGTGTATTGTTGGTTCATTTCATCTTCTTGGTGATTATTTGGCATAATTCCCTACTTTGGAATCCTTTGTTGTTTATCGTGCTAGTATTTTATTACTTAGCCTTTACGTGAAAGTCCAGCTGGTATTTTGTGTGTGTTTGGGCGATGCGAAACATTATGATGGCACGGCCAAGTCCATTGTGATGTTGACCATTGTTTTGCCCCATTATTACCCTCCTCCAGATTGGCCTTGGATGTGAGAAGAGCTAGCTCCTTTGTGTGCATTTTAGCTTCTTGGAGCATGACTTTGTGGCATGTCTCCCGTCCCTTGTGACACTTCTTTTGGTTATTGGTTCCGGTACCGGGGTTTTCTCTTCGGCTTTCATGCTATGATGAAGATGATGAATTGTTGATTATTGAAGCTGCGCAGCGATCCTTTATTTGGATGTACCAGTTTGGAAAACCTTGGCTATATCCTTTGTTATGTGTTTATTTCCGCTGCTATCTGTTATGTAATAAATGCTATGTGCTATGTGATATTTATTATTGCTTATTGCTTCTTGCATCATAGCATGTCATGTAGTTGCATTAGTAACTTATTGAGATTTATCTCACCCCCTTTCTTTTTATCTTTGTTTTTCCTTAACCCTCCCCCAGGTGCTAAGGATTAGTCTCGCTAATCACGAGAAAGAGGACGTCGAGTGTGGATACATTCTTTTGGGGAAGGTTGTCATAGGTTGGTTTACATTATGTAAATGTGTAACCATTTTGGGATAGTTGTACCAAACAATGACGTCACTAAGAATTGTATATTTGTATTTTGTTGGGCATAAACTTGTGGAAGTTTATGATAGTTGTAATTGGTTTTCATCAAACTTGGTTTTGTAAAACTTTGGATCATCACCTTTTGGTATCAAATGGAATTTTTAACTTCGGTATTTCACAGTTTTGGTTTTAGAGTCGACGTCCAGATCGTGGTCTCGGGCCCACGGGGTCCGGGGTCGCGACAGTTGGTATCAGAGCTATGGCATTAGCTCTATGTATAAGTCTAGGTGGATTAGTATGACCTAGGTGGGTAGTAGTGTGCGGAGTGATTAACGGTTGATGTTTTATGCAGGTACTTGGTTACAATGGTTCGTAGAAGGAGTGGTGAAGGTAGTACCGGTAATGCAAATCAGAATGATACAAGGGAAGAAGCCCGTGCTATGTTCCAAGGCATGTTCAAGGCGGCCATGAAGGCCATACATGATCAAGGTCCGAGGGTAGAACAAGCACCACCCCGCTATGGATTGGAGCAATTTCTGAAGTTAAAACCGGTTGAATTCAATGGGGAGCCCGATGTAAGGAAGGCTGAGTTGTGGATTGAGTCGATGGAGAAGATTTATGATGTATTTGGGTGTTCGGATGAGGACAAGGTCCGGTTTGCGGCTTACAAGCTTGTGGGAGCCGCCGAGCATTGGTGGAAGGGTGTTAAAGCTACTTGGGATGATACCCACACGATGTATGCGTGGGAGTTGTTTGTGCACAAATTCAAGGAGCATTTCATTCCGGTTTTTGATTAAAACCGAAAGGAGATCGAGCTACTCAACCTGGAGCAAGGTGTGTTGTCTATAGCACAATACTCGGCTAAGTTCATAGAATTAGCCCGGTATTGCGACTATTTGGTGAGGACTGAGGAACAAAAGGCTATGAGATTCATTCGGGGATTGAAGACCTCCATCCGTACTCAACTTATTGCCCAACGGATTGTGACTTTCCAAGATGCGGTGGACCGAGCCTACTTAATAGAGCAAGATATTGGGGAGCATAAAAGGAAGACCGAGGTAGCTAACCCGAGCAAGCCGGGAGGGCAAGGCAAGCCACAACACCGTTCTGATAATCGAGGTAACTTTGGGGGACAATCTCAGTTCCGAGGGCAACCGATCCCAAGGAACCCGGGTACCACTTCTGGGAACCAAG
Source organism: Campanula takesimana (assembly GCA_026119855.1). Taxonomy (NCBI): domain Eukaryota; kingdom Viridiplantae; phylum Streptophyta; class Magnoliopsida; order Asterales; family Campanulaceae; genus Campanula; species Campanula takesimana. Next base: position 1,323,847 of record JAOWBW010000111.1, read on the forward strand.
GGAGCCAAATTAGGAGGCTTTGTTCGTATTGTCAAAAGGAAGGTCATTCTGAAGACCGTTGTTAGAAGAAGCAAGGAAGGTGCACCAATTGTGGTTACATGGGTCACTTTGTAAAAGATTGCCCGAGAGGTAGAGTACAAGCATCCGGGTCAGGAGTTGGTATTAATCAGGGTCAGAAAAGGGATGCCGCTGGGAAGCCTAAAGTTCAAGGGAAGGTTTATGCCATGAATCAACAACAAGCTACCGATGATCCATCCGTTATTGGAGGTATTGTTTCTGTGTCTAATGTGAGCGCACGAGCGTTAGTAGATCCAAGATCATCTCATTCATACATTTCTATGCAATTTGCTTCTCTGTTAAATGCTGCATTCGAGTCTTTACCGTACGTGCTAGAGGTGTCGACCCCTATAGGAGAATGCTTGATTTCTGATCGAGTCTTTCGTGCTTGTGATGTGGTTATTTGTGGTCGAGTCCTTTGTACGGATTTGGTAGTTCTTCCTATCCAAGACTTTGATGTCATTTTGGGTATGGATTGGTTGAGCAAGTTTCATGCTTCTGTTGATTGCCGTAAGAAAACTGTTACTTTTTCTATTCCCGATGTGCCTAAATTTGTGTTTGAGGCTAGTCCTCTGAGTAGAAAGGTTCGCTTAATTTCTTTTATGAAAGCGAGAAAATTATTGCATAGTGGTTGTGAGGGGTATTTGGCTAGTGTTCTTGATACTAGGAAGGAATCCCCTAGTTTGGATAGTGTTCGGGTAGTTCGGGAATTTCCCGATGTTTTCTCTGCCGAGTATGATATGCCTCCCGATCGTGAGATTGAATTTTGTATAGATCTTTTGCCGGGTACGGCTCCAATTTCGAAAGCGCCTTATAGGTTAGCTCCCGCAGAGTTGAAGGAATTGAAAGTTCAGTTGCAAGAGTTGCTTGATCGAGGGTTTATCCGCCATAGTGTTTCCCCGTGGGGAGCACCGGTTTTATTCGTGCGGAAGAAAGATGGTTCGTTGAGATTGTGTATAGATTACCGGAAGTTGAATCAGGTTACAGTGAAGAACAAGTATCCTCTACCGCACATCGATGATTTATTTGATCAGCTTCAAGGGTCCGTGGTTTTCTCTAAACTTGATTTGAGGAGTGGGTACCATCAGTTGAAGGTTCGATCGGAGGATATTCCGAAGACTGCTTTTCGCACTCGGTATGGTCATTATGAGTTCTTGGTTATGCCGTTTGGGTTGACTAACGCGCCTGCAGTGTTTATGGATTTGATGAACCGAGTTTTCCATCCTTATCTTGATTCGTTCGTGGTGGTCTTTATTGATGATATACTCGTCTACTCTAAATCTCGAGAGGAGCACGAACAACACTTGAGGACAGTTTTATCCGTTCTGGCGAGGGAGAAATTATTTGCGAAGTTTAGCAAATGCGAATTTTGGCTTGAGAAGGTGTCATTTCTGGGTCATGTTATTTCGAAAGATGGGATTTCGGTGGATCCGTCAAAGATAGAGGCTATAGTGGATTGGAAGAGACCCGAATCAGTGACAGAGATTAGAAGCTTTCTTGGTTTAGCCGGTTATTACAGAAGGTTTATTGAAGGGTTTTCGAGGATTGCTACTCCGATGACTCAGTTGACCCGGAAGAATGTTCCGTTTGTGTGGACCGAGTGACAAGAGTTTCGAGGAATTGAAGAAGAGGTTGACTACCGCACCGATCTTGACTTTACCTAATGGGAGCGATGGCCTAGTGATTTATAGTGATGCTTCGAAAGAGGGCTTGGGTTGTGTGTTGATGCAGAATGGGAAAGTAATTGCGTATGCTTCGAGGAAGTTGACCCCTAGTGAGCAGAATTACCCGACTCATGATATGGAGTTAGCGGCTATTATCTTTGCGTTGCACAAATGGAAGCACTATCTTTATGGAGCGAAGTTTGAAATTTTTACCGATCACAAGAGTTTGAAGTACCTTTTCTCCCAGAAAGAGTTGAATAATAGGCAGCGCCGATGGATGGAATTGTTGAAGGATTTTGATTGTACGATTTCTTATCACCCGGGAAAGGCGAATGTGGTAGCCGATGCGATTAGTAGAAAGTCTTATGTGGCTTCGATGATGGTTCGTGAATGGAAAATGCTTGAGGATGTTCGAGATTGGTCTCCTCGTGAATCGAGACATGGGGCTATTTTTGCGAATATTAGGGTATCTTCGACCCTAATTCAAAGGATAAAGGAAGCTCAGAAAGAAGATCCCGAGTTGGTGAAGATAATGGGTAAATTGAAGGAAAAGAACTTCGAGGATTTTTCATTGAGTTCTAGTGGAGTGTTGACTTTCCGTGGTCGTTTGTGTGTTCCGGATGTTGATGGAATTAAACCGAGAGTTCTTGATGAGGGTCACAAATCGAGGTATACTATTCATCCGGGCAGTACGAAGATGTATCAGGATTTGAAGCAACAATTTTGGTGGATTAATATGAAAAGGGAAATAGCCGAGTATGTATCGAGGTGTTTAACGTGCCAGCAGGTCAAAGCCGAGCATCAGAGACCCGCGGGATTACTTTAGCCGTTAGAGATTCCCGAGTGGAAATGGGAGCATGTGACTATGGATTTCGTTACGGGACTACCTCGTACCCGTAGGAAGTATGACAGTCTTTGGGTAATAGTGGATAGATTGACCAAGAGTGCCCATTTCTTGCCTATTGATATCAGATATTCGATGGAGAAGCTTGCGACCCTTTATATTGATGAGATTGTGAGATTGCATGGGGTTCCGGTTAGCATCGTGTCAGATCGAGACCCGAGGTTTACTTCTAGATTTTGGAAGGCGTTTCAGGAATCTTTGGGTACAGATTTGCGATTCAGTACAGCTTTTCATCCTCAGACCGATGGTCAATCCGAGAGGACTATTCAGATTTTGGAGGATATGTTGCGAGCTTGCTCGATAGACTTTTCTGATTCTTGGGATTCGCACCTACCGTTAGTGGAATTCTCCTACAACAACAGTTATCAGGCTAGTATCGAGATGGCACCGTTTGAGGCCTTGTATGGAAGAAAATGTAGATCGCCTATTTGTTGGGATGAGGTTGGTGAAGCGAGGATCGTGGGTATCGATTTGCTTCGGGATTCGGTTGAGAAAGTCAAAGTTATCCGGGATAGATTGAAGACAGCCCAGAGTCGACATAAGAGCTACGCAGATAACCGAAGGCGAGATCTTAGTTTTCAGACCGGTGATTTGGTGTTCTTGAAAGTATCTCCGAAGGTGGGTATTCGTAGGTTTGGGAAGAAAGGCAAATTGGCTCCGAGGTTTATTGGTCCGTTTGAGATTTTGGGAAAGGTTGGACTTCTTGCGTATCGTCTTGCGTTATCGTCATCCTTAGACCGGTTGCACAACATCTTTCACGTTTCTATGCTTCGGAAGTATGTTCATGATCCATCTCACGTGTTACCGAGGATACCGTAGGATATTGAGCCCGATATGACTTATGAGGAACGACCGGTTCGGATCTTAGATTCTAAAGTTCAAGAGTTGAGGAGAAAAAACATTTCATTGGTTAGAGTTCTTTGGAGGAATCATAACATTGAGGAGTCGACGTGGGAGCTTCGAGATGAGATCGAGAGGAAGTTTCCGTGGCTTTTTGTTTAAGGTGAGTCTCGTTAAAATTCGGGTCGAATTTTCTTTAAGGGGGAGTGAATGTCACGACCTGAAATCTAGGCTCTATTTTATTAGTAATAAATAACTATTAATTATTTAATTGCTTAATTATTTATTTAAATTATTGTTTATTTAAATAATTATGTGTGCATTTTATGTGTCCTAATAATTATGCCTAAGCATTTTATTTTGGGTCATTTGTGCTAGAGTAGTATTGTTGGGTCTTAGTTGTTAGTGGGGAGTTTTGAGTTGGGTAGTTTTAGAGGAGGGGGTCTTTGCGTAAGATTTTAAATAATACTCCTACCCTCTCCCTACACCTCCTTCTCCCTCGTACACTCCACCTCCCTCACTCCTCTTCCCCCATTTCCCAGACAACTCCCTCCCTCTCTCTAGCTTTGGTAAGCATTTTCTTCTCTTTCCTTCTCTCTTAATTTTCTCCATCTTCCTTTCATTATTATTCATTTCTTAAAACTTGAAACATGTTTAGATCGTCGTTAGGATCGCGTAGAATCAAAAAGAATTGAATTCCGTCAACTTTGAGATTTATCAAGTAAGTTACTTTTCCCCCATTTTGATGCTAAAATGTTCATATCATGTTTAGATAATGTTTGATGTGTTATATTTGAAGTTTGGTTGAGTTTTGAATTTGTTTGGAATTTATTTGATTTTTTGGTTAAAAATGGTGAAATCTTCAATGTTGGGTTTGATTCTTGATTTTGGTTGTTAAATGTGGTTGTATGAGTCTCTTTAGACTTATTAGTTGTGTTGGTACATTAGTATACTAGTTGGAATGTTGGATTTTGGTGGAAATGTGTTTTGGGTATGAAAATGGAAGAACCCATGTTGTTCTTCCCGATTTCCAGTAGTTCAGAACATTGGGCGGCCGCACAAAATTGTCTGGGCGACCGCACATCTATCTGAAAGCTTTTGTTCTTGTTTTGAGGGATTTTAGGCGACCGCACAGTCCCGTTTGGGCGGCCGCACAGATCTCTGGAAGTTTACATTTTGTTAATTTGTGTGATTGAGGAATGTGTTTTGGTCTAAGTCTTGGGTGTCCTTCTAGTTGACCTTAGTGATTATTGTAGTACACTTTAGTGATAGAATTGGGTCCTTTGTGATCAAGTTGTGTTTGAAATTCATTAATTGTTAATTTGGATTTTGGAGCACCCTTATTGTGTATTGTTGGTTCATTTCATCTTCTTGGTGATTATTTGGCATGATTCCCTACTTTGGAATCCTTTGTTGTTTATCGTGCTAGTATTTTATTACTTAGCCTTTACGTGAAAGTCCAGCTGGTATTTTGTGTGTGTTTGGGCGATGCGAAACATTATGATGGCACGGCCAAGTCCATTGTGATGTTGACCATTGTTTTGCCCCATTATTACCCTCCTCCAGATTGGCCTTGGATGTGAGAAGAGCTAGCTCCTTTGTGTGCATTTTAGCTTCTTGGAGCATGACTTTGTGGCATGTCTCCCGTCCCTTGTGACACTTCTTTTGGTTATTGGTTCCGGTACCGGGGTTTTCTCTTCGGCTTTCATGCTATGATGAAGATGATGAATTGTTGATTATTGAAGCTGCGCAGCGATCCTTTATTTGGATGTACCAGTTTGGAAAACCTTGGCTATATCCTTTGTTATGTGTTTATTTCCACTGCTATCTGTTATGTGATAAATGCTATGTGCTATGTGATATTTATTATTGCTTATTGCTTCTTGCATTATAGCATGTCATGTAGTTGCATTAGTAACTTATTGAGATTTATCTCACCCCCTTTCTTTTTATCTTTGTTTTTCCTTAACCCCCCCCAGGTGCTAAGGATTAGTCTCGCTGATCACGAGAAAGAGGACGTCGAGTGTGGATACATTCTTTTGGGGAAGGTTGTCATAGGTTGGTTTACATTATGTAAATGTGTAACCATTTTGGGATAGTTGTACCAAACAATGACGTCACTAAGAATTGTATATTTGTATTTTGTTGGGCATAAACTTGTGGAAGTTTATGATAGTTGTAATTGGTTTTCATCAAACTTGGTTTTGTAAAACTTTGGATCATCACCTTTTGGTATCAAATGGAATTTTTAACTTCGGTATTTCACAGTTTTGGTTTTAGAGTCGACGTCCAGATCGCGGTCTCGGGCCCGCGGGGTCCGGGGTCGCGATAACTACTGCAATATCCATCTCCAACAATCCATTTCAGCACTCAAAAACCAAGCACATCGACATAAGATATCATTTCCTCAAAGTCCATGTCGAAAAGAAAAACATTTTTCTAGCAAAAGTGGGAACAGATGATCAAATTGCTGACATCCTCACCAAACCGTTTGAAAATTCCAGGTTCTATCATTTACGAGGAGAAATGGGTATGCTAGAACTAACTTAAGATATCATATCTATATATCTTATTTCTAATATCTTTTGTTTAAGTGTTTTGGCTATGCTTAGAAAAATCATCTAGTGTGCGGTTCTGTCATTATTGAGACCGCATCAATAAATGGTTCAGTACAAGATACTCCATCAAACTGACGAGTCAAAATAAATGAAATCGGTTCTTTCAAAACCGACAAGAAAGCAAAGTTATTCGGTTTAAACATATAAACCGCTATCAGATTAGAGAGACATCAGTTTCATGAAAACCGCTGAAGATGTAAGGTAAGTCGGTTTGCTCAATCAAACTGCTCAGGTATGAAATTGCATTTTAGTCCCTACTTTATGTCATATCAATTATAAGGACCTTTTTGCAATTATCTCTGCCGCATTAAATTCTATGTGACGTGGGACGCCATCTGGAGACAATCGTGCGCCGTTCTCGTCGTTCCATTACCCGAGGAACAGTTATTTGAGTATAAAAGACAAAGTTTATTTCTTTTTACCTTTTTACCTTCTTCATCATTCATCTCTCTCTTCTGCACTCTATTTTCTACCTCCAATATTTGCCATACTCTTTTCAAAGTTCAAATGGCACCTAAGAAATCATCCGACCCTTCTGCTCCACCTTCATCTAAAACATCCAAAGGCGATATGGTATGATTTCTTGAACCCTTCACTCTAGCATTTCATATCTTTCCGCCATTGTTGTTCGTAAAAGCTTGTTCGTCTTCTAATGCCTTTCTTTGCTTTTTCGTTCAATTTTTGGTTAATATTGCTTAAATATGTTCATATATGCTGGGTTTGATGTTTATTTCTTGTCTTTTGTTTAATTTTTGAGCAATTTTGATTTTTGGGTTTTCGGGTGTTCTTTCGTATTTCTTTTGATACTATGTTCTGGGTTTGTTATTTGAACTTATTCTTTTAGAACTTTGCTAGCATCTGCTCTTTTCGAGTCTTTTGGTATACTTCTTTCATGTTTTGGTTAAGTTTTTGTTTTGCATGTTTATATCATGTTCTTCATGCATTCAAATCCTTTTTCAAAACCTTTTCATGTCCAGTTTTGGGTATTTACCATTTTACCCCTGTTTTGCTTTAACCGCCTACTTCATTGTTAGAATTCCTTGTAGCAATTTGTATGCTTGGTTTATCAAACTGCTTGCACCAATATCTTACTAACTTTGATTATTTTTAGGATGAATCCAACTTTGTACCTGGATCTCAAATCATTAAAGCCGAATTCGAAGTTGATGCAGTTGGAAGAAAACTGCTTGCCCTACTTGAATCGTCAAAATTGCTGCCTCTGTTTCAGTTGGATGAACCAAAGTTTGACAAAAAGCTTTGTGCAGAATTCTTTGACAATGGGATTGTCAGTGTGGTACCTCTGTTGAATGGTAAAGGTGAAGAAATCAGAGATTTAGAGTCTGGGGAAGTTAAGACTGAAAATGCCATCAAGTCCACTGTCAAGACAAAAGATGTGGTTCTAACCGCGTCAAAAATTACTATCTTGGCTGGACTGGAGAATTCTGGAATCGTTTCTATCAAACCAGAGTTAGTCAGCCGAACCACATTAGAGCTCTTGGGGGTCTCTGTCTTCAATACTAAGACCACTCCTAAGAAGGAGTTTGGAGAGGTGATAGTCATGTTGTGTGATCTTGTAGACACAGGAGTGATGTGCAAAAATGGCAATCACAACAACTTCACTACTGAGCAGTACAACTACTGTGTGGCTATCTACAAAGGGAAGAAGCTGCACTGGCCAAGAATCATAATGCAAGAAATGATCAATGCCCTCAGCCGCCATACATCTGCCAAAGCCGCTGGAAAAACAAAGATCAGAACTCACTGCAGACTTTTAACAAAGTTTCTTCATCAGGATTCTGAGATCTTTAAAGCTTCTGTGGCAAACGAAGCTGAGTGGGTGCAACCGAATGAGAAGACCTTGTTTGGTGCTTCAAAACTTGATGCTTTCAGAACCGGATTTGGATGGCGGTTTGCACAAGCGGTATGGAATGCTGATCCTCTGCCTGAAGAACAGAGAGGACCCTATCCTGAGGCTCGGCTAAATAAGTCAGGCAAACCTTATGCCAGTGCCATAGCAGATCAAGCTGCAGCTACAAGAGCTAGAGAAGCAGCTCAAACTGCCACCTTGAATAGGCTAGGAGTTAGCCTGGATGGAACTGAGGCTCTAGTTGAGAGGGAGTCTGCAGTTGAGGGGGAGCCTGCAATCCCTGCGGCTCAACCCAGGGAAACCGCGGCTCCAAGAAAGAAGAAAGCCAAAGTTACTGACACTTCCAAACCCTCATCCAATCTTCCTCCAAAACCATCCTTACCAAAATCCTTCCTTATTCTATCCAATCCTTCTTCTGAACCGCTTCCACCTTCATCTAAACCAATTCCCTTCACTAAATCAACTCCTCCTACTTCATCTAAACCCCAGATAAAACCCATTTCCCCAATAAATCCAAATGTTGAAAAATCCATGAATTTTGCACAAGATGTGAATCTCTTGAGAAAACTGAAAGCCACCACCTCTGAACCCAAACCTATCTCACCTCCAAAATCCCTCTCAAACTGCCAACTGTTCAATTCACTGAAGAACAGTTACAGCTAATCTTTTCTACCCTTCCTAACCTCAAACCTTCTACTCAAACCGAGCCTGAGCAGACTGACATGTCTGAGGCCGCGGTTCAGCCTGATCAAACTGCGGAACAGTTTGTGGATGAGGTTATTATGGATGTAGATGTGCCTGAGCAGACTAATATGTCTGAGGCAGTTCAAGATGAACCTGAGCAAGATGATGACAATCTTGAGGTTCAATCGCTGAAGAAGAAGAGAAGATTAGTAAAGAAATATGATTTTGTGGAGCACTGGCAATCAAGGCCACCTGGTGCAGTGGACTTCACTGAAGCTCATGATAAGAAGAATCACTCACCCATTGAAGGCTCATTTGCAAAGGAATTGAGAGAAAGAGCTGAACTTAGAAAAGCCGGAATAGACCCCATGTTGGTTAAAACCGCTCCTCCTTCATTGAAACGAAAGATAGATTTTGACTCACCAGAGCGCACTGCTTTACCTTCTGGATCCCCTGCACTGCCCTTTAGTCCATCGGCTCAACCGTCGGCTCAACCGCAACTGATCAATATCTCTGCACCTTCGGTTTTGCCTGAGTTCAAAGTTGTAGTTAGGACTCCCAAACCGCGTGGTTTGAAAAGGAAGTGTGTACAGGACATCGTGGCTTACCTAAAGAAGTTTATAGATACTTCTTCCAAAGCTAACCGCCATGGAGCCATCATCAGAGCCGCCAACAAGCATGAAGAGCAACGACTCAAGTCTGGTCGTCCAAATCCTTTCGCAATTTTTCCAGCCGATGAGTCTTAGGCTGCTTCAGATATACTCATTGCTTCAACTCTTGATCAAATCATTGAAGATCTGGCAGTTGAGGTCATCTTTTATCTCTGCTCTCAATTTTTCTTTAGGATCAACTGCACTGTATTTCCATATCTTTATAGATGGCAGTTCTCTCCTTATACTTCCATTCCTCTCTCCAATACCCAACTTCTTTCCATTTCCCCTTCTCTTCCCTACACTTCATTTTCTATCATTCCTTTCCCTTCTTCCCTTTTTGAAACTGATCCAGTAAAGATTCAGTTTGTTCTGGATTCATTTTTTACCCAATCTGCATTTCTTTCCTCTATGCCCTTCCTTGTTGATGCCATTAAGAGGGAGAATGCTATTGACCCTCGCATTGGGAGGATGGAATTCAAGATTGAAACCCTTCTGGAGAACCAACTCAAAATAGAACATAATCTTGAAACTCTGAATGAGCTGACTTCTCTCAGACTTGAAGTGGCCCAAGAATTGAATGAGGCTCTAGAGAAGAAGTTAGACCAACTAGCTGATCTGACGGTTTCATCAATTGACTACTTAGTTCATTATGCCAACGACCTGAAGAAGCTTTCTGAAAGAATCTTAGAGAAGGTAAATGAACCGACCCATCTTCGTCTTAAGTCAACTGAATATGTGTTTGAAACCGCAAGCCTAGTTGAGCCTTCTAATGCTGCTCAAACCGCAGACCAAGCCGCCGCTAGGGTTCCTGATAGAACTGACTAGATTTCTTTCTATCCTTTTGTAATCAGTTTTGCCTTTCATTATTTTCCTTGTAATTTTGTAACTTCCAAAACCTTTAAAGGATTATAATGAAAATGAATGCATTGCATCTTATTCCAAAAACCTTGTTTATTCAAACTACTTGTTTGTGGAACAATGCATTTTCAAAACTCATGCACTTTAATTCATCATGAAAATTTTCTAAGTGTATATGTTTTAAACATTCAGTTTAAACATGCATATCTGATTTTCATAATCATATCTCTTTATGTGCATCTGAATGTATTTCTTTTCTATCTGTCCTTCATTTCCTTTGTTTGTTGATAGATTAGAAATCTATGATCTAGCATTGTGTGTGCATTTGACTTGGGACATGCAGTTTCAATACATACTCATTTGATCATGTTCTTACCAAGTACAATGTTTGCTCTATCATAGTGTGGTAATGGCATCAATCAAATAGGGGGAGATTGTTAGGATTCATTGTTAGTACACCCACCTGATTTGATTGACCCATTCCACGTGTCTTTTTATAGACTTTAGGTTTACATGTAATGAAGTTTTACTTTAATTTTTAGACAAGTCCATTTTTAGATGTTTAGTAGTTAGGCTGAGTTATGTTCGGTTTATCCATAGCGGTTTAGTGTCCCTCAAGCCGCCGTCTTCAAACCACCAGCATGGTGCCTTAAGTCCTTCATCAAACCGCAGTTTGTGTCTTTGATGAAACCGCACTTCAAGTTCATTCATGAAACCGCACATGCATCTGGTGGAACTGCCGACCAAGATATTGAAGAAGTTATTGCTGTCATTTACTCCTTGAAGACAAACATTCGCTTTTCAACTGTAAATGAATGACTGGTGACTTGTCCTTAAACTTCAAGTCTTGTTTCAGTTATTCTTGGAATGTCGGTTTGTCTCGCTTTTTGAAAAGTTACCATTGTACTTTTCCAACAACTAAAAGGACAATGTCAGGTAGTGATCCAACAACTTTCTGCCATAAAGCAAAAGCAAAGGACGACAGTGACAGGTCAACCAATGGGATTGTGACAGCGCATAGAACCGCCATATAATGACTCACCTCTTTGTCCAACGGTCACTAATGCCTTCACTATAAATAGCCTTCATTTTTCAACAATGAAGGTTGCTGACCTTCAAAGAGAATATCCCAAGTATTCAAGTTTGCTTTGAAGATTGAAAACCCAGATATTCATATCTTCATCATCTCCTTAGCAAACCCAGAGTTCTTCATCAAAGCTTCAAGCCTTCAAATCATCACAACTCAGCCTTGCACAGAAAGTAATCACTTGCTCGCCATCACTTAGATATTTTGAGCTCTTGATTTCTTTCCACACCACACACCCGGAGTATATTTTCTTATAGATTATATACCTCGAAAACACAGGTTGTTATAATAGCATTGTTAGGTTAGATTGTTCATTTAGAGTTTGGATTCGTTTGTAATCTTGTAAAAACTCCTCTAAATTAATACAAGTCTAGTAGCTATTAGAAAATCCTAGGCTAACCACCTAGGTAGAGGACATAGTTCTTTCAAGAACGAACCTCTTCAAATTGTGTGTCTTTGATCTTTAATTTCTGTCTTGTCATTTACATTTCTTTTTATGAGATTTATTTACTTTTATGTGAAATGACTTGATAAATGATTTGCATACTTTTGTGATACTTCAGTTGTGCCTTGTCAGTTGCATCATTCCATTTTCAACCACTCAAACCGCCCTACTCTTTATAATTCAGTTTGGCCATAACCGCAAAACTCCGCTGTGCATTTTATCTGAGCGGTTCTAGTGCTTTAAACCGCAATAGACCAAACTGATAAGCACTTGGTTGATTTTCAAGGGTATTTCGAAAAAGAGTTAAAACCGCTATTCACCCCCCCTCTAGCGGTTCTATACCCTTGTTGCCCTTTGGGACCAACAACCTCCCTCACCCACCGCCCCTATACCCCCACCCTCACCCTACCCCCCCACACGTTGAACCCTGACCCTTACCCCCCATACGTTGAACTTACCCTCCCTTCCTTCCCCATCAATTTTTTTCTCATATGATAATATTTTTCGAAAAATATTTTCCTTACATTTACCAAACAACCAAAAACATATTTACGTCATTTTTGGAAAACATTTTCATTTTCCGAAATTCGTTTTACGCGAAACAAACGGATCCTTAGTACAACAAAAATACAATTGAAAATATGTGTTTAAAATGCTTATTAAATTAATTAATTTATTAATTAAGAAAGTATGATATTGAAAGAGTATATATTTGTTATAATAAATATCTTGATTAACACAATTTAAAGTGTGTGAATGAGTTTTACCATTCACTTGTGGTACACAAGTGATACACAAAAAGTGATACAAATGATTTCTTCTTCTCTCTTAGAGTCGAATATTAGGAACTTCTCAAGCAAATATTTAGGTTGTTTTACCATGGGAGGCTTATTGCTCTTCTTAATTGCTTTAATATCAATCACTCTATCGGTTGTTGCCATTGCCTTTAATTCAATAGCAAAATATGTGTGTGTGTGTGTGTGTGTGTCAGAAGGTATAATTGAGGAACCAAGTGATAAAAAAATATACATGAACAAAATATATATAAATTGACTTAATATATAAATATTGAAGTAGTGGAAGTATTACACCATAAACTGTAATACTCCATAAACTAATGACTTCAGGAAGTTTTGGTTTATCATTTTATCCATTTTGTCCTGTGTCACGTAATTTTTTAAAATTTGCTATTATTTATGTAACGACTCGAGCCCGCAAGCCCGACCCACTACATACTCATATCTTTTCGATGTGAGATGGGGTATTACAAACACCCCCACTTAAATCCTTGCCGTCCCTGGTAAGGCCCAAACAATACCCAGATTGTCCCCCCGGGCGAGCTCGCAAGCCCTACAGCCGGGGGTCCGCTCTGATACCATTTGTAACGACCCGACCCCGCAAGCCCGAGCCGCTATATAAGCACCACACTGGCCCACTAAGCACAAATAATTGGGTCCACTTGGCTTACCACATGCCCACATAAAAGTCCATGGATGTTATTGGTGCTCATTGATAGTATAGTGGAGGCTTATATATATCACAATCAAAGCCCATATTTTTTCGATGTGGGATGGGGTATTACAATTTATGTTCTAAAATAAGCTAATTTGTGCATGTTTGACTTTGTGGGTAAGAAGTAATTAAGGAAAACAAAAAAGTACTACCTCTGTCCCTAAATGAGTGTCCAAATTTCATTTTAAGAAACATCTGAAATTCTCAACTTTTGGTACGATTTGGTGACAAAGAGGGGGTAAATATAAAGTCACAAAAAGTGTCACAAAATGTGGCTTACAAAACGATGTGTCAAAATTCTATTTGTGTTTTTTATTAGAGCGTGTCAGGTCCACATTCGATGCAACCAATAAAATATCGCCACCTCACTTTCTATCCATCATTTTGTAAACTTCTTTTGTGCCCCTAGCATTGCCCGGCAAAGATTCATATATAATCTTGTAATCTTCTTTTTTAAAAAAAAGATCGGTTATTAAGTATTTAAAAAATGATGTCTTTAATCCATGAAATTAATAATGAATTTCCCTTTTAAAATCTAAATTATGAAAAAAAAGTTTTGGTTTGAATGTGAATTAGTTGAATGAAATTGTTGAATTTATTAAAAGAATTATTTTTTATTGATCTGTTTTATTTCTCTCACTATATTTTTTAAAGGTATATTATTACATTTTTAAAAAATTATCATATAAACTTTTTCAACATACAAACCCATCAAAGGGTTAATTTTAAAGTTGAATAACTAAAAAAAAAAAAAAAATAGAGGAGAAAAATATTTGAGACTCTTTTGAAACTAATTAATTATTTTTAGCGCATTATAATTTTTTTAAATATAATTTAATAGTAGAAAATTAGTAAAAATAAATAAAAAAGGCAAACTACGATATAAATCCATCATGGAGGACCAAATTAATATAAGCGCCAAGTTTAAGGACCAAACTATCATTAGTTTCATGGGTATATTCGGCATTTTGAAAAATCTCACAAAAGGAAGGGGCAAACTGGCAAAAAAATCCATCATAAAGGACCAAACTAATAAATTTTATTCATGAAGGACCAAACTAATAAAAACTACTAAGTTTAGGGACTAAATTATTATTTAATCCTTTATGAAATGCCAACAAGCAATAAAAATATTCTTATTAGCTCAAATAATACTAAAATTACTATGCTTAAATTAGGGAAAATTTGACTTTGAGGTTTGTTTTAGGAAAATAATTAGAATTGTGATCTTAATTTTAATTTTAGTAAGAGTAAGGAAGAGATTTTTTTTTTTTTGAATTCTCCAAATGCCATATTTGGTGGTATTCTTATTTAAGGTAATAAATAATTCAGCTGATACATGCTATGAATTTCTGTTATTAAATTTGAAATTCAAATCAAAATATTTTCTTTTATTGAGTAATCTACTCATTTTATTCAATGAAGATTTTTCTCTGATTTTAAATTTAAATTCAAATAACTGATATAATCATAGATTTGAAACTTAAATTTGGATGCATATGAGTAAATCTTATATATATATATATATTAAAGTTGGTGAGGAGAGTTGTGGGTTTGACATGTGTACAACTTTTAGTAAAAGCTTGAATTTGGAGAAGCCACATCAACATCATCCTAAAATGTAATGACTTTTGATATTCTCATTCTTAGCTAATACTATTAGTTAATCATATTAGTAATTATATGAGTTAACTATTACTATTAATAGTATAAGTTAACCATTACTATTAATAGTATAAGTTAACTATTACTATTAATAGTATTAGTTAACAATAGTAGTTACTATACAAGTTAAATATTACTATTAATAGTATTAGTTAACTTTAATAGTTACTATATTAGTTAACTATTACTATTAATAGTATTAGTTAACTATAATAGTTACTATATAAGTTAATTATTACTATTAATAGTATTAGTTAACTATAATAGTTACTCTATAAGTTAGTTTTTACTATTAATAATATTAGTTAACTATAATAGACTATATACGTAAACTATTACTATTATTAGTATTAGTTAATTACAATAGTTATATAAGTTAAATTTTTAATTTTTAATATTAATTAATCATAATAGTTACTATATCAATTAACTATTACTATTAACAGTATTAATTTATTATAATAATTCTAATAATTATTATTATTTTATAGATTAATTATTGCTATTAATATATATTAACTATTACTATCAATAATATTAGTTAGTTATACTAATAGTTATAATAGTAATCATATAGATTAATTATTATTATTATTAGTATTAGTTTAAATGATGATTAATATATTAGTTAACTATAGTTAAAATATTTTTTTAAGACATAGTATTGATTTCCCGTGCAGAGCACAGGTTACCCGCTAGTCATGGATAAAGAGAAAACATCTATGGATGAGAGTAGTAATCTTTCTTTCATATTTTCAATATGTGATAGTAGAAGCTAAAAACTTAGTTGAAATATAGTTTGTAACAATTAAGTAAGAATAATTGTATTAAGAAAAACGATAAAAAGAAAGGTGATCAACACAGTTACTCACAAGTATTCTTCATTTTGACTATGTGGTTTGTTTAAAGTATGGTAACAACTAAAAGGCTAGAACAGACAAACAAAACTGGATTCCCATTAGGAAAAAAAATACCTCACTACAAGAAATACCGATTTTAGCAAGGGAAAAATCCGCCGTTAAAATTAACAATTCCGTCGGTAAATATTTTTACCGACGGATTTCCAACGAAAATATTCCCTCGCTAAAACCCTCGTCGGTAAATGCTTACCGACAGAAATTCATGTACAGGAGTAATCCGTTGATGTTCTTTTACAAGCCGTCGCCAATTTTGTTGAAGGGACGACAAATTTAACATAACTTGGCGACGGATTGTCAACGGATAATCCGTTGCAAATGAGCTAAGTCGTTTGTTTGCTGACACAATTTTAACGAGGGACAGCGACAGAAAATCTGGCGGTAACATTTGTTGATATGGCTAAGGATGTTTTCCGTCGGCAAATTTCTTTTGGGTTCTCTGAACTACGACGGATTGATTCGTCGTTAAAATAAATAAAATTCGTCATCTCCTGTTTTTTTTTTTTTCTGTTTTTTACCACCTGTTTCATTTCTGTATTTTCATGAACCTGTACACAAATCCAGAATACCAAAACCAACACGGACTATTTCAAATTATAATAAAACATACTATTTCAAGTTAAAAGATAGTCTAACTCATAAATTTTCAAGTTTTAAGTAATAGTTCAACAAAATATAGTTGAAGTATCATCAACAACAAGAAGCAAAAAACTAAAATTCAGTTAGAAGTTTTTAAGTATCAAAGATTAACGAGAACCCCTTTGAGCCATAGAATCCATGATAAATTGTAGTTTCTTATCTATTTCCTCCCGATGTTTTATCTCTTGCTCCACCTTGTCGTCAATTTTCGTTTCCCTTTTCCCTCCCAATCTTTTCTCTCTCGCTCATGTTTTTTTTTTTCATTTCTTCATGCTTCTTCTCCATTTCTTCCTGATATTTCTTTTCTTGTTCCAGCTTCTCTACCATCTCATTCTTAAATTGCGTAAAATCGGCTTAAACCCTTGCGTGTGAGATCCTTTACAAGTACCATCACTAGCCAATGATGAGCCAACTGAACCGAGACCGTACACCCGCTGCTTCTTTACACCGACAACTCGCATGTAAATTTTATTCTCCTCCTCGACAGTTAACTCTCCTTCAGCGGATGCTTCCTCTCTTTGTCGTTTATACTCCTCCTTCATATATATATATATATATATATATATATATATATATATCATTATTAACATACATGAACAAAAAAATCTAATTTGTAAATAATATACTTACACAAATTTTCTTAGCATAATTGTCCACATAGGTACCATCTTTGTGTACGTGTGTCCTTAGTTGAAGATTAAAGAAAGTAGGTTTGATGCCTGGGTTTACTTTTTGCTGCAATAAGACCAATAAAATAACACTATATAAGTATCCAAAGCAACTTAAGCACTTAGAATTATCAGCAAGTATGTTTAGTCAATAAGCACCAATGCACAAAAAAAACTTACTAAAGCCTAATTGTACTGCTTTAAAAAAAAAAAAAAAAAAAAAAAAAAAAAAAAACCAGAGAAACTCACCCCCCCTTGGTTAAGGACAAGTTAAAAACAGCGGATATTAGTTTATTGGATGACGAATTGCGTAGAAAAATTAAAGATGGCATTCAAAATAGATATAACCAAGTGATAAAAGTGAAACCAATCATGCTACACAAAACCTTACCATAACAGAAGGGGGTGGGTGAATGTATCATTTGGATAAGTGGGCATTTATTTATTCCAAGACTTCAGTTGACTACAGGCTACACATTAAATCACTGGCTTGGAAGGGGACCGCTACATTGATGAGTTCCATAGGAAGCATGACCTACTGGTTGTATCAGTCACGCAAAGGTTGTAAGCACGAGAATAATTTACACATTATCTGAAGGTCGTCTACTTGGTATTGCTTCATATCTTTTCACCTTACTACTTAGTTCACATCCACATTTTGGTAGTACTTGCCATAAGAGAAACAATAAACAACTCGTATTTGTTTCATCTGTTAAATAACAATGCTAGTTCCTATTAGTTATCTGTAACTACTTAGCATGAAATTATGCAACTGCGCTTCCGTGGCCACATCTAGTCTATAAAAAAAAAGTATGCTTTAACTTAAGAACTTAGGATTCATTCCTTGTTTGCCACAAAAATGTTGAATTGCCCAGTAAATTTTCATGTTCGTATGTATTCCTAATAACACTTGCAGCATTTGGAGATGCTTTCTAGTTGCAGACACCCCGGCTTGGACCTCTCACCCCGATTCCATACATAGTATTTTTATTTAACTTATTTTTGTTAATTTCTATTACTTCGGTTAAGTTCTTAACTGATTCCGTTAGTTTTGGACTAAACTGAATAACAGAATTAACTTTAGAGTCATTTCTATCATTCTGTCATTTCCACCCGCGGGCGCCTCTGGCATTGCCTACGGGATGCGCGCGCCTCTCGAAACCAAAGCAGGAAGCGCGCGCCTCCCGGTACGGCAGTTACAGACTGCAGTTTTTTCCCTCTATTTTCTTGATCACAAAAACTCCTTTTTACATCCACATTCATCCCCCCCCCCTTTTATTCTATAACTCTTAATCCCATATTCTTAGTCATTTCTTAAAAACAAAATATTTCTTTTTATTATTATTTGATTTTCTCTTTATTATTTAATTTTCTCTATTTTCCTATTGGTTGAAAGACCATATTTTCATCTCTTTTTCACCTATAAAAACCTCTTCTTTTTGCCTTAGAAAAAGGACCTCAATTTTGGACCTTGGACTTGAATTTTCTCTACACTTACAATATACACAATTCTCTCAAAGAATTCTTTTTACAAGAATTCTCCCAACAACAACTCAAGCATTAAAACTCTACACAAAAGTGTTTTCAAGTCAAAGTTCAAGTCTTCTTTCTCCTTCTAAAGGTACAACTTTTTTTCTTCTATTTTATTTGTCTAGTCAATGTATGCAATCCCCATAAAAGGGAACATGACCTAAAAGGCCACTTCACTATTGAAGTTTGGTCAAGGTTATCTTCCAACATTCCAAACACTACTTTAATTTTCTCATTCTTTATTATGTAATTGCTAGCATGGTTATTACATGTAATCTTTAGCATAAAATCAATAAAACAATTTGTCTTTTTATTTCCTTTTGCAATTCCCCTTTTAATATAATTGTTAGCATATTTAATATCAATAAAAGAATGACTTTTTACATTAGAACACCTTTAGTAGCAAGACCTGCGTAAGCGGGGCAGAGTGGGTGTTTAAGTACTTCTCACTCCGTTACCTAATCCCCGAACCCTTCTCTCTCGAATCTTTGGTTTCGTAATATTAAAATAGGCTATTCCTTTAGGTTTTTCTTATGTTCCCTTAATAACATAGGTGGCGACTAACAATTAAAAAAAAATAGACATCCTAGGATAATTCATCTTTCTAGCCAAGTTGTGGTTTTCCTGGGGTATCTACAGTGGCGACTCCGCTGGGGACCGCTTAGAGGGTTAAACTTGTGTTTCTGCTTTTGGTGTTCTTATTTCTGCGTTCTGGGCATTCTAGTGGAAAAAGGTGGGAAGCGTGCGCCTCTGGCCTTCTTGGCCTAAGGTGCGCGCCTCCGACCTTCACCACCAGAATCGCCCGCCCCGCCTCCCTTCTTGTCCTTCCATTTCATGTTTCTGTGCTAACAAATTCCGCGGGGGAAAAGTTTTCTTATTTAGGGTCAAGGAAATCCCTTGAACCAACTGATTTACAGTTTTTTACCCAAAATCGGACGCCTCTGCCCCTCTTTCTATAATGCGCGCGCCTCCCGCATAGGCATCCCAATGCGCGCGCATCTGGGCCATTTTCCAAAACAGAAACAGTGAACAAAATGGACATATGATGGATCGGTTTACACATGTATTATCTCTACATTTTCGTACTAATTTCATCGGCTTTTAGTTGTAATCTAGCTTAGATTGGATGTATTTTTGGTCTTTTATAGTTTATGGAACTTTGTTGGATTTGTAATGTTTTAAGACACTTTGTAGTGCATTTTTGTGTGGTTACAAAGTTCTTGAGTTGTAATTTATCGAAGACCGAATATTGTTCGAGTCACAGTCGGAATTAAGGGTCAACCATGGTCAAAGCGAGTCGAAGATGTGAAGAAAAGAAGGAAAAAATGAAGAAATTCCATTCCAGGAGAGTGGGCGGTCGCCCACTAATGCGTTTTAGAGATGCTCCAGTCTGATGCTTTGGGCGGTCGCCCATAACCCTTCCGGGAGGTCGCCCACTCCTCTGCACTGATTTTCGGGATTCCTCTCCAAAGCGGGTTTTAACCTAATTTTCCCTATTTTTTGGGCCCTAATTTTTCTCTGTATAAATAGTAGACTGCAGTACTTTATTTCTTTATGCTTTCTTTTAGGTTTTATTCAAGTTTTCAAGGTGTAATCAAGATTTTGGGATTTATTCATCATCAAGCGTTTATCCAGGTTTATGGTTTTTAATCTTATTCTTGTGATTCTTGCTATGTCTATGAGTAGCTAAATTCCTTGTTCATGGATTGGGTGTATCACTATCGAAACTCTATGCTAAATTATGTTTAATTAAAATCAATCTTGTTCTTGTTCATTGGAATCAATTTTAATTCATTTAGAGATTTCAGCCTTATAGATAGATATTGTTGATCTTTAAATCATTAGGGTTTAAATTATTTCACTAGCGTGGATAGTTTTTACATTGACCTAGATTTCATTGAATAGATTTAATTGAGGACCTAGAGGAAATCAAAAGGATCTAAAATCAATTGTTCTTAAGAACTTAATAAATTATTTGTGTGTGTTGTTGACCTAGCGGAATTCATCACATAAAGATAATAATAGGTTGCAATCCGGTGACCAGACTGTTCCAACTCTTAACTAAGTGAACGATTTCTTGGACAAGTTTGGTAATCTTTTTATTAAAAATAGCATAGACTGGAGATAGTTGTGAACCCCAATCTGTGAATCTTCGTATCTTGAATTCAATCTTTGTGTGCTTTGGGATCTCAAATTGTTAGGTTTTTTTTATTGCTTTGTAGTTAAAGTAGTTTAATTGAATCAAATCTAAAAAACCCCCCTTTGGTTACTCTTTACATTAATTAAATTCACTTGTTTGTCCAACAAGTCCTTGTGGTTCGACCCTTACATTGGTACAGTGCTACTTCGGTAACTTGTACACTTGCAAGGTTTTATTACTTGGAATTTTTTTCCATCAAGTTTTTGGCGCCGCTGCCGGGGACTTGTTTTGATTTACAAGTTAATTTAATCGGTCTATGTTTGGTAGGCGTTCATTGGACCCCGAGTTGGTTCCTTTGGATGATAATATCAATAGACTCGACAGGGGCATTCCACCTATTCGTGAGTCTGAGTCTGAGTCTGAAACTTCTGTCACCGAGACATAGGTAGTTTTAAGTGAATTTGAAACTTCTTCCACCGGGGGAGAAGAAATTGAAGTTGTAATGGCTAATCCCTTAATGAAAGAATATGCTAGGCCTAAGGTTGACACATCGGTGTCATGTATTGTCTTGACTGAGGCCGCTAAAACTTATGAGGCGAAGGGGCATTACTTCAGTCAGTTGCCCAAGTTTCAGGGTCTCCCCGCTGAAGACTCTTTGAACTTCTTGAGAGAGTACATGATGATTATATCAGGATTCCTTGTAAAAGAGGGGGTTACTGATGAACAATTAAGGCTTAAATATTTTCCCTTCTCTCTTCAAGGGGCAGCTAAAACTTGGCTTATGTTGCTTCTTGCTAGGAGTATCACTACATGAGATGGGTTGCATGATGCATTCTTAAAAAAAATCTTCCCGCACGCTACTTTGGCCACCTTTAGACAGAAAATCATAGGGTTTACTCAAGAGGTAGGTGAGCCATTTCATGAGGCTTGGGATAGGTTCAAAATGTTGCAAGTGCAGTGCCCCCATCATGCTTTTCCTGAGGCCCTTTTACATCAAACATTTTATGGTGGGTTAACTGCAGCAGACTAAGCTATGGTCGACAACGCAGCAGGCGGCTTTCTAGGAGCCAAAACTGTTGACCAAACCCAAGAATTATTTGAGATATTGGGGGCCAATTCGCAAGAAAAAGGCTCTAAAGGGAAACCTAGGGGAGTGCATGAGTTGAGTTGTATGGATGAGTTCAATAGGCAGATGTCTTTATTAAACCAAAACATGGCTAAAATGAATTCTAATATGTCTTCCTCAAGTGCTAATGTGGTATTGATTTCTGTGCTAACTGTG
Organism: Campanula takesimana; assembly: GCA_026119855.1. Classification (NCBI taxonomy): domain Eukaryota; kingdom Viridiplantae; phylum Streptophyta; class Magnoliopsida; order Asterales; family Campanulaceae; genus Campanula; species Campanula takesimana. The sequence continues at coordinate 1,345,877 of JAOWBW010000111.1, forward strand.
GATCTAACACTCATGCTACTAATGTTTGTCCAGTTGTTGCACAGTTTGATTCTGAACAGGTGAATGTGATGCAAGGGTACCCCCGAAGGCAAAATCAAGGTGGTATGTATTCTAACACTTATAATCCAGATTGGAAAAACCACCCCAATTTTTCTTGGAGGGGTAACCCAGGAATTCAGTACCAGCAGCAGAAACCTCTCTATCCTCCTCCCCCACAAGGGAATCCAGAACAGCAACCCAAGCAATCTCTGGAGGATATGATGAGGTCCATGATGCAAGAGCAGCAACAAATGAAAATGATGATGGAGCAGCGTGAGAAGCAGCAGGAAGCGGTCAACAAAAAGCTGGAGACCCAGATTGGTCAACTAGCTGTGGGTCAGCAAGGGCATAAACCAGGAACCTTCCTTAGTCAAGGGGAGCAAGCCAAGGCCATCATGACCATGAGAAATGGCAAACAGGTAAGCAATGAGGTATGTCCTAACTCTCCTTCTGAAACTGCCGAACCACCTGTTGTTGAGAATGTTGTTGGTAAGAGTACTAATGGCATGGGGGAAATTCCTGTTACTGATTCTTCCACCCCCAAGCCATATGTACCTCCTGTACCGTTTCCTGGTAGATTCATGAGAAGTAAGCTGGATAAGCAAATGTCTGATTTATATGACATGTTTTCAAAAGTGAACATTAATCTTCCTTTGTTAAATGTCATTAAAAATATCCCAGCTTATGCAAAGTTTTTCAAAGAACTTAACTCCAGGAAACCCAAGTATGGGAATGATGAGAAATTGGTTATGGGTGAAAGTGCCAGTGCCGTGGTACAACAGAACCTCCCACCTAAATTGAAAGACCCCGGAAGTTTTAATATTTCTATATCTATGGGGGATTCTAAAAAGGTGAAGGCAATGTTAGATCTCGGTGCTAGCATTAATTTGTTACCACATCATTTGTATCTTGAGTTGGGTTTACCTGAGCTAAAACCCACCACAATGACCTTGTAATTGGCCGACCGTTCAATCAAGAGGCCATTGGGAATTGTGGAGGATGTTTTGGTGCAGGTAGCCAATTTTATTATCCCTGTGGATTTTGTTGTGCTTGAGACTGTTAATGGTGTTGGGAATAGTCAGGATTCTCCCATATTGCTTGGGCGTCCATATGGCTGTGGAAAAGGCCGACGAACACCATCCTAGTGATGGCCTGTTTCACCCTCTAGGCCACTTTAATGAGAAGTCGGTACCTTCTATTGTAACCCCTCCAGCTCTTGAGCTGAAAGCCCTTCCCTCAAATTTAAAGTATGTTTTTCTTGGGGAGGGAGAGACTTTGCCCGTGATAATTGCCTCAGATTTGACCCTAGAACAAGAGGCCAAGTTGATCAAAGTGCTTCGTGAGCACAAGCAGGCCATAGGGTGGACCTTAGCAGATATTAAGGGTATAAGCCCCTCCATGTGCATGCACAAAATTAATCTCATAGATGGTGCTAAGCCGTCTAGAGAGAGACAGAGGAGGCTAAATCCTCACATGGAGGAGGCGGTTAGGAAAGAGGTCATAAAATTGTTGGATGCAGGCATTATCTATGCCGTTGCTGATAGTGAGTGGGTGAGCCCGGTTCAAGTCATTCCAAAGAAAACGGGTTACACGATCACCACTAATGAGAGGGGTGAGGAAGTCCCAACAAGGGAAGTGACTGGGCTTAGAATGTGCATAGATTTGCGCAAACTGAATGCTGCAACAAAGAAAGATCACTTTCCTTTGCCCTTTATTGATCAGATTCTTGAGAGGTTAGCCGGACATGAGTATTATTGTTTCTTGGATGGTTTTTCGGGGTATAACCAAATCCCCATTGCACCAGAGGACCAAGCCAAGACCACTTTTACTTGTCCCTTTGGCACATTCGCATTTAGGAGGATGCCCTTTGGGCTTTGTATTGCACCTGCGACCTTTCAAAGGTGTATAACCTCCATCTTCTCTAATTTGATCGAGCGATGTATCGAAGTCTTCATGGATGACTTCTCTGTGTTTGGCGACAGTTTTGATGGATGCCTCGAGAATTTGACAATGGTTTTAAAACGTTGTTGTGAGACAAATTTGACCCTTAGTTGGGAAAAATGTCATTTTCTCGTGAGGCATGGTATTGTGCTAGGGCATTTGCTGTCAAGTAAGGGGATTGAGGTAGATAAGGCTAAAATCGATGTGATTTCAAAATTGCCTCCCCCTGTGTCGGTTAAGGGTGTGCGAAGTTTTCTAGGCGATGCAGGTTTTTATAGGCGTTTCATAAAAGACTTTTCAAAAATTTGTAAGCCTTTATGTAACCTGCTAGCTAAGGACACTGAGTTCATCTTTGACCAAGAGTGTCTAGAGGCCTTCAATCTGCTGAAGGGGAAGTTGACGTGTGCCCCCATTCTATCTAGCCCCAATTGGTCTCTACCTTTTGAGATCATGTGTGATGCATCAGATTTTGCGATTGGGGCTGTCTTGGGGCAAAGAGTGGATAAATTACCTCATGTGATTCATTACGCAAGTAGAACTTTAAATGATGCACAACTGAATTACACTACCACTGAAAAAGAATTTTTAGCAGTTGTATTTGCTATTGAAAATTTTCGTTCTTACTTGCTTGGGTCCAAGGTGAATATCTACTCTGATCATGCTGCACTTAAATATTTGCTGAATAAAAAGGATGCTAAACCTAGACTTCTTAGGTGGATGCTCCTACTGCAGGAGTTTGACATTGAAATAAGAGATAAAAAGGGGACTGAAAATGTGGTGGCGGATCACCTATCTAGGCTTGAGGACTTCACATTCACTAGTGTAATTGATGGTGCAATTCCGGTTAATGAAAATTTTCCGGATGAACAACTATTTGCTTTACATGTTCATGAGCCTTGGTATGCGGATTTTGTGAATTTCATTGTTTCTAATATTATGCCACCTCACTTCACTTACGATCAAAAATGAAATTTTAGATCGGATGTGAAGCACTACATTTGGGATGACCCTTATCTGTGGAAAGTTTGCCCGGACAAGATAATTAGGAGATGCATTCCGGAGCATGAGCAAGCTAGCGTGTTGAGATTTTGCCACGAACTCCAATGTGGGGGTCACTTTAGTGGGCAAAAGACCGCTAGGAAAGTATTACAAGCGAGTCTATATTGGCCCACTTTATTTAAAGATGCTCATGACTTTTGTGTGAGGTGTGATAGATGCCAAAGGATCGGCAACATAGGAAAGAGAGATGAAATGCCCCTACAATATAATTTAATTGTTGATATTTTTGATGTGTGGGGTATTGATTTTATGGGTCCTTTTCCCCCTTCCCAAGGTTACTTGTACATTCTTGTTGCTGTAGATTATGTGTCTAAATGGGTGGAAGCAATTCCTACCCGGACTAATGATGCTAATATTGTTTGCAAGTTTGTGCGTGAAAATATCTTTGGCAGGTATGGAGTGCCGCGTGTCATTGTCAGTGACCAAGGGACGCACTTCACAAACAGAATGTTCAATCAAGTGGGGTGGGTCACAAGTTGGCTACGGCTTATCACCCTCAAACTTCGGGCCAAGTGGAGGTGAGTAATCGCCAAATCAAGGCGGTGCTTGAGAAAACAGTGCGTCCAAATCGTAAAGATTGGGCTGACAAATTGTGTGATGCACTGTGGGCTTATCAGACTGCATACAAAACCCCCATTGGCATGAGCCCGTACCGGATTGTGTATGGAAAGGAATGTCATCTTATGGTGGAATTAGAGCATAAAGCATATTGGGCAACCAAGCAACTAAACATGGATTTGACTCTAGCAGGGAAAAAAAGGTTGCTTGACTTGGATTAGCTTGCAGAAATGAGGCAGGATAGTTATGAGAGTGCCAAGTTATACAAAGAGAGGACAAAGAGATATCATGATAAAAATCTTAAACCCAAGTTTCTCAAACCGGGTATGAAAGTCCTTCTCTTTAACTCTCGCCTCAAACTTTTTCCCGGAAAATTGTGTTCAAGGTGGACGGGTCCTTATGAATTGGTTCGAGTTTTTCCCCATGGAACCGTAGAGCTTAAAGATTTGAAAGATGGGACAATATTTAAAGTGAATGGACACCGGGTGAAGCCATATTATGAGGGGCTGTCTATTTTGGAAGACATCAATGAAATTGATGTAATTGATTTGACGGACCCGGACGGAGCCACTTAATATTCATGTGGCATTATGTCGAGCCAAAGACTTAAAACAAAGGCGCTTGTTGGGAGGCAACCCAACCAGGTATCATTTTATTGCTTTATGTTTTTCCTTTCAGTTTATCATCATTTTTGAATTGGGAGTGTGTTGTTTCTTCAATGCCATGAGGACATAGCACACTTTTGGTTTAGGGGTGGTGGTATTCATTAAAAAAAAAAAAAAATTTTGCTTTCGTGTCTTTTATTTCTGGGTCGGTTCGAACTACGGTGACCTGAGCCCCTTATTGTCCTAAGGGGAACGTAGGCAACGAAAGTGCGGTCAGAGTTTGTCCGTGTCATCCTTTTTGGATCTCTCCGAGTTTGTGGGTTTATAGGGTAGTGTAAATAGTGTCACCCTCCAAAAAGATTTTTATTCTTTGAGTCATTTTTATTTTTATTTTCATAATGGATATTACGCTTGTGATATCGCGACCCCGGGCCCCGCGGGCCCGAGACCGCGATCTGGACGTCGACTTAAACAATAAACTCTAAAATAATGGAGATAAAAATTTCCTTTTATATCCAAAGGATGATAACACAAGGTTTTGTAAATCAACTTGAACAACAAAGTAAAAACTAGTGTAAACTCCATAAGCTTATACACCAAAGTTACAAAATACACAAATCTGTAAACACCCCGCCTTGGACCGCTCACCCCGATTGCACATTTGATTTTGTGTTTCTCCCCATTTTAAGTGTTTCTCGTTAGTTTCTGTCACTTCCGTTAAGTTCCTGACTGACTTCGTTAAGTCCAGGGACTAAACTGAATGACAGGGCTGACTTTCTAGTCCATTCTGTCAAAATTGCCTTCTCTGAGTCGCGCGCCTCCGACAGGAGGAGCCAGGCGCGCGCGCCTCCCGCCTCCAAAGCAGGAAGCGCGCACCTCTGGGCGTCAGTTACAGATTTCTGGCCAGGATTCCCTCCCTTGCTCAATTTACAGGATTTTGCCCGGGAAGGATTTCTTGGTGACTGAGTTTTGGCACCAAAAACACCCCTCTTTCACCTATAAAAACCTCTCTTTACCTCCATTTTCAAGGGACCGAAAATTGAACTTACAAAAACTATACCAAAATCACTTTCTAAAGGTTCTCCAAGGATCTCTTCAAGCAATATTTGAAGTTCTTCAAATTGTAGGTAAAAGTCTATCTTTTCCTTTCTTTTCTACTTCATCTCCTCTCTCTCTTTTTACTTTAATCAAATGTGCAATCACCCAAATCATTTTGGGACATGACTCTAATGATCACCTCATCTCATTGAGGTTGGTTAAGGAGTTATCTCCTACATTCCAAATCCTATTTTAAATCCCCCCTTTTCATGACTTAAACAAGAAGAAGAAGAAGAACATTCCATTCATGTAGATTTTGATCAAGCAAGACCAACGTAAGTTGGGCGAGATGGGTGTTTCGGTACTTCCCATCTCGTAATCTAACCTCCGAACCTCAAAACAAAGAATCTCTGTTTTCGTAATCAAACTTAGGCTACAATCAATAGGTTTTTCTTATGTTCCTCAAAACATAGTTGGCGACTCTAAACAATCTAAAACAAGTTAGACATCCCAGGATCATCCACGCGCTCTAGCCTAAAGCCGTGGTCCCCCCGGGGTATCTACAGTGGCGACTCAGCTGGGGACTTTTATTTGAGGGTTAAACTTGCATTCTGATCGAAATTTACATCTTTTCTGGGCATTCTGTTTCCTGATGGGGGAGGCGCGCACGTCTGTCCTTTTAAGCCTGAGGCACGCGCATCCCGCTTCAAGAACCAGAATCGCCCACTTCTTCATATTCTTCATCTTCTTCTTCTGTTATTCTGCACTAATCACTTCTGCAGGGGTTACAATATGAACATGGGACCAGGGCAATCCCCTGAGTCCAAAGTCTGACATTCTGATAGGTGTGCCCCAGAAGCGCGCGCCTCCCATAAGCATTGCGCCATGCGTGCGCGTCCCACATCAGCACTCAGAGGCGCACGCTTCTGGGTTGATTCCCAGAACAGAAACAGGTTTCAGTGATTGAGCAGAACAGTGGGGTGTGGGCACAGTTGCCTGCATCAGAACAGAATTGAACCCTCGGACTGTTTTAATTTTGTGTTTTATTTACCGGTCACACGGGTGATTCGGGAGTTGTAATTTTATGTGCTTACGTGTTTTGTGTGTTTTTCTTTCTTTTCAAAAAAAAAAAAAATAAATTTTTTTTTGTCACTTGTTAGACCTCACACTACATGCACATATTCCTATGAACTGCTCACTATCGAGTCGCACAAGTCCAACCCCAAACCCGTCGAGGCCCGTCCTAGAAAGTTTCAAGCTCCACCAGACCTTGGCTCTTTCGAAGCGGTAAACCTCAGCCCGTGGCGTAGTTCAAGACTACATGCCGGGGGTGACCTTTGAGCCTCATATTCAAGTCGAGCACAAACCACACAAATTCTAGTTAGGGTCTAACACTCCGTGACTCAAGTCGGTTTCCATGTACCGAGATTTCCCTAAACTAATGTCTTCAAATCATACATGCCAACTTGTTGAAAGGGACGCAATAAAAATCCGTCCCCAAAAGTGGTTATTTTGGACGAAAATAAAAAATCCGTCCCCGCATGTATGCTTTACTACATTAATTTAGTTTAATCCCGATACATGTAGGATTCACAAGCGCGATGGAATCCGATGAGTATATGGGACCGCGAGATGGTCTATATACTAGTGTGACGATTCCATTATTTTCTTAGAAACCCCAAAAGGGATTCATTCTTTCCGACTTATAAAAAAAAAGAGTCTTTTCTTATGTGGTTCGAGTCGTGTGCCCAACTGTGTGTTCTAAGCCTCTTCATGGACCGCAAGTGTTACTCAAGACTGACAAGGGCATCTTCTGCAATATAGGTTCAATTGGTACTTACAAAGTCTACCGGGATTCAGCAAATCGGTTAGTCCGTGAAGAGATCACTCCAACAGCTCCAACATCAACCATGACCGGCAGCAGCAACACCATGTCTCTCGAACAGCTCTCAACTATGGTCCAACTCCTCCAAGAGCAAGTCTCCACCCTTAACAAGGAAGCACAAAGCAAAGACGACATTTGGCAATCCCACCTCGACAGCCAAAGGGAGTCCCACGAGGCCGAAATGGAGCTAATGAAAGAAAAGCTCACCAACCTTGCAAAGGGAAAGAACAAGAACAATGATGATGAATCCGAATGGACCGAGGGTTTGTTCAAGAGTCCTTATGTCAACACCCGCACCAAGAAAATGGGGGAACCAAGTTCTGAGAACAATGAGCCCAAAATGGTGGATTCTATCATGGCCTACATCGACCAAAAATTCAATGGGCTCAACATGGGGAAAGGCTCCGACACAAGCCTTTATCAATCATCCATCCTCATGAGTACTATGGCCGCTCTTCCCGACAAGTTCAAGATGCCCGACATAAGCAAATTCAAGGGCAACTCTTGTCCTATGGCTCACATTGAGACTATATTTGGGCAATGGTTCCAAAGAAGGTCTCCCCAAGGTGATGGCTCAATGCTTCCCTCTCACTCTCGAGGGGGCGGCAAAAGATTGGTATGCTACTCTCCCGCTCACTGTCCGTCTTGATTGGGACTCCGCCATACTTGCCTTCAAGAACCAATACCAAGGCAACACCACTCACCGGCCCACAAGGAAAGAGCTAGAGAACACTACTCAACGAGACAATGAGTCCTTCATCGACTTCACAAGGAGATGGAATGACAAACTCTCTGAAATTGTTGAGAGGCCAAACACAAAAGAGCAAATGGACATATTTCTCAAGTGCCTCAAGATTGATCTCCGCACTCACCTAAGTGGGGCTTGCTACTCCGACTTCTCCCAAATGTATGAGGCGGGGGTACGCATGGATGACTTGCTCAAGGAGATCAAGAAGACCACTCCTACTTACCGCTACAAGGCCGCTTCCAACTCCACAAAAGAGGCCTCGGTCAACGCCGTCACTATTGACAAGGGGAATTACAAAAAGGTTCCTCCACCTCAAGGGAAGAAGTCCCGAAGTGACCGTGTCTACACGCCTCTCCAAGGCATGACTCAAACCGAAGTGTTCGAGGTCCTCAAGGCAAAGGGTCAAGTCACATCCGTGCAAGGGTACCAACCCAAGACGATCAACTCCAATCATGCTCACCACAAATATTGTGGCTACCACCAATATAGTGGCCACACCACCGAGGATTGCTTCATTCTCCGCAATGTCATTCAAGATCTCATAGATAAGAAAGAATTTGTAGTGACTAATGACGAGCATGTCAATGTAATAGAGATAGGAGAACTTGAGGGGACCACCCATTCAATCCCAATTGTGAATGGGGGCCCCAATGTTATGAATAAACTTGACAATTCTTGTTATGTAGTGACTTACGATGAGGTAATGAGGGAAGTACTAGAGAATAGGAAAAAGAAGCAAGATGGGAACGTCAACATGCTAACTCGATCCGGTCGAGTCATAGCAAGCAACCCTTCCACTTCCGCACCGAGCTCCTCTTCTCAAAGGCCGCAAGCTCACAACACTCCCGAAGACCCTCTACTTGTCCAACTCAAGAAAACTCAAGCCAACATCTCTATTTGGGACCTCATTGCATCCTCGAAGAAACACCGAGATCTTGTCATCCGCAATCTCGATGATACATCAGTTTCTCCCGATACTACTCCCGAGGACCTCACGGCAATGATTGGTCACATTCATTTTAGCAACGTCATCACCTTCGCCGATATGGACCTCCCACCGTTTGGTTCCGACCACAACGAAGCTATTTACCTCAAAGTACGAGCAAGGGGGAGGCCCGTCTCAAGAGTCTTAGTGGACGGTGGTTCCGCACTCAATCTCATGCCTGGTAGGATCATGGGCATACTGGGGTTTAAGGATTCCGATTTGAAGCCTTCTACTCAAGTAATCCGAGGTTATGACAGCACCGCCCGTACAGTCATGGGTATGATCGAGATAGACATTGAGTTTGGGAGCATGGTCATGTCCGTTCCATTCCAAGTGCTTGATATCCCGGCCTCGTTCAACTTACTGTTGGGTCGACCATGGATTCATAATGCTAATGCCGTACCGTCAACTCTCCACCAATGTGTCAAGATCCGAAATGGTGATGAAATAGTAACCGTAATGGCTGAAAACATCACTATCCACAGAAAAGGTGAGCCCGTCCACCAAATTCAGCATGGTCTACCAGACTCCACTCTCTCCGGCGTCTCAATCAACGCCATCGACAAAGAAGGGGGAAACGGATCATGGACCCCCAGCAATCACAAAGTCCTCCGCATGATGAGGAATATGGACTACTTCCCTGGCTTAGGCTTAGGGAAATATCAGCAAGGAATCCTACATCCCGTGCAAGTCCCATTTATCAAGAACACCTTCGGTTTGGGGTATGAGCCTTCCAAAGAAGACTTGAAACAAGAGCAAGCGATCAAGAATGAAAAGGCCCGAGCTCGTAAAGAAGGCCGTCGTTATGAATTCCCTAACCTAAGGCCTTACCGCAAGACGTTGAATGGCTATTTTGTCCGCCAAGGGGAAGACGTTCCATATATGATCTTTCCCGAGCCGTGGGTTAACAATGAAGGTGTCAAAAAGCCTGGCCTCGAAATCTTCTCCGATTGTGAGATACAGATATCCGAAAGGGAACCAACTCCCATGTTGCCCCGTGAATGGTGGGGAAGGAAGGTGACTGTAGAGTCCGAGACAGAAATCACCGTGGGGGAAGAACTGACAGATTTAGCCTCCATGTTTGAAGAGCTTGCCATAATGAATGAATGCCAAGTTAACGCCATCCATGACACCGTCATCATGAACGAGACTATCAGTGAAATCCCGCCAAGCTCCGAGCCGATCAACAAATTGGTATTCAACAAAAGGGCCCGTGGTATCCGAGGAATTCTTAGTCCAAGAAATGGGTTGCATACCCCGCACAGCAGCAAAGGAAGAGCAGCTTGGGTTGCATACCCCGCACAGCAGCAAAGGAAGAGCAGCTTACACTTACTTTCGAGTCCGAGAGTGTCTCTAATACCCTCACCCAAGAGGATTTGGAGGCCATAGCCGAGCGTGTGTTTCCTTTCTTTGATAATGAAAAATTTGATATTTCTGAGTACCCTGAGATTGCAAACATCATAAATGATGAATTAACTAATAATGAACTTAACGAACAAGTTAATAACGATTCAAATTATGATGAAATAGACCACGAAAACACAACATACTTAAATGAACTTGCTCAACAAGTCCGTAGTCGTGGCGAGAATGGTCCAAAGGCTGACGAAGAATTGCATGTTGTTAATCTGGGTACCGAAGAAGAGCCAAAGGAAACCAAGATTGGAAGCTTCTTCAAGGGAGGCGACAGAGACAGATTGACTGCATTACTACGGGAGTTCGTGGATGTGTTCGCGTGGTCATACAAAGACATGCCGGGTTTAGACAGAAAGGTAGCGGAGCACAGGATTCCGATCAGAGAAGATGCCAGGCCAGTAAAGCAGAAGCTCAGAAAGATCAAGCCAGAATGGTCTCTACAGGTCAAAGAAGAGATTGAGAAGCTCCTCAGTGTGGGTTTCATCAAGGTTATTGAGTATCCAACATGGTTAGCCAACATTGTGACAGTCAGGAAGGCGAACGGCAAGGTTCGAATTTGTGTAGACTTCCGGGATTTAAACAAAGCTTCCCCAAAGGATGATTTTCCACTCCCTAATATCGACATGCTAGTCGACTCCACTGCTGCCTACGAGGTTCGCTCATTCGTGGATGGGTTCGCTGGGTACAATCAGATTCTCATGGCCGAGGAAGATCAACATAAGACAGCCTTCACAACACCGTGGGGTACCTTTTGCTACACAGTCATGCCGTTTGGGTTAAGAAACGCTGGGGCTTCCTACCAAAGAGCCGTGACAGACTTGTTCCACGATATGATTCACAAAGAAATCGAGGTCTATGTGGACGACATGATCATTCACTCCAAAGGGACCGAGGGTCAACATTTAATCGATCTCCGCAAGTTCTTCGAAAGGCTTCGTCAACACAAGATGAGGCTCAACCCTGCAAAGTGCACATTCGGGGTTATCCGAGGCAAAGTTCTTGGTTATATGGTCACTGAAAGGGGAATCGAAGTAGACCCCTCCAAAATCAAGGCAATCATTGACATGCCTCCTCCAAAGACGCAGAAAGAGATTAAAGGTTTCATGGGCAGACTACAATACATCAGTCGGTTTGTGCACCAACTCACTTCCATGTGCGAGCCAATCTTCAAGTTACTCAAGAAGAATGTAGCTCTAGAATGGACCGACGCGTGCCAAGAAGCCTTCGATCAAGTGAAGCATTACTTGACGTGCCCTCCTGTTCTAGTTCCGCCGCACAAAGAGAAACCTCTGTTACTCTATCTCACTGTTAATGATGAAGCCCTAGGGGCTATGCTAGCACAAGAGCAACGAGAGTCCACAAAGGAGAACGCCATTTATTTTGTCAGTCGCCGATTCCAAGGAGGCGAAAAGAACTACTCTGTCTTAGAGAAGTCATGTGCAGCATTGGTTTGGGTCACTCAAAAGCTCAAACACTATATGGAAGCTTTTTCGATCAAGCTAGTAGCAAAGGTGGACCCGCTCCGCTACATCTTCGAGAAGCCTTTCATGTCAACAAGAATAGCCAAATGGTACTTCATGCTCGCCGGCTATGATATCACTTACGTCACACTAAAATCCGTCAGGGGAAAAGTGTTCAGTGACCAGCTTGCCAAATTCCCGTGTGACGAAGTGAAGGGGGAAGATGTACAGTTCCCCGACGAGCATTTAATTTGTACTACAACCGAGGAAGACAAGTGGCAACTTTTTTTCGATGGCGCCGCCAATAAACACGGTTTTGGTATAGGGGTATTGCGTGTCGATCCAAAAGACATCTACACTCCCATTGCCATACGCCTAGAATTCAAAGCTACCAACAACATTGCCGAGTACGAAGCATGCATAGCAGGGCTCGAAGCGGCTCTCGAAAGAAACGTCACGGAACTAGAAGTGTTCGGCGACTCTTTGCTCCTTATCAATCAGCAATCGGGTAAATGGCGAACCCAAGACCCGACTCTCCAACAGTATGGTCAGCACCTAGAAGAACTGGTTGAACAATTCCAAGAGATCACTTTCAACTACCTGCCAAGGGATAAGAATCGCTTCGCCGATGCACTGGCCACTATAGCTTCATTAGTTGAAATGCCCAAAGGGAAAATGGTGAAGCCTTTCAAAATTGCTCGAAGGAACAGTCCGGCATATTGCATGGGTATCGAGATCAACGAGGTTCAAACAGACTCTCCGTGGTATTCGGATATCATGAACTTCCTCAAAGACGGCACTTATCCCGAGAACATCAATAAGAAGTCTCAAGCATCTCTGCAAAGGTTAGCCTCTCGGTACGTACTGATTGGGGACCGAGTCTATAAAAGGCACCACGACGGGATCAATCTCCTATGCGCCAATGAGACCGAAGCTCAAGAGATAATGTGTGAAGTGCACGAAGGAGAATGTGGACCCCACATGAATGGGTTTATGCTAGTCAAGAAGATACTTCGCATTGGTTACTATTGGAGCACTATGGAACGAGACTGTATCGAGAAAGTCAAAAGGTGTGCCAAATGCCAATTCCACGCTAATCTGCAACATGCTCCACCCTCACAACTTTACAACATGGTCACACCTTGGCCTTTCTCTTGTTGGGGGATATACATCATCGGTAAGGTTCATCCTGCCGGAAGCAATGGGCAATCATTCGTCCTAGTGGCAGTCGACTACTTCACAAAGTGGGTCGAAGCACAAGCCTATCGAACCCTCAACGCCAAGAAAGTGGCTGAATTTGTAAAGATCAACATCATGTGCCGATACGGCGTGCCTCATGAAATCATTTCCGACAACGGCTCTCACTTTGAGAAGGAAATGGATGCACTTTTGGTAGAATACAAGATCACCAAGCACAAGTCATCTCCTTACCGGCCCCAAGCAAATGGCGCAGTCGAAGCAGCAAATAAGACCATCGAGACTATCGTCAAGAAAATGGCCTCAACAGGAAGGGATTGGCCCGAGAAGCTACCATTAGCATTGTGGGGCTACCGCACATCAATACGATCCACAACAGGAGAAACTCCTTATGCATTGGTCTATGGTTCTGAAGCCGTACTCCCTATCGAACTTGAAGTCCCATCTCTACGGGTCCTCCTCGAGAATCAAGTCAACGAGGTCAACTGGATGCAAAGTCGATACGAACAGCTAGCCTTACTCGACGAGAAAAGGTTAAGAGCACTCGAACGCACGAGGACATATCAGCAAAGGATGGCAAGAGCTTTCAACAAAAAAGTGAGGCCTCGAAACATCAATGTGGGAAATTTGGTCTTAAGACAACATCCTCCTAATGCCATGAATCCCCTGGGGAAACGGGGACCCCGATGGATCGGTCTGTACGTGGTCAAAAGGATACTAAGCGGTGGTGCAGTCCGGCTCGTGGATTTAGATGGTGACCAGCTGCCAAAGGAGGTCAACCTCGACAAGCTCAAGAGGTTCTACGCTTAATAAACAAAGACCATTAAAAAAAAAAAAAAAAAAAAATCGCTCGCTAGGTTGAAAACCCGCAAGGGCGGCCTAGGCAAAAATTAGAGCACGTGCAAAAAAAGAAGCCCGCTAGATTGAAAACCCGCAAGGGCGGTCTAGGCAAAAAACAGGGTGCACAAAAAAAAAAAAAAAAAAAAAATGGTCTTTGTTTGTTTGAACTACGAAGACCTGAGCCTCCCAACTGGAGGAACGTAGGCAACCTTCGGGTGCGGTCTAAAACATATCAAAAATACCCAATTCACTTCAAATAACAAAATGCAATTTTTTATTCATTCAATGAATTATTCAAACCATTACAACGGATTTATTGAGCAACAAAAGACATCAAAATATTAAATCCTAAAACAAAGTGGTCTAATTGCAATCTCTTGGGGTACAAAGAAAAAAATCTAATCTTTCTTAGGTTTGGGAACCCATTGCTTCTTGTTGTGTCCTTTAGTCTTCTTGGATGGGGACGGAACATTCTTGGGACCACCAAGACGGGAGAAAACGCTGGGACGGGACGGAGCTTCATCAACGGCTTTCCCTTTACCCTTATCAAGCGGAGCCTTAGCAGGGACAACCATGGGACGCTTCCACACATAGGAGGAATTTCCTTTACCCTTCTTCTTCTTGGGAAAATGACGGGGTCTATAGTCCCGCACATGAACCACCGGTCTCACGGGGTCAATAACATCGTCATTGGGCCTTCCCAAACGATCAAAAACGCTCGGACGCTTCTCCACCATCTAGACGGACCCCACAGCTGGAACGGCATTCACCATGGGAACGGACTTCTCACCCTCGGGGACGGAAACCTTAACTTCAAAGGAGAAAGTCATTGGGGCCATTATGACAAGAATTTTGTGATTTAGGAGGAAAAAGTGTTTGCAAAAGAATGCTGTGTGACCATTCTGGTCGAAAATAGTTCAAATTTATAGCTGTTGGAACATTCTGATCAGAAAAGAAAGGGGCTGTAATTCAGCAGGCCAGAAGCGCGCGCCTCCGACCAGGGATTCAAAACGCGCGCGCCTCCCACAAACAAGGCCCGACGCGCGCGCCTTTGACAGCAGTTCAGACAGAAACAGCCCTTGTCAGTTCAGAACAGAACCCAAGCACTTCAACATATCCAACCTGCAACAAAATCAAATCCCAGCAACAAAAAGGAGTTCAAGCATCGACAACAAGCATCCTTTGGGCACACATTTGTTTGTAAAGAGTCAACATCTAAGATCGAGTCGCTAATAGAACATGAAATGAGTAGTAAGATAACTAGGATTGTAAATACATGTTAAATGTTATTACAGGCAAAAGTAAAAGTGTTTCAATCCCTCATCCTCTCAGCCACAACAGCTCGGGCACGTCATCACCAACACTGTGCTCACCCCCTGCTACCGCTCTCGGTCTCCTCATCGTCATCATCCTCATCATCATCATCGTCATCATCATCCTCGGACTCAGATGTCTCAATCACAACATCAGGACGGGTTCTCTTGACAGCTCTCCCTGATGAACTGGCGCCGCCCCGGCTCTGGCTACCCTCTCGGCTCAGGCTCCTACTATGGCTACCTCCGTGACTCAGACTCCTGCTCAGCGACTGCCTCGCTGAAGAGACAGCCTCATCAATGTCCAGTGCAGCATCCCTGCAGCCTCGTCCCATGCCCCGAGCACCTCGGGCAGCTCCTCTCGCAGCACCAGAGACAGCACCGGCAGCATCTCTAGTCATGGCAGCAATATCCCTGCAGAGCTCCAGCACCCTCTCCTCCAGCTGACGGAGCCTCCGCCTCATTCCTTTGTTCTGCCTACCCAAGTGCCTATAAGCAGCTACGGGCACCTGTTGCAACAAAGGACGGGGAAAGGAAATTACATCAATACAAAGGACAGAAAAACAAGACTGGAACTGAGAAAATGCAAAGATGGTCAGAAAAGCATACCACAGCAGCCTGAGCGGGAGGCTCTCTCTCCGGTGACATGTCCTCGGGAACAATCTCCCTCTGCTCCTCAAAGACCCCGAAGTTTGAATAAGTGTAATAAGGAGGAGGCAAAGGAGGATCAAAACAATACCCGGCACCGGTAGTATAAAACCGAGCGGAGGTCGAAGGAGCAGCCTGTGATCTCCTCGGATCAGCAAACATAAAGCCCTGCATCAAGTTGTTCTCCCTGAAGAGGCCATAATCCTGATCCAAGTGAATATAAGGGACGGCATCAACCCCTACCATATATGCTGCACGATCAGCCTCCGGAAGCGACCTCCAGTTACGAGGGTAGAAAGGAGGAATGTCTGGAACTGCAGGACGAGGAGGGGTGTAAAAGTCTGTCACCTGGGTACCATGCTGCCAAAATACTCTATCTCCCAAGTACAGAGCCATGCACTCACCCGAACTCATCAAAAGCCGAGAACGGGTAGGAATAAGAGTGTGCTCAAACCAGTGCTGAACTGATCTCCACGGATACAAAGAGAAGGCAACAGACTCAGGCCTCAGGGTGTCCAAGTGCCGTCGGGCCGAAGTAAGACTAATGGGATTCGTGCCAGTCTTCACATTCCTCTCCTTATACGCCCACCGTGCGCAGTCCGGGTACTGGGGCTGGCCTTCCTTGGCAATCTTGAAATCCCTCAGATTCAGGATAGCAAAGGCCCAAAGCTGTAGACAAGAGGCGGAAACAAAGTTAATGACAGTCAACGGAAAAGGCAGTTATGACTAAGGCAAGGAGAATATGAAAGGGACAGTAAGTGGTATACCTCCCACAGCAAGCTGAAGCCCGTAACAGAGCTGGTAGTAGAGCGGCTGGTCAAATCCATGCCGTGATAACAAGCAGCCAAGCCCGCTGCGCCCCAGTTATACTGACCGATCTGGTCCAAGTCCACTAACAAGTCAAGCAGAGCCAAAGAGGCCGAAGATCCCCCATTGGCAAACAGAGTGTGGGATAACAAGTACCAAATGAAGCAACGGGCCACAGCATCAACCCGATCAGCAGTAACACCTCGAGCCTCAGCCATCAAGATGCTGAAATAAGCCCGGATTCTCCCCCATGTCACTCGGGAATTCTTAACCTCGAACCGGCAGTCAACCAAGGCCAGTAACTCGTCCGGAGTCCGAGCAACCCCTCTCAAACCAAAAGGGACAGGCACCCCCATGAACGGCAAGCCCGTCAAAGCTGTGAAATCAGTAGGCGTCACAGTCACCTCGCCCATGGGTAAATGAAAGGTATGGGTGGTATCCCACCATCTCTCCCTCAATGCCTGAACCACATCAGGGTCATTCTTCAAAGCTGGGAGGCTAGTGACAAAAAGACCAAAATGAGTCCCTGTGACTCGGGCCCGAACATTCTCGGGCAACCTCTTCCATATAGAGATGGGCCCATGAGCCCCGCCGCGAATCTCTGTCAAACGGGTCCACTCCTGAAAGGAAAAAGAGGAACAACAAAAATTCCATCAGCACGACTGCTAGAAAACGGATGAACTCAACACAGAGATTTCAACGGCAGAACAATGTACAAGCAAGTGTGTGAACGTGAAAATGGACATCCCAACATGTTCCTTACAACAAATCAGCAACAACAAACAACATGCAAAGAATGATCAATAAAGCTGCTGCAGCAATATTTCGGGTAAAGAAAACAGAACTTCATGAAACCCGAAATCGACAAGAAAGGTGAGGCATTCTCACCAAACCCGAAGTCATGAAGTGAGAAATATGGGTATGAGGCCGGAAAGTAAGCAAGCTCGGGTCCATAGCTTCAACCCCAATTTCGGGCTCCTCGCCCTGTGGCATCTCAAATGGAGGTGATTGCTGACGATCCGACATCGTTTCCTTGACGGAATTGATCCTAGAGCAGCAAGAAAGTGTTTTGGGGTGATTTCTCTACGAAAATTGGGCTCGGAATTTGGAGGGTTCTTCAAATCTTTGAAAAATGGCCGAAAACAGCAAACAACCTGTTTAAATATGCTGAACTTATGCGACAGGCGCGCGCCTCCCGACATATTCATCTGAGGCGCGCGCGTCCCACAACGGGTCCCGGACGCGCGCTCTTCCCATCATCAGGCAGGATCAGTCTCCCATGCAAAAATCCATGCATCGTATCAAGGTTTCCCCACGGATTCCGAACTCCCTAAGTTCTGTCACGGGTGCCACACCCCCCTCAAGAGTCAATCTCAACATTTCATCCCCAGCAGGAACATTTTTCTGGTCGCGGTCAACTGTGCCCGTACCCCACAATTCAAAAGTCAAGTGTGACTCCAAATGGCACGAGGCTTCAAAGCAATATTTCATCGAACGGATTCACTAACGGATTCGTCAACAAGGGTTCGCTAACGACCTCATTCAAAACATTCAACCGTGCCCACACCCCATAAAGTCGACAACGCAAGCAGATGCGGCTCCAAGTCGGCAACTCGGTCCATATCGAGACAAGCTCCCACGAGCTCCAAGTCGGCAAAGCTCGGTCCATATCGAGACAAGCTCCCACGAGCTCCAAGTCGGCAAAACTCGGTCCATATCGAGACAAGCTCCCACGAGCTCCAAGTCGGCAACTCGGTCCATATCGAGACAAGCTCCCATGAGCTCCAAGTCGGCAACTCGGTCCATATCGAGACAAGCTCCCACGAGCTCCAAGTCGGCAACTCGGTCCATATCGAGACAAGCTCCCACGAGCTCCAAGTCGGCAACTCGGTCCATATCGAGACAAGCTCCCACGAGCTCCAAGTCGGCAACTCGGTCCATATCGAGACAAGCTCCCACGAGCTCCAAATCGACAACTCGGTCCATATCGAGACAAGCTCCCATGAGCTCCAAGTCGGCAACTCGGTCCATATCGAGACAAGCTCCCACGAGCTCCAAGTCGGCAACTCGGTCCATATCGAGACAAGCTCCCACGAGCTCCAAGTCGGCAACTCGGTCCATATCGAGACAAGCTCCCACGAGCTCCAAGTCGGCAACTCGGTCCATATCGAGACAAGCTCCCATGAGCTCCAAATCGACAACTCGGTCCATATCGAGACAAGCTCTCATGAGCCCCAGTACAACACTCCAGCAAAAGCCGCTCACACAGGGAGCGCACCACTATCTCTCGCAATTTCAAATTCCTGCTTTCATTGAGTCTTTGCTTTTTTCTTGGTGATGTCCTCGGCGGGTGTTTTTAACTTTCGGCGACGCGTTTTGCTTTGCAGTCCACGTCGCCGAGGGGCTCTGTAGACACCCCGCCTTGGACCGCTCACCCCGATTGCACATTTTATTTTGTGTTTCTCCTCATTTTAAGTGTTTCTCGTTAGTTTCTGTCACTTCCGTTAAGTTCCTGACTGACTTCGTTAAGTCCAGGGACTAAACTGAATGACAGGGCTGACTTTCTAGTCCATTTTGTTAAAATTGCCTTCTCTGAGTCGCGCGCCTCCGACAGGAGGAGCCAGGCGCGCGCGCCTCCCGCCTCCAAAGCAGTAAGCGCGTGCCTCTGGGCGTCAGTTACAGATTTCTGGCCAGGATTCCCTCCCTTGCTCAATTTACAGGATTTTGCCCGGGAAGGATTTCTTGGTGACTAAGTTTTGGCACCAAAAACACTCCTCTTTCACCTATAAAAACCTCTCTTTAACTCCATTTTCAAGGGACCGAAAATTGAACTTACAAAAACTATACCAAAATCACTTTCTAAAGGTTCTCCAAGGATCTCTTCAAGCAATATTTGAAGTTTTCAAATTGTAGGTAAAAGTCTATCTTTTCCTTTCTTTTCTACTTCATCTCCTCTCTCTCTTTTCACTTTAATCAAATGTGCAATCACCCAAATCATTTTGGGACATGACTCTAATGATCACCTCATCTCATTGAGGTTGGTTAAGGAGTTATCTCCTACATTCCAAATCCTATTTTAAATCCCCCCTTTTCATGACTTAAACAAGAAGAAGAAGAAGAACATTTCCATTCATGTAGATTTTGATCAAGCAAGACCAACGTAAGTTGGGCGAGATGGGTGTTTCGGTACTTCCCATCTCGTAATCTAACCTCCGAACCTCAAAACAAAGAATCTCTGTTTTCGTAATCAAACTTAGGCTACAATCAATAGGTTTTTCTTATGTTCCTCAAAACATAGGTGGCGACTCTAAACAATCTAAAACAAGTTAGACATCCCAGGATCATCCACGCGCTCTAGCCTAAAGCCGTGGTCCCCCCGGGGTATCTACAAAATCCTAGTGACGTCAATGTTTGGTACAAATATCCCCAAAAGGTTACACATTGATATAATGTAAACCAACCTATAACAACTTTCCCCAAAAGAATGTATCCACACTCGACGTCATCTTTCTCGTGATCAGCGAGACTAATCCTTAGCACCTGGGGGGCGGGGGGGGGGGGGGGGGGTTAAGGAAAACAAAGATAAAAGAAAGGGGGTGAGATAACTCTCAATAAGTTACTAATGCAACTACATGACATGCTATGATGCAATAAGCAATAAGCAATAATAATTATCACATAGCACATAGCATTTATCACATAACAGATAGCAGCGGAAATAAACACATAACAAAGGATATAGCCAAGGTTTTCCAAACCGAAGAACCAAATAAAGGTCGCTGCGCAGCTTCAATAATCAACAATTCATCATCTTCATAATAGCATGAAAGCCGAAGAGAAAACCCCGGTACCGGAACCAATAACCAAATGAAGTGTCACAAGGGACGGGAGACATGCCACAAAGTCATGCTCCAAGTAAAGCTAAAATGCACACGAAGGAGCTAGCTCTTCTCACATCCAAGGCCAATCTGGAGGAGGGTAATAATGGGGCAAAACAATGGTCAACATCCCAATGGACTTGGCCGTTCCATCATAATGTTTCGCATCGCCCAAACACACACAAAATACCAGCTGGGCTTTCACGTAAAGGCTAAGTAATAAAATACTAGCACGATAAACAATCATTGATTCCAAAGTAGGGAATCATACCAAGAAGTCACCAAGAAAGTGAAATGTACCCACAACGCATAATTAAAGTGTTCCAATAATCTCAATTAACACTTAATTAATTTCAAACACAAACTTGATCACAAAGGACTCAATTCTATCACTAGAGTGTACTACAATGATCACTAAGGTCAACTAGAAGGACACCCAAGACTTAGACGAAAACGCGTTCTTCAATCACACAAATTAACAAATGTAAATTTTCAGAGGTTTGTGCGGCCGCCCAAAAGGGACTGTGCGGTCGCCCAAACAAGTCCTCAAACAAGAACAAAAGCTTTCAGATAGATGTGCGGTCGCCCAGACATTTTTGTGCGGCCGCCCAACCTTCTGGACTGCCGGAAATCGGGAAGAACAAACTGGGTTCTTCCATTTTCATACCAAAACACATTTCAATCAAAAATCCAACCTTCCAACTAGTTTACTAATGTACCAAAACAACTTATAAGTCCGAAAAGACTCATAAAACAACCAAAATCAAGAATCAAACCCAACATTCATCAATTCACCATTTTTAACCAAAAACTCAAATAAATTCCAAACAAATTCAAAACCCAACCAAACTTCAAATATAACACATCAAGCATTATCTAAACATGATATGAACATTTTAGCATCAAAATGGGGGAAAAGTAACTTACTTGATAAATCTCAAAGTTGACGGAATTCAATTCTTTTTGGTTCTACGCGATCCTATCGACGATCTAAACACATTTCACGTTTTAAGAAATGAGAGATTATGAGAGGAAGATGAAGAAAAGGAAGAGAGAAGGAGGAGAAGAAAAACTCACCTTTTGCTTGGAGAGAGAGAGAAATGAGCTGGGAGAATGGGGTGGAGTGAGAGTGTGAGGGAGGTGAGGGAGGAGAGTAGGGAGGGAGTAGGGAGAAGATGAATTATTTGAACACTTACACTTAGGCCCCTCCCCCTAATACTACTCTTCTTCAACTAAACTCCCTACTAACAATTTAGACTCAACACTTCTACACTAGCACAATTGACCCAAATAAAATGCTAGGCATAATCATTATAACACATAAATATTTAAATAAATAATAATTTAAATAAATAAATAAGCAAATAATTAAGTAATAATCATTAAATTACTAATAAAATAGAGCCTAGACTTCGGGTCGTGACATTCACTCCCCCTTAAAGAAAATTCGACCCGAATTTTAACGAGACTCACCTTAAACAAAAAGCCACGGAAATTTCCTCTCGATCTCATCTCGGAGCTCCCACGTCGACTCCTCGATGTTATGATTCCTCCAAAGAACTCGAACCAATGAAATATTTTTGTTCCTCAACTCTTGGACTTTAGAATCTAGGATCCGGACCGGTCGTTCCTCATAAGTCATATCGGGCTCAATATCCTCCGGTATCCTCGGTAACACGTGAGACGGATCATGAACATACTTCCGAAGCATAGAAACGTGGAACGCGTTGTGCAACCGGTCTAAGGATGGCGGTAACGCAAGACGATACGCTAGAAGTCCAACCTTTCCCAAAATCTCAAACGGACCAATAAACCTCGGAGCCAATTTGCCTTTATTCCCAAACCTACGAATACCCACCTTCGGAGATACTTTCAAGAACACCGAATCACCGGTCTGAAAACTAAGATCTCGCCTTCGGTTATCTGCATAGCTCTTATGTCGACTCTAGGCTGTTTTCATTCGATCCCGGATAACTCTAACCTTTTCAACTGAATCCCGAAGCAAATCGATACCCACGATCTTCGCTTCACCAACCTCATCCCAACAAATAGGCGATCTACACTTTCTTCCATACAAAGCCTCAAACGGTGCCATCTCGATACTAGCCTGATAACTGTTGTTGTAAGAGAATTCCACTAACGGTAGGTGTGAATCCCAAGAATCGGAAAAGTCTATCGAACAAGCTCGCAACATATCCTCCAAAATCTGAATGGTCCTCTCGGATTGACCGTCGGTCTGGGGATGAAAAGCTGTACTGAATCGCAAATCTGTACCCAAAGCTTCTTGAAACGCCTTCCAGAATCTAGAAGTAAACCTCGGGTCTCGATCTGACACAATGCTAACTAGAACCCCATGCAATCTAACGATCTCATCGATATAAAGGGTCGCAAGCTTTTCCATCGAATATCTGATGTCAATAGGCAAGAAATGGGCACTCTTGTTCAATCTATCCACTATTACCCAAACACTGTCATACTTCCTACGGGTACGAGGTAGTCCCGTAACGAAATCCATAGTCACATGCTCCCATTTCCACTCGGGAATCTCTAACGGCTGAAGCAATCCCGCGGGTCTCTGATGCTCGGCTTTGACCTGCTGACAAGTTAAACACCTCGATACATACTCGGCGATTTCCTTTTTCATATTAATCCACCAAAATTGTTGCTTCAAATCCTGATACATCTTCGTACTACCCGGATGAATAGTATACCTCGTTTTGTGACCCTCATCAAGAACTCTCTGTTTAATTCCATCAACATCCGGAACACACAAACGACCACAGAAAGTCAACACTCCTCTCGAACTAACAGAAAAATCCTCGAAGTTCTTTTCCTTCAATTTACCCATTATCTTCACCAACTCGGGATCTTCTTTCTGTGCTTCCTTTATCCTCTAAATTAGGGTCGGAGATACCCTAATATTCGCAAAAATAGCCCCATGTCTCGATTCACGAGGAGACCAATCCCGAACATCCTCAAGCATTTTCCATTCACGGACCATCATCGAAGCCACATAAGACTTTCTACTAATCGCATCGGCTACCACATTCGCCTTCCCCGGATGATAAGAAATCGTGCAATCATAATCCTTCAACAATTCCATCCATCGGCGCTGTCGGTTGTTCAATTCCTTCTGAGAGAATAGGTACTTCAAACTCTTGTGATCGGTAAAAATCTCAAACTTCGCTCCATAAAGGTAGTGCTTCCACTTGTGCAACGCAAATACTATCGCGGCCAACTCCATATCATGAGTGGGGTAATTCTGTTCACTAGGGGTCAACTTCCTCGAAGCATAAGCAATTACTTTCCCATTCTGCATCAACACACAACCCAAACCCTCTTTCGAAGCATCACTGTAAATCACTAGGCCATCGCTCCCATTAGGCAAAGTCAAGATCGGTGCGGTAGTCAACCTCTTCTTCAATTCCTCGAAACTCTTGTCACATTTCTCGGTCCACACAAACGGAACATTCTTCCGGGTCAACTGAGTCATCAGAGTAGCAATCCTCGAAAACCCTTCAATAAACCTTCGGTAATAACCGGCTAAACCCAGAAAGCTTCTAATCTCTGTCACTGATTCGGGTCTCTTCCAATCCACTATTGCTTCAATCTTTGAAGGATCCACCGAAATCCCATCTTTAGAAATTACATGGCCCAGAAATGACACCTTATCGAGCCAAAATTCGCATTTGCTAAACTTCGCAAATAATTTCTCCCTCGCAAGAACGGATAAAACTGTCCTCAAGTGTTGCTCGTGCTCCTCTCGGGATTTAGAGTAGACGAGTATATCATCAATAAAGACCACCACGAACGAGTCAAGATACGGATTGAAAACTCGGTTCATCAAATCCATAAACACTGCCGGCGCGTTAGTCAACCCAAACGGCATAACCAAGAACTCATAATGACCATAACGAGTGCGAAAAGCAGTCTTCGGAATATCCTCCGATCGAACCTTCAACTGATGGTACCCACTCCTCAAATCAAGTTTAGAGAAAACCACGGACCCTTGAAGCTGATCAAATAAATCGTCAATGTGCGGTAGAGGATACTTGTTCTTCACCGTAACCTGATTCAACTTCCGGTAATCTATACACAATCTCAATGAACCATCTTTCTTCCGCACGAACAAAACCGGTGCTCCCCACGGGGAAACACTAGGGCGTATAAACCCTCGATCCAGTAACTCTTGCAATTGAACCTTCAATTCCTTCAACTCTGCGGGAGCTAACCTATAAGGTGCTTTCGAAATCGGAGCCGTACCCGGCAAAAGGTCTATACAAAACTCAATCTCACGGTCGGGAGGCATATCATACTCGGTAGAGAAAACATCGGGAAATTCCCGGACTACCCGAACACTATCAAAACTAGGGGATTCCTTCCTAGTATCAAGAACACTAGCCAAATACCCCTCACAACCACTATGCAATAATTTTCTCGCTTTCATATAAGAAATTAAGCGAACCCTTCTACTCAGAGGACTAGCCTCAAACACAAATTTAGGCACATCGGGAATAGAAAAAGAAACAGTTTTCTTACGGCAATCAACGGAAGCATGAAACTTGCTCAATCAATCCATACCCAAAATGACATCAAAGTCTTGGATAGGAAGAACTACCAAATCCGCACAAAGGACACGACCACAAATAACCACATCACAAGCACGAAAGACTCGATCAGAAATCAAGCATTCTCCTATAGGGGTCGACACCTCTAGCACGTACGGTAAGGACTCGAATGCAGCATTTAACATGGAAGCAAATTGCACAGAAATGTATGAATGAGATGATCCTGGATCTACTAACGCTCGTGCGCTCACATTAGACACAGAAACAATACCTCCAATAACCGAAAGATCATCGGTCGCCTGTTGTTGATTCATGGCATAAATCTTTCCTTGAACTTTGGGCTTCCCAGCGGCATCTCTTTTCTGACCCTGATTAGTACCAACTCCTGACCCGGATGCTTGTCCTCTACCTCTCGGGCAATCTTTTACAAAGTGACCCATTTGAACGGTCTTTAGAATGACCTTCCTTTTGACAATACGAACAAAGCCTCCTAATTAGGTTCCCTTGGTTCCCAGAAGTGGTACC
This sequence comes from Campanula takesimana, assembly GCA_026119855.1. Classification (NCBI taxonomy): domain Eukaryota; kingdom Viridiplantae; phylum Streptophyta; class Magnoliopsida; order Asterales; family Campanulaceae; genus Campanula; species Campanula takesimana. The sequence continues at coordinate 1,371,387 of JAOWBW010000111.1, forward strand.
CGGGTTACTTGGGATCGGTTGCCCTCGGAACTGAGATTGTCCCCCAAAGTTACCTCGGCTATCGGAACGGTGTTGTGGCTTGATTTGCCCTCCCGGCTTGCTCGGGTTAGCTACCTCTGTCTTCCTCTTATGTTCCCCAATATCTTGCTCTATCAAGTAGGCTCGGTCCACCGCATCTTGGAAAGTCACAATCCGTTGAGCAATCAGTTGAGTACGGATGGAGGTCTTCAATCCCCGAATGAATCTCATAGCTTTTTGTTCCTCGGTCCTCACCAAATAGTCGCAATACCGGGCTAATTCTATGAACTTAGCCGAGTATTGTGCTATAGACAACAAACCTTGCTCTAGGTTGAGTAGCTCGATCTCCTTTCGGTTTTGATCAACAACCGGAATGAAATGCTCCTTGAATTTGCGCACGAACAACTCCCATGCATACACCGTGTGAGTATCATCCCAACTAGCTTTAACACCCTTCCACCAATGCTCGGCGGCTCCCACAAGTTTATAAGCCGCGAACCGGACCTTGTCCTCATCCGTGCAACCAAAAACCTCATTAATCTTCTCCATCGATTCAATCCACAACTCGGCTTTCCGAACATCGGGTTCCCCATTGAATTCAACCGGTTTCAGTTTGAGAAATTGCTCCAATCCATAGCGGGGTGGAGCTTGTTCTACCCTCGGACCTTGATCATGTATGGCCTTCATGGCCGCCTCGAACATGCCTTGAAACATAGCACGTGCTTCTTCCCTTGTATCATTCTGATTCGGTGCTCCACTAATACCTCCTCTGTTTCTTCTCCTGGACATTTCGAGTAATTACCTGCATAAGACATCAACCGTTAATCACTCCGCACACTACTACCCACCTAGGTCATACTAATCCACCTAGACTTATACTTAGAGCTAATGCCATAGCTCTGATACCAACTGTCGCGACCCCGGGCCCCGCGGGCCCGAGACCGCGATCTGGACGTCGACTTAAACAATAAACTCTAAAATAATGGAGATAAAAATTTCCTTTTATACCCAAATGATGATAACACAAGGTTTTGTAAATCAACTTGAACAACAAAGTAAAAACTAGTGTAAACTCCATAAGCTTATACACCAAAGTTACAAAATACACAAATCCTAGTGACGTCAATGTTTGGTACAAATATCCCCAAAAGGTTACACATTGATATAATGTAAACCAACCTATAACAACTTTCCCCAAAAGAATGTATCCACACTCGACGTCCTCTTTCTCGTGATCAGCGAGACTAATCCTTAGCACCTGGGGGGGGGGTTAAGGAAAACAAAGATAAAAGAAAGGGGGTGAGATAACTCTCAATAAGTTACTAATGCAACTACATGACATGCTATGATGCAATAAGCAATAAGCAATAATAATTATCACATAGCACATAGCATTTATCACATAACAGATAGCAGCGGAAATAAACACATAACAAAGGATATAGCCAAGGTTTTCCAAACCGAAGAACCAAATAAAGGTCGCTGCGCAGCTTCAATAATCAACAATTCATCATCTTCATAATAGCATGAAAGCCGAAGAGAAAACCCCGGTACCGGAACCAATAACCAAATGAAGTGTCACAAGGGACGGGAGACATGCCACAAAGTCATGCTCCAAGTAAAGCTAAAATGCACACGAAGGAGCTAGCTCTTCTCACATCCAAGGCTAATCTGGAGGAGGGTAATAATGGGGCAAAACAATGGTCAACATCACAATGGACTTGGCCGTGCCATCATAATGTTTCGCATCGCCCAAACACACACAAAATACCAGCTGGGCTTTCACGTAAAGGCTAAGTAATAAAATACTAGCACGATAAACAATCATTGATTCCAAAGTAGGGAATCATACCAAGAAGTCACCAAGAAAGTGAAATGTACCCACAACGCACAATTAAAGTGTTCCAATAATCTCAATTAACACTTAATTAATTTCAAACACAAACTTGATCACAAAGGACTCAATTCTATCACTAGAGTGTACTACAATGATTACTAAGGTCAACTAGAAGGACACCCAAGACTTAGACCAAAACGCGTTCTTCAATCACACAAATTAACAAATGTAAATTTTCAGAGGTTTGTGCGGCCGCCCAAATGGGACTGTGCGGTCGCCCAAACAAGTCCTCAAACAAGAACAAAAGCTTTCAGATAGATGTGCGGTCGCCCAGACATTTTTGTGCGGCTGCCCAACCTTCTGGACTGCCGGAAATCGGGAAGAACAAACTGGGTTCTTCCATTTTCATACCAAAACACATTTCAATCAAAAATCCAACCTTCCAACTAGTTTACTAATGTACCAAAACAACTTATAAGTCTGAAAAGACTCATAAAACAACCAAAATCAAGAATCAAACCCAACATTCATCAATTCACCATTTTTAACCAAAAACTCAAATAAATTCCAAACAAATTCAAAACCCAACCAAACTTCAAATATAACACATCAAGCATTATCTAAACATGATATGAACATTTTAGCATCAAAATGGGGGAAAAGTAACTTACTTGATAAATCTCAAAGTTGACGGAATTCAATTCTTTTTGGTTCTACGCGATCCTATCGACGATCTAAACACATTTCACGTTTTAAGAAATGAGAGATTATGAGAGGAAGATGAAGAAAAGGAAGAGAGAAGGAGGAGAAGAAAAACTCACCTTTTGCTTGGAGAGAGAGAGAAATGAGCTGGGAGAATGGGGTGGAGTGAGAGTGTGAGGGAGGTGAGGGAGGAGAGTAGGGAGGGAGTAGGGAGAAGATGAATTATTTGAACACTTACACTTAGGCCCCTCCCCCTAATACTACTCTTCTTCAACTAAACTCCCTACTAACAATTTAGACTCAACACTTCTACACTAGCACAATTGACCCAAATAAAATGCTAGGCATAATCATTATAACACATAAATATTTAAATAAATAATAATTTAAATAAATAAATAAGCAAATAATTAAGTAATAATCATTAAATTACTAATAAAATAGAGCCTAGACTTCGGGTCGTGACATGTGATGTTTGTTTGTGGTGATGTGCAGCAATGGAGTGCGAAGTGGCTAGCTCAAAAAAAAAATGGAGCTACAGGAAAGTGGGCGTTCGCCCACTCTTGTTATAGGCGGTCGCCCAGGAAGGTGAAAACGGAGGGGTACAAACTGACTTAATGGGCGGTCGCCCACTAAGCCTATGGACGGTCGCCCACATAGCGAACCGGGCGGCCTAGTTTGGGGTTTTTTTAGTCGGATTTTGACCTCTCCCCTTCAATTTTTTCTCCCTTCATAAGCCTCCACCCTCTTTCTCTCTCTAAAAACCGAGTTACACCTCCCTCTCTCTACAAATCCTCCCACAAATCACCACCTTCTTCCCCCTTAATCAAAAAAATTGGCATACCCATCCCTCCTCCTCCATTAATCATAAGAAATCAACCCAAAAACGCCATTGAAACTCAAGAATTGGAAGAATTGTTAAAGTTGTCAAGAACACGGAAAAGGGTGAAATTGGGCAACTTGGAGCGAGAATTGAAGGTGCTTCTAGAAGGGAAAAGTGATCGTGTGAGAAAGCTCTATCTTCCGGTCATCTTCTCCTACTCCGGCGAATTTTCTGGCCAACTTCCGGCGAGCCTCTGGCGAGCAAGTAAGAATCCCTTTTGCGCTTAATTCTCTGTGGCTATTGGGTAGTCTTGTATTGTGTTATGGCTAGAGGTCGTGCTCCCCCTAGAGAAGTAGCTCCCCAACCAAATTTTGATCAAACCCGTTTTGTGGGCGAGAAAGCCGAAAATTGGTATAACCGTTGGTCCCATAAACATTTTAATGTTGAAAGGGAGTTTAAAAAGAATGATTTGGGACTGAATGATTTGTTTACCCATTATACGTGGAATAAACTTGTGGCTCACCCGGCAGAGAATGGGGTAGGTGAATATGTTAAAGAGTTTTATGCAAATGCCTCTGAGAAGGGGAATGACGCGACGTCCCATGTGCGAGGGACTGACATTGACTATTCGAGCACTGACATTAATGCTTATTATGGGATGTCTAATGCGGTTCAACCAGTGGATTGTGTGTATGTCAGAATGGTGAGGCAAATTCAAGGGGATTATAGGCATAGGCTGGATGTTTTGGTCCCAACGTTTGGGGTGCTTGACTTGACAAACAAGAGGAGTGGGCAAGTACTGTTTACCCGAGACTTAGAGCCCAGGTTGAGATATTTGCACAGATTCATTTGCGAGAGGATTCTCCCCACCACACATTTTAATGAAGTTCATTGGAGACGGGCGGTGCTCATGTACTGTGTGTTGACAGGAGAAAAAATAAATATGGGGCATATTATCCGGGCTGAAATTTATCACACAATCCAGAACATGAGTAGCTCTAACTTTAATTTCCCGCTGCTTATTACTGGATTGATTGGGAAGGCAAGAGCGGATTTGTTGCAAGTCCCAAGGGATCTTTTTCCTGGTTCTGCTGTTGATGCTAAATTCCTCACGAGGGGCAGTGCACAAGGGGGTGCAATCACATCCCAAGGTCCACAACCGATGGACGATGAGCCAGTTGGTGATGAAGAGGGGCAAGGTGCTGGGGGTAGTAATCCGTTTGAGGAGGAGATTTGAGAGATGTCCCACATTGAGTATACGCATTATCTATCGGGACAGATTCAGGCAGTGGATAGGCAGGTTCAGGATATGGATCAGAGGATGCAAGTGTGGGAGTATAACAGGAGCTGTTGGGAGGACAGGATCGAGGATAGATTACAGAGGCAGGAGAATGCCCAGCAGGAGTTTTTCAGAGATGTGCTTCAGAGGTTGCCACCACCGTGACCGTTTGACCCATACATCCCACCACCTAACATGCAGTGGAAAGGGTCTTCATGGGGAGGACAACAAGCGGCACAGCCACCGCAATGGCCTGGGAGTAGTTCGAGCGGTCAAGGGTAGGGCAGCAGTTCCAGTGGTGCTTGGGACCACTTCTTTCCGCCACCTCAGTAGTGATTGGAGGTATCCCTTCCCCACCTAATCTTTATTGTTTATGCATTGTGGACATTACATGGTTTTAGTGTGGGGGTGTGGGGTATTATTATTTGTTGCTGCTGTTATATCTTACTTGATTATTTGTGTTATTTACTTAGTTAGTAATAATAATGATTAAAGGATTTAAATGATTAAGTTGAAACTTTAGGGTCCTTGTTGAAATTATAAGTTAAGGGGCTTAAGTGTTAACTTTGAAAGTCCAGTGACCAATTTGTAAAAATGGGTGAAGATTTTTATAAAAACTTTCCCTTCTCTCTCTTCTTTCTCTGTGTAAACTTTCTCTGCAATTCTCTCGTTCCTTCGTAGGGTTAAAGAAAGAAAAGGTAAGTTCAACCCATTTCGATTTAATTATTTTTATTTACTTACCCGTTTTAAAAACTAATTATATAAAAATGATCAGGGCGTCGAGTAGGTCATTTCTATCCGAACAAAACTTATTTCAGCGATACTTTTTCCGGAAATAGGTAAGTTACTAATTCCCCTTTAATTGTTAAAACGGTCATATATGTTATATCTAATACTTGTAATTGTTATTTTGTGATTTGGGTAATATTTGTTATACTTGTAATTTTGGGACAAAGGGAGTATTTAGTATGTTGGTTTGGTTGTGTTCAAAGTAGTATTAAAATTGTTTTGAGACTAATTGGGTAGTCTAAATAAAGTTATAAACGTAAGTGTTGTACTTTTGGGACGGTGAAACGGAAGGAGTATAAATCATTTTGGGTTTTGCCTGTCGAGTGTGTTGGGCAGCCGCCTAGAAGGCGCGTGCGGCCGCACATTTATCTGGAAGATTTTATTCTTGGGAAGGCTGAATGTGTGCGACCGCACACCCTGTTTTGGGCGGCCGCACACTTTCCCCTGAATCTTATAGTTTGGTTAAGGTAAGATATAGAAGGTTAACTTTGGTTTAATCTTTGGGGTATTGTCTAGGACCAATATATGAGTGTCCTGGGATATTATCATGGTTAATGAGAAGGGTGTTCAAGTGTTTGCAAGAATGTATTGTGACCTTGAATCATGTTGTTGTAGGCTCTTTGTGAGTGATCCTTTATGTGCATCTTTTGATGTGTTTGGCTTGGTTCATTATTTTAGAATCATTGCCCCGGTTGTTGTTGTTTAGCAAGTATTCATTACTGTGCTTCTTGTGAAAAGTCCAGCTGGTCTTGTTGTGGAGTCAGGCAATGGGAGAATTATAGTGGTACATGTTATGTTCACTATAAGTTTTTCCATTGGTACCTCGTGTCAGGCAGTGGGAGTGTTGTTCAAATAGATTCCTAGATCATAGAATTACTTAATCCCAATCATGTTTGGACTTAAGATCCCCCAATTTTATTAGAACCTTTTTAGGTACCCTTAGGATTCTTTGTGACCAGCACAGGTGTATTACAACTCTTCAAATCAAGACAAACCAGCAGAGGAAGCAAATCAGCAGACCAGTAAACAAGTTGCCGATCAACTTGCTACACAAGTTACCGATCATCTTATTAAAGAAGTTGCCGATCAACTCCATTCTCAGCATGCCGATATAATAGACAGTCTGCACTATCAGTCAGGTGACATCATTTCATTAAAGTCAACCTTGCTGATTATCTCTATACTGTTCTATCATAAAGTAGTTTACCTGCTCTGTAATGATTAATGCGCCGTCTGACACATAGCTACTTTTAGCTATACTCTGTCTCTACTTGCTTTTGCAGGTAACCGGTTGAGACAAAGGGGTCTTTACCCATCAGACTTTTAAGGCACGCGTATCTTCGCCATTAATGCCAAGGATACTGCATTAAATGCTCCTCACCTACCCAGCTGGAAATTCAAATGTTATCCTTCTTCAACAAGCTAAGACATTAACTCCTCCTATAAAAAGAGGACTCAGTGCATTGAAGAAGGTTGGTGATTTTAGTACATTGAAGAGAGTTGATTGTTTGCAGCATTCATTGAAGCTCAAACATTCCGTGTCCAGATAATCATTAGATCATTTAATAGGATACGCACTTGTGCACAAACTCAACAACATTGTTAGTATTCCCGAACTAGATCATTTTAAGGAATACGTTGTTTGAGTCTTTCACACACCCACCTGAGTGAGACAAGTTCTTTTGAACTTGCCGCTCAAATACACTTGGTCAGATATTTGTTTTACGATTCATTAACTATCTCTAGAATTTAGTCTTTGTATCCGACAAAGCCGTGCTTGTAATAGACTAGGGATATTTAATAGTGCTCTTAACCCAAATCCAAGTTCTGACCAAACTTGGTAGAGGACGTAGTAGTATTTACACTGTGAACCTCTCCAAATACTTGTATCCCCTGTTACTTACTGTCCTTGCCGGTTGGAACTCTATCACCGGCAAATCATTATTGTTCTTGCTGATTCATCATTATTTTCATTGACCAATCTCTTGAAAATGCATTGAACTTTTGGAAACAACTTTTTGTTTAAACTAAGCTCTGAAAATATTTTATTCACTGATTTTGTGTGAGTTAAAACTAAGTCATATTTTACCCGCTGCGCTTACTGATAATAGTTTGCAAACTGATAAGTGACTTTGCATTTATAAGTGTTTCTTTGTAAAAGTTTTAAAAAGGCTATTTACCCCCCCTCTAGCCTATTTTCCTACCAATTGGGCCTAACAATTGGTATCAGAGCTTGGAATTTTGAAAGAAATTTCCAAGCTTTGCAGCTTGTATTGCCGATACCATGGCAGGAAAAATCATGCAGTCGTTCATCATCACTACCATTCCGTTGTTGAACGTCAATGAGTTTGGTGTCTGGAAATCTCGTATGATAAAGTATATGAACTCAATCGATGACCGGTTAATGCAAGTAATAAAAGGTGGTCCAATCATTCCTCTAAAGGTCTCACCACCTACCGACCAATTCCTTCCACTCCTCTGACTGCTCATGCTGATCAAGACACTGAACAAGAAACGCATGTTCAAGTTGATGAAACCTTGATTGAAAAACCTAGAGAAGAATGGACTGATGAAGACAAACTTTCAGTTGCTCTAGATGGAAAGGCGTGCCACATTATCTCATGTGGATTGGACGATAAGCAATATAAACGGATTGACTTGTGCTCCACGGCTCAACAATGCTGGAACAAACTCCTTGCATACTTTGAAGGAGATGAGCAGGTGAAAGACAACAGACTCTACGACTGCATTGTGGAGTTTGAATCTTTCAAGAAACTAGATGGTGAATCTCTAAGAAGTGCATACGACAGATTCTGCGAGGTAAGTAATTTATGTGATTCATTAGGTAAAGTGTACACTATGAAAGATCTTAATATTCGTTTTCTAAGTTCTTTAGGAAATGAGTATCATACTAAGGTCACTGCTGTTAGAGAAGTTAGAGACTTAAACAAGACCTCTATTCAGAATCTTGTGTCTAGTCTGTTCTTGTATGAGAGAGAACTGCAAAAACTTAACGTTCTCGACAAAAATTTCAAAAACTTGTCTCTATCAGCTCAATCTCAGGTATCCTTTCCTTCAAGCAAATTCCCTCCTATAGATCCCCATCAAACCCCCTGCTGTTCAAAAACCTCAGAAACACCTTCAGAACAAACAATGGAAGAAGACGAATTTGCCGCCTTCGCCAGAAACTATAAGAGGTACAAAGACTTCAAAAAGATGCAAAAAGGAAGTCACCAGCAACAAAAATATTTTACACCACCATTTCAAAAATCAGCAAGCTACAACAAACCAAGTACCAGTGCTACCGATGGCAAAAATAGCAAAGGTGATCTTGTCTGCTTTAACTGCAGAAAACCTGGTCACTTTGCCTCAAAATGTCCTCAGCCAAAGTATGAATACGTGAGAAAATCAGTAAACAAGAGATACCCAAAGTCTCGAAGTTATGTTGCCGATGATAGCACAGAAAAAGCCTTGCCGGTCTGGTGTGAAACTGATTCAGACGAAGATGCCGATGAAGATGCGGATGCCGATGTAAGTTTCATTGCAATAGATTCAGATGATGCCGATCTTTCATCCTTGCCGACTCCAATCTACCGAGATCCCTCGCCGCCAAAGACTCCAGTCAAAGAAATACCAACTGGAAGAGCTCAACCATACTTCAAGGAAGTAAGCATCAAAGCAGGAAATCCAATAGGATACAAGGTTCATCAAGTGGAAACTTCACTCTATGGACAGTGTAACTCTTCTCACTTCAATGCTTCTAAAATAAAACCCTTGCCGATGACAAGAAAATTCTCATTCACCAAACATCCCAATATTGCCAAAAGCCTTTCGAAACCCATCTCTTCCCTACCTGACTTCTCTCCTGAACCCATTCCCTCAACTCCCAAAGATTCAGCCGACCCTCTTCCAGAATTATCTAAGGCTGAGATGGTAGAGACAATGGATGAACTTTTTATTGATTATGAGAAGTTGAGTAGCGTTCATAAAGTGATGGCTGCTGATTTCAAAAGAATTTCTAACGAGAATAGCTCGCTTATGTCTGAACTTTCAGTTCTCAAAGGACACGAGCTTGAGTCTATTTCTCTAAAGAAAGAAAACCTGGATCTCAAATGCCAAGTAGCAGTATTGATAGCTCAGATCGAAGATCTTGTGAAAAGAAACAATCATCTCTCAAGGATTGTTGATTCTTACACAAAATCTAGAGTTGCTGTTGAAACAATCCTACAGACCCAAATGTCATATAAGGACCAATCTGGGTTTGGATTTGATTCCAGCAGCACTAGCTCTACTGAAACTTGTGCTATCGAGAAAAAGGATGAGAAAGTTGAATGTAGTCCTGTTAACTCAGTGCATAAGGACGCTAAGCCAATATACAGTGCTGTGGCAATGAAGTATCCTAAGAACCAGAACAAAAGGAATGATAAGCACAAACAAAGATATGTTAAGGTTGCTGATACTGAGTCTGCCGATAACGGTATTCTTGGTGAATACATCAGCAGAGCAAGTGCTGCCGATCTGACCTCCTCTGCTGCCGATGGACAAGTGCCTAAAAAGGTAACTGCCAAAGGTAAACAGAATGGAAAGAAAGGCAATACTAGCACCTTTAAACCTACTAAGGCAATTAAACCTACTAAGTTTGTGCCTGCTCAATTCCCTAGTTCTGCTGATGCACTGACTAAACAGAATGATGTTCTACCGACTCCACAGCCTATCAATCAAGTAAGATGTTCTAATTGTTTTGATTATAGTCACAAGGCTCATGAATGCCTCTTGAAGAACCTATCTGGACCCACTGAGGTTACATCCTCTAGTGGTGGCCAGATGTGGTTGCCAAAGAGGAACAAACCCTCGGACCCAAGAATAAGGGGGACCATAAGCATACCGTTTTATTTCAGGAATGCTTCATGGCCTCAACTGGTGCAAGCAAAGATTTGTGGATTCTAGATAGTGGCTGTTCAAGACACATGACAGGATTTGCAGATCTACTTGCCGATATCTCAGAAGCATCAGGTCCCCCAGTGGTTTTCGGTGATAATGCCAAAGGATCATCGGTATTGGTACCATCAAGAGAGGTGCAGTTACTGTACAGAAGGTCTCTCTAGTGGATGGTCTGAAACAAAACCTTCTATCAATATCACAATTCTGTGATAAAGGAATGCAATGTGTATTTACTACTTCCAGTTGCTATGTGAAAGACATTGCTTCCAATGAAACTCTTCTCACTGCCAAACGTAAAGGTAACATTTATGCAGTAGACTTAAGTGCTATTACTGGTATTGGTAATGTTTGTTTTGTAGCTAAGAACATCAGTGAGAACTCATGGCTATAGCACAAGAGACTCAGTCACTTAAACTTCAAGTATCTATCCAAGCTTGCCGGTTCAAATCTGGTAACCAGTCTGCCTCAAGTGTCTGCTGATCATGCAAAGAAATGCAAGGCCTGCCAGCTTGGAAAACAACATAAGTCATCTTTCCGAAGCAAGCCCTGCATGTCAACTTCTAGGTGCCTCCAAATGCTACATATGGATCTATTTGGCCCCACAACCACTGCAAGTATTGGGGGAAGTAGATACACTTTGGTTGTAGTAGATGATTTCTCTAGATATACTTGGGTGGAAACTTTCAGTCACAAAGATGACACTTATGCCATTGCTACCAAGTTATTCAGACTACTACAAACCCAGAAGGAGAGCGATATCATCAGTATGAGATCAGACAACGGCACTGAATTCAAGAACAATGGTATTGCTCAGTACTGTGATGATCATGTCATAGACCACAACTTCTCAGCTGCCTATACACCACAACAAAATGGTGTCATTGAGAGAAAGAACAGAACTCTCATTGAAGCTGGTAAGACCATGATTGCTGAAGCCAGGCTGCCGAAATATTTTTTGGCTGAAGCCATCAATACCGCCTGCTTCACTCAGAACAAATCTCTCATCAACAAATTCCATACAAGACTCCTTATGAACTCTGGAGAGGCAGAATTCCCAACATTGGATTCTTCAAAATATTCGGCTACAAATGTTACGTGCTTTACAACGGTAAAGAGCACAGAGATAAATTTGATGAGAAAGCTGATGAAGGAATCTTTGTTGGATACGCTAAACACAGTAAGGCCTTTCGAGTTTTTAATAAGAAAATTTTGAAAATTGTTGAATCTGTTCATGTAACCTTTGATGAATTTGGTTTGCTAGAGTCTGACAAGGCTCCAAATAGTACTAATGTGTCTAGTGCTCATGAGACAGGTGAATCCAGTGATACTAACCCTGCAGATCAAGTACCAGCTGCCGATCCAGTTATTTCAGTAGAAGAATCAGCAGATGCTCCGTACTTTCCTTCATCGGCAGAACCAGAACCTGCTGATGAATTTCATAATCCGTTTGCCGATGCAAACTCTGCTGATCATTCTGAAAACAGATCAAGCCCTCAACCAATTTCTGTTATAAGGCCTTTCCCAACAAGTTCTCAATCTAATCCATCTCTCACCCAAAATTCTAATTCTCCTACTCCACCTGCTGATCTTGACCCTCCTCTAGAATCTTTACAACAAGAATCAGTCAGACCAGATGTGCCAAGGGAGGTTAGAACAGTTCGTGATCATCCATTAGAAAATGTGATTGGTGATGTCTTTGGACCAAGATTGAAAAGGAACCTTAGTAGAGCATTCGCTGAGAGTCTCTTCTCATCTGCTATGGTTTCCAATATAGAACCAAAGAAGACTGAAGAAGATCTTGCTGATCCTGGCTGGGTGGAAGCTATGCAGGAGGAGCTAAATCAGTTTGAAAGATGCAAAGTATGGGAACTTGTGCCAAGACCAACTTCTCAGCAAGTTATTGGTACTAAGTGGGTTTACAGGAACAAATTGGATGAAGCTGGGAAAATCATTAGAAACAAAGCAAGGCTAGTTGCTAAAGGCTACCGACAAGAAGAAGGAATCGACTACGATGAGACATTTGCTCCTGTTGCAAGATTGGAAGCTATAAGACTTTTCTTAGCCTATGCTGCCTTCAAAGAATTCAAGCTATATCAAATGGACGTGAAAAGTGCCTTCCTGAATGGAGAACTCCAAGAACTAGTTTATGTTGAACAACCACCAGGTTTTGAGGACTCCAAGAAGCCTGATCATGTCTACCGATTGAAGAAAGCTCTCTATGGCCTAAAGCAAGATCCAAGAGCATGGTATGAAACCCTATCTAAGTTTTTACTTAGCGATGGCTTAGGCTTCACTCGAGGTAAAATCGATACTACTTTATTTGTTGCCAAGCATAAGGGTCATTCATTGTTTGTTCAAATATATGTCGATGATATTATTTTTGGTTCCATTCACTTTGCAAGAGATTTGAGAAGCTAATGCAGAGCAAGTTCGAGATGAGCATGATGGGTGAACTAACATATTTCCTTGGACTTCAAGTCAAACAATCCAATGAGGGAATATTCATCAGTCAAGCCAAGTACGCAAAAGAATTAATCAAGAAGTTTGGCTTTGAAAATGCTCACTCTCAAAGCACACCTATGGGCACTAACATTCATTTAGATAAGGATGAGTCTGGTAAGAAAGTAGACATGACTGTCTACCGAGGTATGATCGGCTCACTCCTCTATCTTACTGCCAGTAGACCAGATATTATGTTTGCTGTTTGTGTTTGTGCCAGGTTTCAAGCTGACCCTAGGGAATCCCATCTGCAGGCTGTAAAACGTATTATTAAATATCTTTGTGGCACTGCTAACCTTGGATTATGGTATGCTAGAGATTCATCTTTTAATCTAATAGGTTATTCAGATGCAGACTTTGCAGCTTGTAGGGTGACCAGAAAGAGTACAAGTGGGACTTGCCAATTTCTTGGTGATAGACTGGTGTCTTGGTCCTGTAAGAAACAAGCATCAATTTCCACTTCTACTACTGAAGCTGAGTATATTGCTACCGGCAGTTGCTGTTCACAGATCCTTTGGATGAAGCAGCAGCTTGTTGACTATGAAGTACCATCTCAAATTTGTCCAATTTATTGTGACAACCAATCAGTAATCTCAGTTTCAAACAACCCGAACATGCATTCCAAAACCAAGCACATAGACATCAAGTATCACTTTCTGAAGGAACATGTTGAAAAGGGGAATGTAGTGCTGCTCAAAGTTCATACCGATTACCAAAGAGCAAACATACTGACAAAGCCCTTAGACCAGAAAAGATTTGAATTCCTAAGAGGTGAACTAGGTATGATTGATTTCTATGGTTAGAACTGTGCTAACTCTACCTATTGTGCTAATCTTGCCGATCTCATCAGCAAGTATGAAAATCTTGCCGGCCAAATTATTTTGCCGATCTCATCAGCAAGTGTGAAAATCGTGCCGACCAAATTACATTGCCGATAAAATATTGCTGACAACATCATGCCGATTCAAACTATCTTGCCGATATTTAAAAAGTATCAAATCAGCACGTCTCTGCAAAAAGATAAGATTCCTGACACATGACGTAAGCAATCAAATCAAAGGTACATCGGTCACACCATCTCCCTAACACGTGTGTGTACCTTTCTTACCCAAAATCGTGTCAAGATGTATTCCATTTAATGCGATACATCAGCAAGGTAATAGGTCATCATCACTTCTATTTTAATTGTGACTAATTTACCCTTTCTCTCTCTTTCTTTTAACTGTTCATTTCTCACCGGTTTGTGTACGCATTAAATTTTGCGTGCGCACGTTCACCGAGGTTATAGGTACAGTTACTTCTCATTATTCCTTGTCCTCTCATATTCTCTCTCTCTCCCCCATAACATATATAAACGCCTTTCAAAATTCCTTAAGCTTTCTTCGCCATTTTTTCTTCTCTACTCTATCTCTCTCACTCCTCTAACCAGTTTATTGAGTCATCGTTGTATTTGCTTATATCTTCTTAATTCTGGTAAGTGTTAATGTTTAAACCTTGCTCATTTCTAATCATTCATGTTTTGATTTGTCTTTGTTTCTAACATTGTGAGTTGTTTGAGTAATCTTGCAGAAAATGTCCGGCGAAAAAGATATCTACGGAGGCTATGTTGACTCCGACAACTTCAACGATGAAGCCGACGGGGTTTTCTTGAAGAATCTTCTTATTGGGTCCCTGCTCGACTCATTCATCACTCCATCTAGAGTTGATTCAGTGTTCTTGGATCTCGTCAAAGAATTCTTCTCCAACTCCTCTGTTGTTCGCTCTCGTGCTGACTCTTCAGTCATCGTCTCCATCAACTCATCTGTTTTGGGCGTGCAATTCTCTCTTACTCCCTCGTCTATTTCTGAAGTTTTTCCCTCTCTCGGGAATGAAGGGTTGAGTGCTTTAGTTGATGATAATGAATTGGATAGGGCATGGATTATCATGAGAGGAGCTGGTACAAGACTCAGTGGCACCAGTCATCTGAAGATTCATTATCCTCGTCGATACTATGCTTTGGCTGAGATAGTTGATAGATGTCTTATTTTCTGATCTGGATCTCATAGCAATGTCATTGACGTTCAGTTTGAAGCTATGGCCGCCATTGTTCTGCAGATTGAGTTCAACTGGTGTGCCTATATATTCAGAATCATTGCCACTGCTGCTGATAAATGGTCTTCTGATAGGCTGAAGAACAAACCCAATCCTGGGAAAGGTTGCCATTATCTGTTAATCAGCATGATCTTAAGGAAAATATAAACATAGTAGCTGCAGATCGTTTTCCATCAAGCATTGCCTTCAGCAAGCTAAAGTCTTATAATGCTAAAGATTGGCAGAGAATAGCAAAGAATGCTTCTAGTGCTATTACTCCTGCTGATGCTCCTGCTGCTGCTGTCGCTCCAAAGAAGAAAAGAGCCAAGAAAATTCCTTTAGTTGCTTCCCAATCAGCAGTCTCTACTCCTGCTCCTTCAACCGATAGAATTCTTGCCGATTCTACTCCTGGTGCTCCAAAGAAAAGAAAATTGGTGAAGGTTGCTGACAAAGTGGTGTCTGTTGGGTTTCGATCAAAGATGCGCAGCGGAAATTAGCATTTAAAATTTTGAAACCCAAAGCCATGGATCCGTTCATATGATTAAATCAAATAAAACATAAGAATAAATGAATAAACTAACCCTTGATGGCTATCAAATTTTCTCTTGGTCTTTGGTGGAGATTTGAAGACTTGATCACGATCACAAAGCTTAAACACGAACCTTGAAGATGATGATTTTCACCCTCTAGCGGTATCCACACTTCGAACGAATATCAAAGGAGCTTCTTTGATCTTGGTTGCTAGACCAAATTGTGAAACACTTTTTCACAATCAAAAGAACTATATAGAATTTATTTTGTGTATTATTTTGTTCTTCAACCAAGAATGTCTTAGAACAAAATAAACCCTTTCTCAAACTCTTTGAGACTCACAAAATCATTAGCATAGAGTGCTGGCCGAATTTGGTCTTTTATACACAAGTATGACCTATTCCAAATAGTAAACTTGTGTCAAAATCCGTCCAAAATTCGTTTCCTAATCAAATTAGGAATCTGCCACCCGACAGTACTGTGCGGCCGCCCAAAAACCTCTGTGCGGTCGCACAACTATCTGAAACAAAACTGGTACAAAATGGGCTAAGTGTGCGGCCGCCCAGTCCATACTGTGCGGTCGCCCACTTCCCCAGAATGTCCAGAATTTCCAAAATTCCAATATAGTCCTTTTAAAGATTCGTTCTATTGTGTGTGACCCTCTAGGATTATACTAAGTTGGCAATGGGTTCAAACATGAAACCATAAGATATGATTAGGTTCTAGCAAACCGTCATACCTACCCAAATAGTATAACTAGATACAAGTTCGCATTCCTTTAGAATATGTCATAATCCTTTTGTCTACGATGTCATTGAACACAAGTCATGGTCAAAGAGTCAACTTGTTTTGTTCAATACTTTCTCGATTCCGAATATGTTGATAATCCAAATGACATTGATCCAATCAATTCATTTGAGTCCGGCCGAACATTTCATCAACATCATTCATACGAGAGGCCCAAGCTTGACATCTCTCTGAGGAGGGACAAATCTATTTAGCTTATTATTCTTCCCTACGTGAATCCGATTATGCCAATCATACCCTTTATAACTACTCGGTTAAAAGTAGCGTTTGAATATGTCAAACATAATGTTCATCAAGTGGAAGACTATAATAACTTCATGTCTAAGGATTCAAATGATATAACTAAAGCTCCCTCTGCTGAAGTCTTTGCAGAATCTGTATTGAAGGATGATAGTAGTGTTGAAGGAAGTCATGCTGATGAATCTTTTAAAGAGATAGTGGAATTTCCAGTTGAGACAACTACAGACACTCAACAGATGGATGTATCTGTTTCAGGAGGAGTATTTACTGATAAAGGAACTGATGAGAAAACTGCCGATACTCATCCTGCTGAGCAAACTACGGACACTCAGTTAGTGACAGTCACTCCTGAAATACATATTGTCCCACCTACTGGTATTAAGGAGGTTGTGGAATTGGGAGGAGGTACTGAAGGAAGTACTCCTAATTTGGATGCTGAAATTGCTGCTAGCTTGCAATTCGAAGAAATTCTTCTACAACCTTTATTCAGCTTGCTGACGGTTGTTACACCCCTTCCTCTTCATGCTCCAACTGATGTTCGTGCCGATGGAAATCATGTTGATGAGGCTGATCCTGCTGACTTCATGGAGGTTGGAGAACAAGCTTTTGTTGATCCTGATGCTGTTGATACTTCTCCACCTCCCAGCTATGATTACTTTCAGAATGGGAAGGATATGATGTGCTCAAACTGGTACACTACCAATGTTTCTATCCCTTCCAACAGTTTTGGACAACCTCTCTTTAATGTTCATCCGAGGCTATCATTCAAATATACCCTCCAAAGGTGTTCACCTCCTTTTGGCAAAGATCACCCTCATGTCACCAAGCATCCATTCTCTTCTGGTGCTTCAACCAGTGACAGACCAATATTCCTTCCATGGATCAAAGATGACCGTATTCGTACTAAGGGAAAGACTCCTCGGATTTCTAGACTGAAGCGAAAAATTGTCTATGAACCTAGATGTCTACTACCTGGCAAACTGAAGATAGGTGGTAAGATCGTTCTCCATGGTCTATCTCCAAAAGAAGTTCTTATCACTTCAAATGGTTGGATGAGGAGATGCTCTATGATCAATGATGAGCTTAAAGAAATTCTGGAGTATCGGCATCTCAACGCTCGTGGTCTTGTGCACTTAGTCAAATCAGCTGCACTTGCCATTACTCTGCCGATGTTCCATCCTCGTCAGCGTGCCGATCACATGGTTTACACATCTAGGCTGCTGAATACCAGATTGGTGATCATGATATTGGAAGGCATTGCTTGTTTGAAGTTTCATCTTGCTTTGCTGCTCTCTATGGAAGACAACGGCATCTTTCATCTATCAGGGGATAGAGACATTATTGTCCATCCAGACTTTCCTCTGGAGATTGCTTATTCAAGACCTACCGATGATATTGTCTCCACCTTCATTCCTGTTGATGTTCTTTCTGCTACTGAGATTGTTGCTGCTCCTGCTGATGATGCCGATCTTATTTCTGCTGATGATGGCTGTGCTGATGACTTAGATCTTGCCGATGATGAAGATCCTGTGCTTCAAAGAATTCTATCTTTGCCTCCACCTCCTGTTCCTGTTCCTTCTTCTCCTCTGCCGATTGTTATTTCCGACGATGATATGCAGATTGTTGTCGATGAGGTTCAGATCGAGGATGCTGACCTAGAAAATGAGGAATTTGTCCCTTCTCTGGTTCTCTAAAATCCAAATTCTTTTGCTGCTCCGATCTATGTTGATAGACCCATTGTCTTCAACAGCCTCTATGATTTTCATTGCTTTGAAGAAGGAGATGATTTTAATCAGAATGCGCCTCCTACTCGTGGTGATTTGGTTGACTTCTCCCACTCCATTGCGGACCTGTTCAAACAATCCACAAAGGAGCTCTCCAAGCAGATTCATAAGTCTAATCAGGAGGAGGATGTGATCAGAATCAGGACATCTGTTTACAATGACATGAAAAATCTGCTGCAAGATAGAACTGAACGCGTTTTCAATCTGTCTGAGTTAAATGGCTCTCTTGTCACTCAACAGAAAATTTTACTTGCCCGAGCACAATGACACCCGCAGCAAACTTGAAGCCTCAGAAGAGAAACTTGCTGATATTCAGAATGAACTTCTTGAAGCCAAATTGAAGATTGCTGCTCTTGAGGTAAACAACAAGATGCTTTCTGATAGATTGGAGAGTGCTCAGAGAAGGCAGAGCAAGGCAAAAAGGAAAGCTGAAAAGAAAGAAGAAAGAGCAAAGAAGAAAGCAAGAAAGCCTGAATCTACAAAGGACTGGACTCCAGCAGATCCCAAGACTTCTGATCCAGCTGCTGATCCTTGAGTCGACATAGCCAATGATGTAGATATCTTATGAAGACATTCGTAGACAAATCTCTTTGCTCAATGATATTTTGGTTTGTGCTAATATTTTTTCTTATATATATGTTATCTGCATTATTCTGTGCTAATCCTCTTTGCAGATTAACATTCTGCCGATTCACTGAACCGGCTTCACCATTTATTTTGGTGAATCCACCTTTTACTTTAGACATTTAGTGTGACTTACCCTAGGAAATGATTTTACCTAGATATCCTTAGAAAACTTTCCCTAAGTTAAGAGATGTCCTTAGTATTAAGGGTGATTGGACTTAAGTAATTAGGAGGAGATTGTTGTTCAAATAGATTCCTAGATCATAGAATTACTTAATCCCAATCATGTTTGCACTTAGGATCCCCCAATTTTATTAGAACCTTTTTAGGTACCCTTAGGATTCTTTGTGACCAGCACAGGTGTATTACAACTCTTTAAATCAAGACAAACCAGCAGAGGAAGCAAATCAACAGACCAGTAAACAAGTTGCCGATCAACTTGCTACACAAGTTGCCGATCATCTTATTAAAGAAGTTGCCGATCAACTCCATTCTCAACATGACGATATAATAGACAGTCTGCACTGTCAGTCAGGTGACATCATTTCATTAAAGTCAACCTTGCTGATTGTCTCTATACTGTTCTATCATAAAGTAGTTTACCTGCTCTGTAATGATTACTGCGCCGTCTGATACATAGCTACTTTTAGCTATACTCTGTCTCTACTTGCTTTTGCAGGTAACCGGTTGAGACAAAGGGGTCTTTACCCATCAGACTTTTAAGGCACGCGTATGTTCGCCATTAATGCCAAGGATACTGCATTAAATGCTCCTCACCTACCCAGCTGGAAATTCAAATGTTATCCTTCTTCAACAAGCTAAGACATTAACTCCTCCTATAAAAAGAGGACTCAGTGCATTGAAGAAGGTTGGTGATTTTAGTACATTGAAGAGAGTTGATTGTTTGCAGCATTCATTGAAGCTCAAACATTCCGTGTCCAGATAATCATTAGATCATTTAATAGGATACACACTTGTGCACAAACTCAACAACATTGTTAGTCTTCCCGAACTAGATCATTTTAAGGAATACGTTGTTTGAGTCTTTCACACACCCACCTGAGTGAGACAAGTTCTTTTGAACTTGCCGCTCAAATACACTTGGTCAGATATTTGTTTTACGATTCATTAACTATCTCTAGAATTTAGTCTTTGTATCCGGAAAAGCCGTGCTTGTAATAGACTAGGGATATTTAATAGTGATCTTAACCCAAATCCAAGTTCTGACCAAACTTGGTAGAGGATGTAGCAGTATTTACACTGTGAACCTCTCCAAATACTTGTGTCCCCTGTTACTTACTGTCCTTGCCGGTTGGAACTCTATCACCGGTAAATCATTATTGTTCCTGCTGATTCATCATTATTTTCATTGATCAATCTCTTGAAACTGCATTGAACTTTTGGAAACAACTTTGTGTTTAAACTAAGCTCTGAAAATCTTTTATTCACTGATTTTGTGTGAGTTAAAACTAAGTCATATTTTACCCGCTGCGCTTACTGATAATAGTTTTCAAACTGATAAGTGACTTTGCATTTATAAGTGTTTCTTTGTAAAAGTTTTAAAAAGGCTATTCACCCCCCCCCCCTCTATCCTATTTTCCTACCAATTGGGCCTAACAGGGAGAATTATAGTGGCACCCAAGCCAAGTTCACTATAAGGTGTCCACTGTGCCTTCTTTGTTTCCCCAGTCCAGATTGGCCTTGGATGGGATGAATTGCATCCTTTGGTGAGAATTTGGGTTATGAATTTGTGTCATATTTCCCTCTCTGGTTACTTTGGTTCTATTGGTTATGGTTTGGTTTTCGGGATCCCGGCTTCAGCTATTTATGCTGCTCAGATGGTTTTCTCAGTTGGTTTTCTCAGATGGTATTCTCAGACAGTTATGTTATTGGGTAAACCTTGGCTTGGTATCCACCGGAGTGTGGGCTATGTGGTAATTGTGATGTATGAGTTGATGTTATCTCTCATTTTATGTGCTATATGCTACATGATTACTTCTTGATATTGTTTCTTTATGATTATCATATCAGCATGTAACGTAGTTGCATTTTAGTAGCTTACTAAGATTTATTCTCACCCTTTATTTGTTTACTGTTTTAAATAAAGGCGAGTCCAGGGAATAGGACACTTGGCACGGGAGGACGTTGGAGTGGTAAGAGATGGGACTTGTTTTGTTAAGGTTACATTATGTAAATGTAAAACCTTTTGGGTAGAGTACCCGTACTTCCTATTGTCACACCTATTTTGGATCATGTTGGTGTATGTACCTTTGTTCAAAAGTTTGTAAGCCTTCGGGTGTTGGGTATGCCCACATATATCTCAGTTTTAATGTAATAGGATTTATTAGATTTGATTGATCCATCACCTAAGTTTTATTTCATGGACTTTAGACCCACATGTAAGAAGTATTTATACTTCATTTTTTAGGTTGTACATTGTTATAGACTAGGCTTAGTAATAGGGCAAGAAGATCAAGATTCAAGAAAATCACATTTTGAGTTGATCCATGCGCCTATGCGCCTATGCGCCATGCGCCTTCTAGCGCGCCCATAACACTCTTCTAAGAAATGCTATGCGCCTCACTTTGATCATACGCGCCATGCTCCCCATATGCCTTAGCACGCGCGGTCTCTATGCGCCTCTTAGCTCAACGCACCTCAATGTGTTTATTCAACACTCAGTGATTTATTGAAGACTCAAAGACTTGAATAGAATTCAAATTACGCCAATGATCCAACGTTGGTTAAAAGATTCATATGGGACTAATCTGTTGACACGTGTCCATAACGGTCATATTTATGTTGAGTGTCAAAGTGGCCATAATATATGCATGCTCAAATCAACGAGTGACATCACATCTTATCCACAAGGATTTCCAACGGCTAGTTTTTTGAAGTTCACTATAAATACCCCATAACTTCAACATTTTGAAGTTGCTGAGTTTTGCTAAGAATTTCAAGAATTTCTCTCTCACAGCACTTGTTGAAGATTTGAAGATTGCCTTCGTATTTCCAGAATTTCTCAAGAACATCTTCATACCTTCATCCTTAGCCCAGATCTTCTAGCTATAACACTTTAGTTTCATTGTGCTCTAAATCATAAAGATCTAAAGAGCCTTGATACTAAATTCACACACGCACCTCTTTAAGTTTGATCATTTAGATCCATCTTTTAGTGATACACCGGTTATTGTTTTGGATTTGTTCATTCATAGAATATTAGATCTTGAGTTAGTGTAGAAGCTCAAAAGTTGTAATTTGTAACTCACTCATTATATAAGATCTCCATTAGAAATCCAAGACTAACCATCTTGGTAGAGGACGTAGATCTTTCATTGATCGAACCTCTCCAAATAGCTTGTGTTATTATCTTGTCATTTACTTTCAAGTTATTTTCACTCACTATTTGCTTGTTTACTCATTGTAGATGTTTGATCTGAATTGTGGTGTTGTTATTTCATTTGCCTTAGTTCCTTATTTCAACCACTTTGAGACAAAATACTTAGAGTGTGTGTGCGCCCCTTTATCACACTTTGCGCCTATTTTCATTACTAAATTCCGCTGTGCATTTCACTCACTCACTTAGGCGCAATTCATAACGCTTACTTGATAAAGTGCGCATTTTCAATTGAGTTTTTCAGGGGTACGAAAAGAATTTTAAAACAGCTATTCACCCCCCCCCTCTAGCTATTTTTCATACCCTTGTTGCCCTTTGGGACCAACAAGTGGTATCAGAGCAAACACCGTTATAAAACATTTTCGTTTTTCAAGCTTAACAGCTTGGGTGCCGATTCTAAATGGCAAACTCAAAACCTATGGCAACTGCAAACTACACTCACGTTCCGGTCTTTGATGAAGATCATTTTGACGTGTGGAAATTCAGCATATTGACTCATCTCAACTCAATCGATGAAAGGCTCCATGACACCATCGTTTATGGACCTTATATTCCGATGAAGGCGAATCCAATCCACGCACAAATGCTGTTCAACCAACCGTCAAGAAACCAAGGAAAGAATGGACTGAGGAAGAAATTAGAAGAGTTGCAAATGATGGCAAAGCAAGAAACATTCTTCTAAGCATTCTGAGCACGGCTATGAAACAACAAGTCATGCATTGTGCTACTGCTAATGAGCTATGGGATGCTATTGAAGAGCATATTGAAGGAGACACCGTCTGCAAGGAGAACAAGAAATACGAAGTACAAAAGAGATTCAACAATTTCTCTCAACTCCCCGGTGAAAACTTGAGGCAAACTTATGAACGCTACTGTGAAATTATCAATCTATGTATTTCACTTGGCATGAAGTTTACTAACAAAGATTTGAATGTCAATTTTCTACAAGCTTTTGGATCAATATACCTACATAAATCTAGCGCTCTTGAAGACGCTGGAACTTTAGATGTATGGACACTAAGGAACCTTTATGCAAATCTCAAAGTTTACGAACTCAAACTTCAGCGAATCAGCGAAACTGAAGGAAAATCAAAATCTATGGCTATGGTGGCGCACAGAGAAACTGCGCCTGCACTTGCACCTGTTCCTGCGCCTGTACAAGATGAGAAAAGTTCCGATCCCAAAATTTCTACTTCTGAGCTATTAGACATGGATGATGAAGACTTCGCTTTATTTGTGAAGAAATTTCAAAAGTTCAGAAAATTCTCAAGACCCGGATCAACCAACAAATTTCAAGGATCTACCAGCAAATCTCCTCAAAAGTTTTCAAGGAGCAGCGATTCAAAAAGAAAAGAAGATCTTGTTTGTTTTAATTGCAGGAAACCCGGACATTTTGCATCAAGCTGCCCGATCCCCAAATTTGAATATATGCAGAAGAAGAGCAGCCATACTCCCAAATTCACTCCCAAGTTCACTCGTCACAAGGGAATGGTTGCTGAAGAAGAAGCACCAGCAAATGAGCACAACACTTGGATTGAAACAGACTCCGATGAGAGCGATGAAGATTCCGATGATGGACTCGTTTGTTTGATGGCAAATGATGATGAAGTTGATGCTTATGATTCTGATGATGACTTCTCCAAGGATGTTCCCGATATGAATGCCTTGAATAAACCTATCAAGAAATCTGCAGGTTTTCAAGAAGTGAAAAAGAAGAAAGGACCAACCATCAGCGAGCTCGTTGAACAAGGATTTCTCACTCCGGCTCAAAACTATAGTGGATTGCTATTCTCACGATGTGATCTTGGAGCAAGGAACAAATTGAGAAAAGGAGCATACATTAGACCACAGGTTGAACCAACTGCTCCAATCTTCAAAATCAATGATGATGAAGTGATTGCTGAACAAGAAAAATTGTTCAAGAAGGCCGAAAAGGTAATCACTAGATTTGATAGTATGAAGGAAGCTTTAGCACTATCATGTGATGAAATTTCTCAGCTTAAGACCAGAAATATCTACTTAAATCTGAACTCACCCTCCTTAAGGAGCAGATAAAGAGCATGACTCCTCTTACTGATAAAAACACTTTTCTAACAGAAATCACTTCTTAAAGTTCAAAACGATGAATTGGTTGCTCAAATTACTGATCTTAAAAAGATTACAAATGAGTGGTCCAATTCTCGTGTCACTATGGAGAATATATTTGAGTCCCAAAAAGTCAGTGGTGATAAAAGTGGCTTTGGATTCTCATCAACTAGTGACAACTTTAAATGTGATGTCTGTGCTGAAAGAGAGAGTGAATTTACCAACCAACAAACTTTTGAAATTCCCAAGGAAAAACATTCTAATTCAATGGGTAAAGGACAGGAAAAAGTCAAGAGACAAACATTCCATTATGTCTACCCAACGAAGCAATTTGGGAAAGCTAATGGGAAAGATATAGCTACAGATGAACCATCTCCTAGCAAAATCATTCTTGAAAATAGGCGCGCTCCTTCTCCGAGTGCTCATTATGCGCCTAAGAGCCACGCGCCTCATCGCCGTGCGCCTCCTAGCCCTATGCGCCCTCCGAGAAAAAGCGCTCCAAAATTTCAAAAGAAAGATTTTGTTAAGGCTAGTTCATCTGACCCAAAGAAGAACGCCATCCCCAAGAAAAGTAAAGAGTTTGTGAAAACTCACGTGATTGGTGGCTTTCATCATTGTTCCATTTGTGATTGTTCAGGACACAAGGCCGTGGAATGCCTTTTGCGATTCACTCCCAATGCCAAAGGACGTAAAAATCCTAAGGTCAAGCAAGAGTGGGTTGTCAAAAGTTGCTAACCCTAGGACCCAAAAGGAATAAAGGGGACCTGCTTAAATGTCTATATTTCAGGTTTCTTTGTTTCATGGCTGGATCTTCAAAAGCTAGAAATTATGAATGGATTCTCGATAGTGGGTGTTCAAGACCATGACTGGAGATGAATCCTTATTAGAAGATGTCCATGAAGAAAGAGGTCCCTTCGTAACATTTGGCGATAATAACAAAGGTCAAGTTGTAGCATATGGAAAGCTCAAGAAACACAAGTGTGCATTGAAAGAGTCTCACTCGTCGAAGGTCTCAAGCACAACTTATTATCCATATCTCAATTCTGCGACAAAGGATTAGAATGCCATTTCACTTCAACGCAATGTCTTATCAAGAATGGCAAAACTGAAGCTATCTTACTCACGGGATATCGTAAGACAAATATTTATATTATTGATTTCCATAGTATGAACTCTAGTACTAATCTTTGTTTTGTAGCAAAAAGTTGTGAACGAAAATAGTTGGCTGTGGCACAAGCGCTTAAGTCACTTGAACTTCAAGTATCTATCTAAACTCAGCAGGAATAATCTTGTCAAAGGACTTCCCAAGGTTGCTGATCATCATGATAAAAAGTGCGCCGCATGTCAACTTGGCAAACAACCGAAGCAGTCATTTTCAAGCAAGTCAAATCCTTCAACTACAAGATGCTTGCAACTGCTTCATATTGATCTATTTAGACCAGTTTCCACCGCAAGTATTAGAAGAAACAAGTATACTCTAGTTGTGGTGGATGATTATTCAAGATATACATGGGTGGAGATGATGATTACAAAAGATGATTGTTATGATATCCTCACCACCTTATTTCAACTGCTCCAAACCCAAAAGAAGATGACATCGTTAGTGTTAGATCCGACAATGGAACAGAATTCAAAAACAACGGTGTTGCTCGATATTGTGAAGATCATGGGATAGATCACAACTTTTCAACCGCCGGAGTCCCTCAACAAAATGGCGTTGTTGAACGAAAGAATAGAACGTTAATTGAAGCGGGAAAGACGATGATAGCTGAAGCTAAATTGCCTAAGTACTTTTGGGAAGAAGCTATCAAACTGCATGTTTTACTCAAAATCGTTCCCTCATCAACAACTTCACAACAAGACTCCGTATGAACTTTGGCGTGGTAGAACTCCCATCATTGCATTCTTCAAGATCTTTGGTTGTAAATGTTATATCCTCGACAATGGAAACGAACATAGAGGTAAATTCGATGCCAAAGCCGACGAAGGTATTTTTGTTGGGTATGCCAAACACTCTAAAGCTTTCGTGTTTTAATAGAAATACATTAGTGATAGTTGAATCTGTACATGTTACATTGATGAACATTCTCTCCTTGAGCCACATTTGGCTCCAAATGTTGCTGATGATTCTATTGAGCTAAATGATACAGGTGCTCCCATTTATGTTGCGCCCACTCAAGATCAGAATCTATCAACACAAGGATATCCATCTACATCAAATGCGCCTAATTCAATGTATAATTCACCTGGTGAATCCTCTATTGCACCTCACTCAAATGATGCGCCTCATGATTCCTCTCACGCGCCTATTTCTTCTGCTGCATCTGGTGTAAACCCAAATTTCAATTCTGAGCCAGTTCAACCCCTAAATTTCAATGACTTTGAATCTGGTGAAGATATACCAATTGAAGACCTTCAAGTTACTACGACTCAACCTAACTTACCTCCTGAAATTCGTGAAGTTAGAGGTCACCCAATGCTAATATCATCGGTGATCTACAAGTTGGTGTTCGTACAAGGAGAGCTACAAACTTTGATGCTTACTGCTTTTATCTCTCAAATTGAACCGAAGAAGGCTGATGAAGCGCTCCAAGATCCTAATTGGGTTGTTGCAATGCAAGAAGAACTCCATCAATTTGAACGATGTAAAGTTTGGACTCTAGTTCCAAGACCAAATAATCATGGAGTATTGGTACGAAATGGGTGTTCAGAACAAGATGGATGAGAATGGAACCATCACAAGAAACAAAGCAAGATTGGTTGCACAAGGCTATAGGCAAGAAGAAGGAATTGACTACGATGAAACTTTTGTGCCGTAGCAAGACTTGAAGCTATCAGATTATTTCTAGCTTACGCCGCTCACAAGAACTTCAAGCTATATCAAATGGATGTGAAGAGTGCGTTTCTAAATAGCGAACTCCAAGAACAAGTCTATGTTGCTCAACCACCTGGGTTTGAAGATTCACAATTTCCAAATCATGTGTACAAACTCCAGAAAGCTTTGTATGGACTCAAACAAGCACCAAGAGCATGGTATGATACACTATCAAAGTTTTTCATCGAAAAAGGCTTCACTCGCGGTAAAATCGATACAACTCTTTTCATTACCAAACTAATGGTCATAAATTACTTGTTCAAATTTATGTTGATGATATTATATTTGGTTCTACTAATGAATTTTTGTGCAAGCGTTTTGAGAAACTAATGAAGAGCAAGTTTGAAATGAGCATGATGGGAGAACTTACATTCTTCCTCGGGCTTCAAATCAAGCAAATGAGTGAAGGCATTTTTATCAATCAAGCCAATACACAAAGGACTTAATCAAGAAGTTTGGACTTGAGAACGCTAAAGCATACGATACTCCAATGCCACCGGCAACAAACTCGACAATGATTTAAAAGGTAAACGTGTTGATCAAACACTCTATTGAGGTATGATTGGCTCACTCCTTTACCTTACTGCTAGTAGGCCTGATATTATGTTTAGTGTTTGTGTTTGTGCTCGTTATCAATCCGACCCTAGAGAAGCACACTTAATTGCTGTGAAACGTATTATAAGATATCTCTCTAGCACTGTTAACCTTGGACTTTGGTACACCAAAGATTCGAACTTTAAACTTGTAGGTTATTCAGATGCGGATTATGCAGCGTGCACAATTGATAGGAAAAGCACAAGTGGCACTTGTCATTTCCTCGGATATCGACTTGTGTCATGGGCAAGTAAGAACAAGCTTCTGTATCTGTCTCAACAACCGAAGGCGAATATATCGCTGCGGGAAGTTGTTGCTGTCAAATACTTTGGATGAAGCAGCAATTGGTGGATTATGATATCATCGAAGAAAATTGTCCCATCTACTGCGACAACACATCAACAATTGCGGTTTCTGAAAATCCTGTCATGCACTCAAAGACCAAACATCACGACATCAATATCACTTCCTCAAAGACCACGTGGAGAAAGGCAATATACATTTGGAACACGTGGGAACCGACTATCAAATCCCCAACATTCTACGAAAGCACTCGACGCGAAACGGTTCATGTTTTTGAGAGGTGAAATGGGTATGCTTGAACTCAATAAATTCAATATAGTTTTGTCAATACTAATGATTTTATGATTTGGTAAGTGTTGAGTATTCTAGGTTCAAATGTTAAATCATTTCAAAGTTTCAAGGAAACTTCATGCGCCATAAAATTCTCTATGCGCGCCTCACTATCCTACGCGTCTAACATCTCATGCGCGCCTAGTATCTAATGCACGCCAAATGCTATGCGCGATCAAACATCTCTGCGCGCCTATTACGTAATGCTATTTATATCTTTCTGCGCGCCTTGATGAGTAATGCGCCCCTTCATGCGCGCATTTACTTCTGCGGCTCAATCAATGCTACCATACTTATATTTCAATATTGAAGGTATTAAATTTTCACAAGTACCAGGTACGTAAATTCCCATCATTTATTATAGGAATTTTTGTCTTTTGACATTCTATTAATTGTTCAAGGGTACTTGTGCAATTATTTTTCCCTCGTTTTGCGTTTTTCAAAATTTTATTTTCTGGGGATATATTTCTTGCACCCCAAACTTACACCAAAATAGATGTTTTTGGTGTTTGTGCAAAAATTAGTCAAAATCGCTCATACACTTAAAGGGAAAGTGGAACAGTTTTTCTTTTACCTAAAATGTCACATCATGAGACTTTAGGTCATTCTGCATTTAATGCCTTCAAATCCAAATATCCCTCATAAATTTTTGTCCTTTCCTATATCACCTCACCATTAATGCGCCGTACCTTCCTGTCATGATGAGCCGAAATCCAAAAATCCCTCATTAATGCACATCCTTTCAACTTCCCATCTTTTTAAATTTTTGACCCTATTATTTCCATATCGTGCAAAATTTTAATCATAACCTATATATACCCCCTACCACTCTCTCTCTCTCTCTCCCAGTCCTCTCTATCTCTCCCGCCTCCTCTCTATCTCTCTTAGTCTCTCTCTTTCTCTATATATATTTCTCTTTTCTTCTTCTAATTTCATTAATGGGTACTAAGAAAGCTTCGAAATCAACACAAGACGAAATGGTATGAATTCTCAACCCTTAAACTCTTAAATTTCTGCAATTTTTTTATGTTTCGTCATTTTCTGTTTTTTTTTTCCGTTTTTTTCAAACACCGAAATTGCATTTTCTTGTTTAATCTTTCTTCGGTGATCCGTTTTCAAAATCGTTTGTTGGGTTATGTTCGTTTTGTGATTTCGAGTCTTTATAGCTAAACTTTCAACGATCAATTCGCTATATTGGCAAATCTGAAGATTTTTCCATTTTCGACTTTTCGGTTTTTCGGTTCTTTGAAATCCATTTACTTGGATTTGTTGTTGATTTTTACTTGTTTTGTTTACATTTTTGTTATCCTTGTCTTCGTGCGGTCATTTTGATATATTGTATGCTTGATTTGGTGAAGTTTCACGAATTATGTGTTCTTGGTGTTCTTCGAGCACTCAAGCATGTTCTTCGTGTTCTTCATTATTTTTGCTTGACTTGGGTTTCATAATTTTCAAAACTTGTTTTTCAAAATTTTCACGTTTTGATTCTGAAAATTGCATATGTATGTTTGCATGTGTTTGTGAGTTTTTAATACTAAAGTTTAAATTTCTACATAAGTATGCGCCTATATATGAATTCATGCGCCTAGTATGATTATGCGCACATTGATATTATGCGCCAAAGAGATTCTTGCGCTCAACATGCGTTTCGCCTCAATCCTTATGCGCCTAATATCATCATGCGCCTACACTTACTATGCGCCCCCAAATTCATACTTAGTCATTTTTTATGTTCAAATTTCTCTTAGTATATTTCATAGAACCATAAATATGCGCCCTGTATTTCTATGCGCCTCATAATTTCATGCGCCTACTATAATCATGCGCCTAGACTCCTGTGCTCTCTTATGCGCGCATGACTCTTCTGCGCCTAATTATTTTATGCGCCTCAAATTTTGTATGCGCCTAGTCCTCACTTTGCTTATTTATGATTCTATGCGCCTGATTCACACTAATTCCTTTAATGTTTATCTTTTCAGGATCTAATAACTTCAGACCTGGTGAAACTTTGATTTAAACGAGCTAGCTGCTGATCCCATGGGTGAGATGTTATGGAATATATCAGACTGGCTGGACTCCTTCCTTATTCACTCTGGAGCAACCTTTCTACTCTCCGCTCCTCGTTGATGAATTTTTCTCTACAGCTAAAATTTGTGGAAATTCCAACAGATGTGAAGGGATGGTGCGCTATCGATTCGCGCGTGGTTCAAGATTTGAGATCACCATGTCTGCTGGCACTATCAAAAACATTGTCAACTTCAACAAAACTGGCCCCTTGAGTGTAGCTGGCAAAATCAATTCTTATTCGACGCCGCTCAAAATATTATGGCGCGCTCTCTTCTCGTAGATCCTACTCTTCAAAACAATATCAAGACGGTGGAAATTAGAGATGGTGGTGATTTACTGGCGCATATTGCGCATCTGGTTGGCACTTCCATTATCTTCAAAACTGGAAATGTCAACAGATTTACTATGGAGCAGTGGAATTCACAGCTGCTATTATGCAAAGACCATCCTCAACTGGCCTCATATCTTATTCACTAATCTTCAGGACCAGATTGACAAGTACAATAAAAACAAAGCTGACGGAAAGACGAAGTTCAAGACTCACTGCCGTATTCTCACAAAATCTTTCTCTCCTACCCTGCGCTTGCTAATTTCCTTGCTCAGAACCCAGCCTACCAGACCACTGATGTCCCTATTTTTGGTAAGGACAGTTTAGTGATGAAAAGGCGCAGAAAGCGCATGGCCAAGCGCGCGCCAAGGTGAAAGGAGCTCAGTTGGTAGATGAAGCCACTGATTCTGATGAAGAAGCAGCTGGCGCAGATGGTGAAGAAGAAGCTACAGTAGCGCCACGCGCAGAATCTGGCGCAGTTAAAGGCAAAGGCAAAGGATTGCTGAAGAACCAAGCAGACCTGCTAAGCGCCCCAGAACCGACACTGAAGAAGAAAAGGAGCTGAAACGCGCTAAAGAGCCAGTAGACTGGAAGCGCAGTTGAAAAGGGATGAAAGAATTCAGAATGAAACAGCTGCTGATTTTATCTAAATCTGAAGGCGCAAAGGCGCAGGGTCTAGCGCTGATGCACGCGCGCCTGCTCCTGATGCGCCTCCAACTGTTCATGCGCCTCCATCTTCTGATCGACAACAAGTCAGAGATAAAATCTCTGCAGATTTATTTGGTGAAGATATTGAGGATCAACCTCAGGGGGAGCCAAACCTTTAAGGCGCAAACCATCTTCTGTGCGCCCAAAGGCTCCTGCGCCTCATCCTGAAGAAATTTCTTCAAGTGCAGAATATATTCCATCTCCTCCCCGCGCTCCTACTCCGCGCCCCTCTACTCCTGCGCCTCCTCCCCACTCCTGATATGAGTGTGGTTATTTCTCTTCTAAGCAACTCCAGCAAGGCCAGTCTCAAATGAACTCACAATTAGAGCTTCACACTTCAATGCTTACCCAGCAGGCTGATGAGATTGCTGCCATTAAGGGGGAGATAAAGCGCATAGACAAACATCAAGGACAACACTTCCTGACCCTCAACAGTGGAATGATGCAATTGATCAGATGAACGATTTATTCAAGGTACTCTTGCTTCTCTTCACGAGCGAATTAGCGCTGGGCATCCAACTCACCGATGGCCAAGATTTTATAAACGCTATAAAGGAAGTAGAGTTGAACATAGCGGGGGATATAAGGAAACTGTTTGAGATGGTGGCTGGAGATAGCCATAAGTTATTGAGCGTTGTTGATAAGCTCAACGAAGTAAGATGAGCTACAAATCCTGGGACTATCTGTATATGGCGCAGAACCAAATGATGAACCCAGCGCTGCTCCAATTGCTCCTGATTCACATGCGCCTGGATCTCATGCGCCCTCTTCCAGCCCTGCTCCTGCTCCTAGCGCGCCTGTTGACATTAATTCCCTGCTTTCAAAGATTGAAGTCTTGAAGGAGTTAGTTGTCACTCCACTTTTCACACGCCGCACACTCCGCCCAGACAGGCGCTCAATAGGATTTCCTCTGACATTGTTTCACAGCGCAGGCTGCTATTGAAGCAACTTTCAGAACGTTGCTGAAAACGTCGCTCAACAGCAAGCCATTACTCAACGCACCATTGATGAATATCAAAACATCAATGTTGGTCATTTGCGCTACCTCAGAGACGGCGTCACGGACACTCATGGTTTAGTGAACCGCGCCTATCAACTTTCCAAACAAATCCAGCGCTCCGTTTCTGAAATTGAAGAAGGATTGAAGGAAAGACGACGCGCCTCCTAATCCTTAGTTTTCTTTGATTGTAAGTTAGAATTTTTTTTTAGTAAAACCCCTTTTGAAGATAGTGATTTTAGTGCTTACTTGTTTTAGCACATCTTTTGTCTTTGTTCTATTCAAAACTTGTAATCTTGTAACTCCTACTTCCAAGTTTTAATGAGAACAATGCATCACTTATTATCAAACTTTGTCACTCAAACTCCTTGTTTGTAGAACATTGAATATTGTTTAAATTCATGCATCATATTGAATTGTTTCATACTTTCATGCATTGAGTTTAAACTTGTTTAAACACTTTTCAAAACTAAAATTCATACATCATTTTGAATGTGTTAAACTGTTATTTCTATCTTTCCATATGTAATGTGTTACCTTATTGGAATAGATTAGAAATCTATCTTGGACTAGTGTGTGCATTAACTTGAGACATGATTTACCAATTTCATTCATTTGGACATGTTTTTATCAAGTATAATGTTTGTCCTTGATATAGTAGGTAATGGCATCAATCAAATAGGGGGAGATTGTTGGGTATGCCCACATATTCTCAGTTTTAATGTAATAGGATTTATTAGATTTGATTGATCCATCACCTAAGTTTTATTTCATGGACTTTAGACCCACATGTAAGAAGTATTTATACTTCATTTTTTAGGTTGTCCATTGTTATAGACTAGGCTTAAATATGGCAAGAAGATCAAGATTCAAGAAAATCACATTTTGAGTTGAGCCATGCGCCTATGCGCCATGCGCCCATTCTAGCGCGGCCCATAGCACTCTTCTAAAATGCTATGCGCCTCACTTTGATCATACGCGCCATGCACCCCATATGCCTTAGCACGCGCGGTCTCTATGCGCCTCTTAGCTCACCGCCCTCAATGTGTTTTATTCAACACTCAGTGATTTATTGAAGACTCAAAGACTTGAAGAGAATTCAAATTACGCCAATGATCCAACGGTGGTTAAAAGATGCATATGGGCCTAATCTGTTGACACGTGTCCATAACGGTCATATTTATGTTGAGTGTCCAAAGTGGCCATAATATATGCATGCTCCAATCAACGAGGACAGCACATCTTATCCACAAGGATTTCCAACGGCTAGTTTTTTTAAGTTCACTATAAATACCCCATACTTCACATTTTGAAGTTGCTGAGTTTTGCTAAGAATTTCAAGAATTTCTCTCTCAAAGCATTTGTTGAAGATTTGAAGATTGCCTTCGTATTTTTCCAGAATTTCTCAGAACATCTTCATACCTTCATCCTTAGCCCAGATCTTCAAGCTATAACACTTTAGTTTCATTGTGCTCTAAATCATAAAGATCTAAAGAGCCTTGATACTAAATTCACACACGCACCTCTTTAAGTTTGATCATTTAGATCCATCTTTTAGAGATACACCGGTATTGTTTTGGATTTGTTCATTCATAGAATATTAGATCTTGAGTTAGTGTAGAAGCTCAAAGTTGTAATTTGTAACTCACTCATTATATAAGATCTCCATTAGAAATCCAAGACTAACCATCTTGGTAGAGGACGTAGATCTTTCATTGATCGAACCTCTCCAAATAGCTTGTGTTATTATCTTGTCATTTACTTTCAAGTTATTTTCACTCACTATTTGCTTGTTTACTCATTGTAGATTTTTTGATCTGAATTGTGTTGTGTTTGTTATTTCATTTGCCTTAGTTCCTTATTTCAACCACTTTGAGCCAAATACTTAGAGTGTGTGTGTGCGCCCCTTTATCATCATTTTGCGCCTATTTTCATTACTAAATTCCGCTGTGCATTTCACTCACTCACTTACTTAGGCGCATTTCATAACGCTTACTTGATAAAGTGCGCATTTGCAATTGAGTTTATCAAGGGTACGAAAAGAATTTAAAACAGCTATTCACCCCCCCCCTCTAGCTATTTTTCATACCCTTGTTGCCCTTTGGGACCAACAGTCCTGTTAA